>CM075014.1:22836384-22852417 GCA_037576675.1 Pangasius sanitwongsei | reverse complement strand
GGAACATGTTGTTATTGGAAAATAACTTACTTGCCTATAACAGCACCACACGGAGTGATTTATTCCTTACTTAAAACGTATCCTGAACACGGGGGTTTATTCCACGATTAACATTTTAAACATTTTAAACCCAGAACACAATAAGGTGTGTTGAAATTGAGTGTTATTGTTGGAAACTTTCCTGAAAGTTCTATCATTTTTGGTAAAATGTCAGTCAAAAATTAAACACACAGTATCTCCTTTACCTGAAATGTCTTCAATCAGCCAAAAGATGTTTGCTGGCTAAATCTAGCTTCTTTAATACTCTATTTTATGAAGCTATTTTTTGCGTTTTAAGGCACGTGTGATGATTTAGACACGCGTTTAGCCGTACAAGGCTTATTGATATTCACACTTTCATGCTAATTAGTCAGAGGGGTTAGAATCAGTAAACAAATTAGAAAATTAGTAAATGAGTCCTCCAGAAGTCATGTGTGCAAGATTTACCCTGAATGTTCTGTATTCGAGCTCTTCTTCTGTGCGCTTTAATCAGCAACTCGTTGTTTTCCCTCATTAGTATATTTTTGGATGAGTGGACGCTTATGGGACGAATAATTTGCGGAAAGAATAATTGTGAAGTAGGCTCCAGTGGAACGAGAGGTTTGTTTGTGTGTTTAGCCGCCTGGTGGTTAATCAGGAGCCATCTTATGGGGGGTTTCAGCTCCTCTCAGACATTTTAAAAGAGAAGGTGTTGATTTATATTCTATAACAGCAGCTCTGACAGTAGTGCAGCTGCAAAATTACAGGTTTATATTAATGCACAGTATCGTTTCTATAGTAACAGCTCATTCACAGGGACTTGTGTGGCGGATGGATTAAACAATCGTGTGTAATCGCTGATATGGTGAGGTTTTCTGTAAGGAGCTGTTTATTTAACATTTAGGGAAGGAGTCTCCAGTGTCAGCGCTTTGTAACAGTCAGCGGTGAAGCTGTAACTTTAAGTTACGCTTCTTTGCGGTTTCTCTGTAACATGACAAGCTGCGTTTTTTTTGTCTTATTAATTTCAAGAGAGAAAAAAGAGAGGCTGGTGAGGGAACGGGTGTTTATAGCTGCTATAACGTAAGTGATAACAGGAACTAACTAGTTCTCACTTATGTTTCTAACATTAAATGTGACTATAAATGGATAAAAAAGTATGATAGGTCATTTGTAAATTAATAAAAAGTTGTTAGTGGCAAATTGTTGTGGTGTAAGAGGAATAAAACGCTTCAGGATGTGCTGTTATTGGAAAATAATTAACTTCGGACTGGTAACTATAACTATAACTGGATCATCACGCCACCCCGTCACTGATGTTTTCTTTTTTTTTTTTTTCCCATAACAGCATGTCACGGAGTGTGTTATTCCTTACTTAACTCACTCTGACGATTAATGAGCATATTAATAAATTTTTCTCATTATTATTATTATTGTTGTTGTTTTTCCTCCTTGCTTCTTCTTCTCATTCTTTTTCTTCTTATTATTGTTACTATATTATAATTTTTCACAAAATTTAAATGAACATATTCTTTAAAAAACAGTCTGAGCCCTATTTCCTAGAAAATACTTGGTTCTAATTTGTAAATGATCCTGAAGGCTTTGATTAGACAGATCAAATGTGTGTGAATATGTTTGGAACCAGATTCCACCAGGTTATAGATCTCTATAAACGTCCTACGTCTGTCTGAGTGAGCAGTGGATGTGTGTTATCTCTCGGTCGGTACATACAGAACGGCTGTAACAGTGTGACAAAGCCTGAATAACGGCATGTGACGAGTGTTTGAGCTGAACATTCTGCCTGAGCACATACTCTGAATGGAGACGAGATGATTCTCGCTGTATCTCTGTTGAAAGCCACGCCACATTTACTGCCCTGAAAAGCAGCTTTGAGTAGAAACCAGACAAAGAGAGACGCTGATGAACGCTCAGGAGCTAATCATGGCTTTGTCCACATGGAGAAGGAGAATGAAAAAGGAAAAATGCTTCTTCTTCTTCTTCTTCTTCTTCTTCTTCACACTGTGATAACTCTGAGGGAGAAAATGTCAGAGTCCCTCAGGGTTACGCTGTGTTTATGAGTCAGGATCTGAACAGCGTGTCAAAGCGTCAGGTCAGTGTGGCGAGCTCAAAGAGCAGCATTACTCACAGGACGGATACAGAGAGGGAAATCGATGTTTCTGAAGATGTGACATGAGTGACTGGAGAAGCGTCCTTCATGTCCTTCTGCTGCCTGAAAAATGAAAAGTTATCTTCCTTCTTAAGAGTAATTCACATAAACACAAGAATAAACTATGAACACATAAAAATGTAGGAAAGTCTTTTCTATGTTATTAAAATTAATTTAGACTTTGTCAGAGTAGGGGCGGGGCATCCGGCTCCTCTACAGGTCATGGTGATGACATCACTACCCTGTGGTCCAATGTCTGCTTAAACAAGGAAGCACTGCGTATTTTTCCTCCTTGACAGATGAACAGTTGTTCTGAGGATCAGATGGTTGATATCCGGAATAAATATTACTGTATAAGTCTTTTTGCTGAAGAGATCGCTAGTAAAGAGGCAGTTTCTTTTTTGAGACACACATTTCAGCTTGGCATCTTGTACTGGACTCTAGGACAAATAGGACAGCTAATGCTGTACTCATAGCCTTTCTTTTCTTTTTTTCTGTGAGCTTCATATCTGAGCGCTCACATGACTTGCGTCCCAGTCCCAATGCACACCTCTACACTCAGATGCCTTTCTGCAAAGCGCTCTTAAAAACAACGACATCAACAAAACAAGCTGCTGATTGTCGCAGCGGAAAAGCGTTCGCTCTATCGCTGGGAGATCGCCAGTTTGACTCCCAGCGATGCCACAGCTACGCATGACCGCGAGTCCAAGAGAGCAAAACTGCCTGTTCTCTCTCTAGGTGGGAGGGGCATACTTTCTCTCCCCTGTCAATCACAGCAACACTAGCCAATCTTTGGCATCTGTAAGCTCATGTATGTGGAAGAGGGTAGATAGCGCTTTGCTCTCAATGTGTATGAGCAGCAGTTTGAAAAGATGTAGCTAGCTGACATGTCTGTGAGTGTAAGCACGTGTTAGCCTTCACCCTCCCCTTTTGGTCACCGACGTATGATAGGACAGAGAGGGTTGGAACTAGCCAGGACTAAATCAGGGAGAAAAATTGGTATCCATGATATGATCCACTTGCTGCACCACTGCTGTTTGCGGTGTTTTTTTTAATTTTATTTTTAAATGTTAGAGCTGATTTCAAGCAACATGCAACATCATTAGCTGTACCAGTGTGGTATAATGTCATAGGTGTAACTGCTTTAGACTTCGTCATCATGTTGTACCATCATAGCAGTGCATAATAACTCCAAAAAAAAAAAACCCACACGTCAAAGTCCAGGTTTGAATATTAGCCTGAACTCATCAACATAGAACAAACTGAGAGCGATGCAGCGTATGATAAGATCTATATTCTCTTTTTGTCTCTCTCACCTTGTGTGTGTGTATTATTTTGCATTTATATTCATCTATCCATCTCTGTCTCCGTCGGCCGACTCTCATTTCCATGCAGGCTGATATATAACGGCAGACAGGAGGAATCTCGATAATAGGATATTTACTTTCTGTGTGAATTGCAAAATGTCAAAATAAAGATAAAAAATTCAAACACCTCAACAGGAACAAATTACGTTGTCCGTCAGTGCTGCACGGAGACCGAGGGGGGAAAAAAGTTCGAGTATGACATTTGGAAAGTGTCAGACACTGAAAGATCTGTAATTTTACTGAATGTGTTATTTATTCAATTCCCTCGGGTTAGTTTTTAACCCACACTTTCAGCTCTCATACACAAAACAAGTTGAGGAGATGGAGGGTGGAGTGTTTCTCCTTCATATGTCATCTGTAGTTACTTATATAATAAAAAAGATATATATATATATTTTTTTTTTTTCAGGTGATCTTGATCTGATAACACTCTCAGTTACACCTCATCCCGGTCCCTGTGCCTGTTCCTTATTAAAGCAATTAGGAAATATTTACACAGCTTTCTTCTTAACTCAAGAGAACTTAGTTGTCAGATGTTTGCTTATGAGGTTAATGTAGTTAACAAATAAAGGAAGTCTATCTCACCCAAAATCTTAATATACAGTACATACATGAATTCCTTAAGCTCTGTAATCTCTTTACTTAAAGTAAAAAGCGAAATAAAATCAGAAAGTCTGCGTTTACAAATTTAAGTTCAACCGCATTATCATCAGTTTAAACCACAGCGCGGCTGAATTCTGGATTCCTGATTGGTCAGACGGTGTTGATTATTTTTTTATTAACTCGGACGCTCCACATAAACAGATTAGAAAATGGGAGTAATCACTGATATGCTGAAAGTAAGGAGACGTTTATTTAACATTTATGGAAGGAGTCCCCAGTGTCAGCTCTTTCTAACAATCAGAGGTAAAGCTGTAACTTTAAAGAGGAGATTACGTTCTTTGCGGTTTCTCAGTAACATGACAAGCTGCATTTTTGCGTTATTAACTTCAGGAAAGAGAATAAAGAGAGGCTTGTGAGGGAACGAATGTTTACAGCTGCTATAACGTAAGTGAGAACAGGAACTAACTTGTTTCATAGACATTCCACAACATTAAATGTAACCATAAACATAAAAGTATGACGTGTTGTTCTTTAGTGAATTAAAAATTGTAATAGTTGGGAAATTGCTGTGGTATAAATCGTCACTGAGAGAAAATGTCCATCTCTTTCAGGAAAATGGACAAGCGGTATATTGAGCAGGTTTCCCAAATGTGATTTTTTTTGGTGTAACTTTTTTTTTAAGTTTCCGAGCACATTATTAGAGCTGAGCACTGCTTCGTTGCTGACTTTCAAGGTGACTAGAGTCACAATTGAATTTTAACTTTTTCAGATTCAACATTTGTCCAGTAATAGCACCATACATCATGAGGTACTGGTACAGATTTCTGAGCTGGTCAGATCACTCATCATACAGTGTAAGAAAAACTCTGACATTTCCATCTAAATAGAAATAAATTTTTAGAGATGGAATTACCCCAAGTCCCATCTGAGTAGGGCTTAAAATGAGAATTATACAATGTACCTGAATATACCTTATATACTAACTCTAGGTTTATAAAACTATTCGTACCATCTCTGTATCTCCAACTTCACAAAGTCACTCTCTCTTCATTGTGAGTGCGGTTTTAAGAAACAGCCTTTAATATTTCAGGAATTTCACCCTGCTAAGAGTTCAGTCTGCAGTGGCCAGATAATGAGCTCCCACCCAATACACACTGAGGGTAATAAAAGAACAGAAACTCCGCCACAATAACGATGTCTGCATCAATAGAATAAATTTCATCATTAGCCTTTTATTACCATTTCCTTTCCCGCGCTGTTCACACACACGCTGATGGAAACCCGTTTGGCTCATTTTCAGCCCTGATCATAACCATTCATTACTGCGGCGTTTTCTTTGCTTTTCTTGGCCGGTGTTATAATACTGTTTTTAACACACTCTCATTGACCTTCCCTCACATCTCAGTAGCATACATCACATACATCACGCAAGCGGCCACTTGCAGCACAGAAGCACGGCTTAGTTGAAGTTGTTTGAGTGTAAATTGACAATTTGCACTGAATTTCTTTTAAATGACGTACAGTCATGTACAGCATTACGTCACAAAATAAAACACTCCGTGTCGTACTGTTATAGGAATATAATCAACAACGGTGTAGTGTGATGAAGCGGAGTTACCGTTACTATTACTGAAGTTGATTATTTTCCTATAATAACATGTCCCTATAACAGCGAGTGCTTTTTTCCTCTTATAGCACAGCAATCTGGCCACAGTTACATGTTTTTTTTTATTTATTAAAGAACAACACATTGTACTTTATAACCATTTATAGTTATATTTCATACAAAGGGTATGCATTCAGCATAAATGTAATCTTTGTACCACAGCGATGTCAAATTCTGGATCGTGATTGGTCAGAAGGTGTTGATTAATTTTCTATAACAGCAGCTCTGACAGTAGCGCAGCTGCAAATCACAGGTTTATATTAATGCATTATCATTTCTATAGCAACAGATCATTCACAGGGACTTGTGTGACAGAAGCTCCACATAAATAGATTAAAAAACGTGTGTGATTGTTGATAATGTGAAGTTTTCTGTAAGGAGATGTTTATTTAACATTTATGGAAGGAGTCTCCAGTGTCAGTGCTTCGTAACAGTCAGAGGTAAAGTTAAAAGCTTACAAAAAAAATTATGATGAGAAACTGCAAAGTGTAAACTCCTCTGTCCTGAAGTTTTCTGAATTTCTGAATCTGAATCTGCAGATTCTTGTCATATTTTGCATTTTTTGTCATATTACCTTTTAGAGATATTTAAAAAAGAGAGTCAGGTGAGGTAACCACTGTTTATAGTTGCTATACCGTACGTGAGAACTTGTTTTGTGTTTGTTCCACAATGTAACCATCAACTAATAAAAATATGACGTAAAGTTCTTTAGTTAATTTGAAATGGTTAGTGTTGATTAATTGCTGTGGTATAAGCAGAATAAAATACTTGGGGATATGCTCTTCTAGGTAAATAATCATCATCGTGGAGGTAACAGCAACTGAACAGTAACTTGTTTTCCTAAAATAGCATGCCCTCAAAGTGTTTTATTCCTCCATATTCCTGAAAAGTACCATTTGCCATGTCTGCTGATGATGTATACTGTAAATTTCTTCCTAAGTGCTACTGCTGTAATCATAAAGACTGTCCTGTTCTCATCCCAGAACGAAAGAATCATATTGAACATTGTTTGAACACACTATTACTGTTTGTCTTTATTCTTTTATGCCTATATACTGTAATGATTTATAATCCTACTAACTGGTGTCACCCAGAAGAGGATGGGCTCCCTTTTGAGTCGGGTTCCTCTCAAGGATTGTTACTTGATTTTCCTCACCACTTCATCACGAAGTGTTGTGTGAAAACTGTAATATTGTGTTATACATTTGTCACACCATGAATTTATCTTACCACTCCAACCTTAGTGCTAGTAGCTTCTTTCCCTGTGTGTCGACTCGCGCTCTGTCTTCCTTTTTCTCCTTTTTCCAGGCAGCAGAGGAACGTCTCTGCTTCCTCATCACTCACATCACATCTTCAAAAACATTGATCTCTCCCTCTCTCTGTCAGTCTTGTGAGTAATGCTGCGCTCTGAACTCACCACACTGCCCTGACGTGTATTTAGCGTTCCTGCTCCTCTGTCAGGTTTTATATGTGTGCATTGATTTAAAATGTTGGCAGAGTAAAATTGGTATTATTTTTCTCTAACTGCTAATTAGCCAATTATCTAGCAGGCCGCATTAGTGTAAAGTTATGATATACCCTTGTTCACTAAAGTTTTTGTTTATTAATGTTGTAAATCAGTTACAATCACTTGGTGAGCTTTTACAATTTTCCTTAATGTATCACAGGCAAGGGAATATAGGGTTCTGGGATAATAGAGCTATTTGAACACAAGGCCCTGAGAATAAAAGACAAATGGTATCTAAGAACAGAGAGCTCTGGGAACACAGGACCACAGCTGTGTATGGGTCTGGGAAAACAGGGATCTAAATAGTGAATATAGCACCATAACTTTATAAGGCTCTGGGTATATATTTATAGGGCCCTAAGAATGTAGAACCACGGCTATATAAGGCTCTGGGAACATCTGGATCCAAGAACATTGGGTGCTGGGAACACAGAGCTCTGGAAATATAGGACAATGGCTGTATAGGGTTCTGGGAAAATAGGGACCTTTGTATGTATGGCTGAGAGCCCAGTATAGGCCCCTGGGAACATATGGCCATTAAACATAGGACTACATAGGGATCTGAGAATATATGACTATAGCTATATACGGCTTTGGGTATATAGGGTCCTTTGAACATAGGGCTCTGGGTATATAGGGCAGTGGTGGCTCAATGATCAAGGCTCCGGGTTGCTGTTCAGAAGGCCAGAGGTTCATGCTCCAGCACCGCCAAGCTGCCACTGTTGGGCCCTTGAGCAAGGGCCCTTAACCCATATCATGGCTGACCCTGAGCTCTGACACCCGCTAACAAGAAAAGAACTTCAGTGTAATGTATATGTGAAATAAAGGCTTCTTCTTCTACATAGGGTCCTTTGAACATAGGGCTCTGTGTAAATAGGGACCTTTGAACATAGGGCTCTGGGTATATAGGGTATTGGGATAAAAGAGCTCAGAGACTATAAAGCCATGGTAAAATAGGCCTCTGGGGTATATAGGGATCTTTGAGAATGTAGAACCATAATTATATACCTAGCATGAGGCTATTATGCAAGTAAAATCAGCATGAGGTTTATTGAGGGTAATCTATGAATCACTGGTATTGTCTGTAACATAGGTCAAGAAGCAGGCAGACAGAAAGTAAGCAGGGCTAATTTATATTTAGAACACGTAAACAAGAAACAAGGCCCAGAACATAATGAGACAAACAGCATGATATGACCTTGTGATAAGACAAAGAAACAGGAGGGTATAAATGTACAAACTAGTTACAGGCTTAACACAGAACACATGGACGCAATCAGGTAACAGACCAATGAAAGGACCGGGGTGGAGACAGGGCAGGAAACAAAACACCTGCACATGGCCATAACAAACAGAAGCACATGGAGTGGACTGAAAGCACAGCAAACAAGAGCAGCACTCATCATGCTGGATACACGCCATGCACTTGAGATGGGGAATTCATGACAGTATAGTGCTCTGGGAACATATGGCCCTGGAATTACAGGGCTCCGGGAACATACAGTCCTGGAAACAAAGATATCAGGGAACCGCTTGCTTGAGACACACCCAGTGTGGAGGTGATGGGACTTTGGGTGTGGTTTAAAGATGAGATGAGGAAGTTGACCCTAACTGTAGAAAGCACTAGAAAAACTCCAACAGCAATCTGATCCATCTTTCCTTTCTTTCCCTCGTCCTTTTCATCTTTTTCTTCCTCCTCAAGCCTCGGTAGGAGAAAATCCCCACTTGCATGCAAATCAGCCCTTTTCTTTTGTCCCTCCATCACAAAACGTCCTCGAATTCATTGAGGTCATTGATGGTTTAATCGAAATCTCTTTCATTCACAAGAGTGGGATTAAATCGAGTCCTTGTGGAGACTTCTAAAAAAGATATTAGCCTGAATATATTCAGATACAAATTACGCACAAAATGTTTGAAGCCTCAGTCAGGCGGGACATAAGTTAAGAGACTCTCACTAGTTAATTAAAGTAGTGAGAGACTTTTTTTTAATAAAAAGGTATCAAGAACCTTGTGTCCTTCATGCACGCTTTTAACACATCACCTCCCCTAATGAGGAAATAATGACCTCGGTCTGACCTGTCCAGTGGCCTCTGTTCTGCTTCTCTCTCATGGAGTGGGGTAACGTTCATGAGTTCTCTGGGTCAAGATGCATAATTGAGCTCGGACGTGATGTGCATAAGGACACAGACATGAGAGACAGTGTGTGCTTGGTTTATTTAAGATCATTTACCAGCTTAATTTCTGTTCAGCGTGCCACCATTTTATTGATGCTGAACTTCTGCGATATCGGCTGTAGTGAGAAGCAGTATTAAGTCCAGTGCCACTGTCTGACCGTTTGATGTAACCACAATATATCACACTGAAATTTATGTTTTGGATGTAACTACACTCAAAAGCACTATGAAATGCCACTCGAGGTCAATATTAAATATAGAAATATGCCACTATTCATGTATTAATAATGCTAACCCTTTACTATGCCTTTAAAAAAGGTTTTTCACATCAGAGGACATCAGAGGAGATGCAGCTTAATCTGAGACATTGCTTATCTCTAAGATTGAATTTGTAGCAGATGAGCGCTAGGTCAGCTTATCCTTCAAACCTTGGTCACATTTTCTTTACAGAACAGCGCATTGAATTAACTAAAACATGAGAACAAGGGATAGCATGATAAAATCTCCTACATCCACTGCACACATGACGATTTCATGACCTCGATTTAGTATCTTGGGCCACATGGGTCACTTGGGATACAGTCGTGTGCACCAGCACGATTTAAATGCACAATTATAGGTTGTGCTGGATCAAGTGCTATTTTATAAGGTGCTGATGATGAAATAATAAGAATGGAAGCCATATCGTTAAATTAAACCAAATTTGCAGCGATCACAGAGTGAAATATTTACATTTTGCCTTTCATGTGCTGAATAATAATTCTATACATTGGCTGTATAAAAACCTAAACAAACAAAGAAAGCAGCAGGATTTTATTTATAAATGTGTGTTTGAAACTGTCCGCGTCTACATCAACTAGTTATTTTAATTTGGTTAGTGTCAAAAGGACAAAAAATAATCCACATGACACAGAAGATTGAGTAAATTTTAAATGACATTTTGCTAAAGATTAAAACTGCACAACTAAACAATATGTTATCATATCAGTCCGTTAGAGGCATAGCTTTTTGTTGAAGTACTCATATTTCCGAATCATGTCAGTGATGCCACAGCTGCTAACCCTGGAAAACACCAAACTCTATTAAGAGAAAGAAAGTGAGAATGAAAAAGAAGGGACTATCCCAGAAGTTGGATCGGTTAGACCATCAAATCCACCTTTGCTTCAGTTTTTAACCTCTTCTCTTAAGGTGGTATAGGAAGAAAGTCAGGATAGAGTGATGAAAGGGAAAAAAGGAAAGTCTGAAAGGAATGAGGTATGACCTACAGTGTAAGCTTTAGAGAAACAACATGTAGAAGGTTCTAATCTGCTCCCTAGATTAGATTTATTATGATCAGTAATACAGATGGAGTAAAGATTGGTGTAACTCAGGTGATGAGGAAGTTGTTTGTCTTCACTGTAGCTTTGGAGGAAGAAAATGAAGAGAATTTGAGCTGCTTGTGTGACGTGACTGTACGCAGCTACAGTGAGACGTCACATCACCTAACAGTGAACGTCCCAAACATACACCCTGTGCTATTTTTAGTTACATTGCCACATTGAAGTATTTTCCCTTCAACCTGCTGTACATCTCTTCACGTTCAGTCAATAACAAGAATCATTTTCCCACCAGCACTTTGTCCTCCGTGTTAGTTTTTGTCACTAGCCCTATAACTTGTGATCTGATCGATCAGGAGGTGAAAAAGTGTGCAATGTCACTCAATGAAGTTAACTTTGGAAACTCCTCTATAACAGTGACGGCAGTGTTTTTAAAAGCTTTCCACAGGAGAAAAAAAAGGCAAAAAAAAAAAAAAAGATGAGGTGATGTTTGAATCTTACTTCCTGGCAATTTAGAATTTTTTTTAAAGGAATTTTTACAGAAGGCCAAATTGTTTCTAGATAGAAACCTTAAATGCCAGATGTACTGTTTAAAACAAAAATTTCTATTTGATAACATATCTACATCTAATAATAATAATAATAATGAGAAATGACATAAAGAAATAATAACCATATAAAATATAAATAAATTGGGAAATATATTAAAGGATGTTTAAGCTTTTAATGGAGTTTATATGAGCTGTCTCTGTTATAAATTACTCAAAACAATGTTAAAGAGAACCAAAGACATCTTTTTACGATTCCCTTATTCCCTTTCCTACATCACTTACTTGTTTAAAAAAATGACAGCGAGAGAAATTGAGAAGAATGAAATATCAGTGTCTATGTGTGACCAGAGGAGCTCATCACAGAGCGAGAAAAGGTGAATAAAACATCCTGTGTTCAGACCTGCCTTCTGTTATTGCATCATTAATATCAACAGAGAGAGACAAAGAGAAGGAAAGACAGAGAGAGATAGACAGTGGCATTGGAAAGTAAAAGAGAGAACATAACAGCAGTGAAATAATTAAGGCAGTAAATTAAATCCTCTCCTGTTGTTAATAAGTCCACAAATAACTGATTTTCTTCATGAAGCTGTTCACGGAACCAGAGAACCTTTGTAAGAGCCAGACTGTATTCCTAAACCATTATGTTCTCAGATAATTTCCTAAAGAAGAGCATAAAAACTAGAATCTAGAAAAATTTGTAAAAAGAGTTATAACATAATGCAGTGTTGCTATTGATGATTTAGTCTATTTTGGCTGATTTTCAGAAAAGTAACTTATGTCATTCGCTCACCATCCTCCCCCATTCCCTCACCATCCTCCCCATTCCCTCACCATTCCCTCACTATTCCCTCACCATCTTCCCCATTCCATCACCACCCCTTACCATTCCCTCACCATCTTCCCCATTCCCTCACCATTCCCTCACTATTCCCTCACCATCCTCCCCATTCCCTCACCATCTTCCCCATTCCCTCACCATCTTCCCCATTCCCTCACTATTCCCTCACCATCCTCCCCATTCCCTCACCATATTCCCCATTCCCTCACCATCTTCCCCATTCCCTCACCATCTTCCCCATTCCCTCACTGTTCCCTCACCACCCCTTACCATTCCCTCACCATCCTTCCCCATTCCCTCACCATCTTCCCTATTCCCTCACCATCCTCCCCATTCCCTCACCATACCCTCAATATTCCCTCACCACCCCTTACCATTCCCTCACCATTCCCTCACCATCCTTCCTGATTCCCTCACCATCTTCCCCATTCCCTCACTATTCCCTCACCACCCCTTACCATTCCCTCACCATTCCCTCACCATCCTTCCCCATTCCCTCACCATTCCCTCACTATTCCCTCACCACCCCTTACCATTCCCTCACCATTCCCTCACCATCTTCCCCCATTCCCTGACCATCCTTCCCCATTTCCTCACCATTCCCTGACCATCCTTCCCCATTCCCTCTCCATTCCCTCACCATTCCCTCCCCATTCCCTCACCATCCTCCCCATTCCCTCACCATCCTTCCCCATTCCCTCACCAATCCCCCACCAATCCCCCACCATTCTCCCATTCCCTCACTAATCCTCCACCATTCCCCCAGTCCCTCACTAATCTCCCACCATTCCTCCATACCCTTACCATGCCCCCTATTCCCCACCATCCCATCACTGTGGTGCCAATGCACTCATCTCTTCTGGTGTGTGTGTTGGTACATTAAGGCCGGGTTCTCAAACCTTTTGCAACTATTAAAAAAAACTCTCCCTGAGTGTGTATTTCTTTTCTCAACATATTCCAGCTATTGAAATATTAGGTGCATTATTTAAATATGTACATAAAATTTTGTCTCTTTATTGGAGCCATAGTGCTTTTCACTCCTGAACATTCTACTCACCAACAGAGCATTACTATTGTCAGAAATGGTCAAAATACATTAATTTTAAAATCAGGTTTTTTGATATATAATTTTCTGTTTCAGATCTGGTTGTATAACTCGACTGCACTAAAGTGTAAAGCAGGAGATGAAGAAAAGTTCTCAAGATGGTACATTACACTGAAGTCATAACTTCCAATGCATAGATGATCCATATTAAATACACACACGAGGAGGAGGTGGATAGAATGCAGCCAAATTAACACTAATCAAATGCAGACTTAATTAAAAGATTGTCTGCTGTGAAATACAAACAGGAGTAAATTGTAACTTCTTATAAGACAAAAATTATATCCCAGTTTCCACGCTGTTTATGAGTTGATTAGTTTAATTAGGTAAATGGCAGCCGTACTCTTAGTGCAATAACAGTTGTTATGGAAATTATGAAAGGCCACAGGGATGTAATTATACTGGACATTAAATATAAGGTACTGTACATGTCAGGTACAGTAATGTATAGATGAAATTACTGTATCAGGTAAGCAGGCAAAGATACTCAGAATTGGAGATACATGTGTCTTAAAGGCTCTATTTACTGTCCTGAGAAGTGTGGTGCAGAATCAAATGTTGTGAGATGGTGAGTTTGCTGAGGTCTCTGTCCTGACAATGAGAGTGATATTAACCAATCGAGGGCATCTGTGAGCTCAGGCATGTGGATGTCTGTTCCTCCGAAAGTGTGTTAGACTTACAGATGATCATCAGCAAAACCACTTTGCACCGCTGACACCATTGTAGAGAAAACAGTGCTGCTTGGATTTGATGCCTTGGTGCTGTGCTGAAATTCAGCTTTATGCTAACCTTTTCAAGTGAAACCAACAACATGAGCCCTCATCATACGTGATGTAGGAAAGACCCTTAAAGACATCAAACTTGTTTCTGTCTAACCTAAAAAAAAAAAAAAGCCCTGTTGTCGTGGCTCTGTAGCTCCTGGATGAGACTGAACCCGGTGTTAAATAGAGTCTCATGCACTCATTTCCTTTCCTTCTGTGTTTTCACCTGTCTTCTCCAAAGGATGACCAAAGCCAGGACCTTTTTTATTTGAGATCTAGATAAATGGTGGATTTCGAAACATGCAGAATAAGCTAGCCTTATGAATGAACTACGTTTTCAAATGCGTCTTGCTGTTTTTGGAGGAAGCACATGCTAGCCTTCACTAGCTAGTGGGTGGAGATTGGCAAATGAACAAATTGGGGGAAAATGAGATAAAGATAATTTTAAAAAATAAATTTTTTTGATTCCAAGTAGTTCTTTTGAGAGAGAGTAGAGAGAAAGATGTAAAGAAAGAAAGAATTTCAGCACAAGTTTGACAGAAATGTAACAATATTTATCTCATTGCTTTACAAACAGTTGCTGAATTATAAAAAATATGAAATAAAAAATCTCTCTATGCAGAGAAAAAAACCAAACCTACAACCAAAAAAAGCCAAAACAAACCTACAACCAAACTGTGAAAATCAGCCTGTCTACTATCTTAAAACGAAAGTAGAGTCAGCAGCATCATTACACTAGTGATTGGAATTCCAGCTCTCGTCAGTGAGTCACATCTCAAATGACTCGTTACCAGTTTTTTCAAAACTCTCCCTAGTTGTTGGATCGCTGCTGATGTCACATAACAAAATAGGATTATACTTGATATAAAATCTGTTTTAGATAAATGTAAATCCATTTACAGGTGAAAATACCTATCCGCTATCTATAAGACCTTGTATCATTTTGTTTATTGCCCCTGATCCTGAAACATAGATATTTCACACCTCTATTTTGTGTATTTGTGGAAAGAACATTCAAAATCCCACCTAGATACACTACGCTAATCCACTTTGTGGGTTTGTTGGGGATTATTGGGGTGACGCATCACTAGCTGTAAAATAAGCACACACACAGAGAGAGAGAGAGAGAGAGAGAGAGACTGACAGCAGCTGAGGATATTAGATATCTCCACTCCAATCCCCCGTACTTTCCAGAGACATAATATTCATCTCCATGCATCAGATTTCACAGCGTTTCTTGTTCTTTTTCTCACACATTTCCTCATCTGTTTAAAAATATTAGAGTATAGACTCACCTCCTGTCTTTACACACAGAAAGTCATTTTTAGTGTTTTTATGCTTCATAATACAGATTATAACACACACGCACATAGAGAGAGAGAGAGAGAGAGAGAGAGAGAGAGAGAGAAGAAGAAAGATGCCCTCATTTTTTGCTCTCTGCCCAAGGGGTCCAGCATGCCCTGAGCACTTCGGCCTACTTTCTTGTGTTTTTTTCCCCTCAAAAGCCACTCACACTCAATCTGTTCCTTCTTTTCATTATTCTTTCTGACATTACCTTGGTACTGGGCCAAACAGAGGAATGATATTACAGTGTGATAAGGAAATGTAAACGTTACACAGATAGCTTTATGCTGTATGAGTGTAGATAGTGATCACATTTGCAATCATGTCATTTTCTCTTGTAATCTGCTACAAGATTTACAAACTGATATTTTAAATAGGTCAAATATATTAAAATGTATTTCTACAGTAGGTTTTTTTAATATGCAGTTCTAACAGAATGTAGCTATCTCTAAATTCCACAGCAAAATGATGACCATCTAATGAAGGAAAAGATTCACCAAAATATTATATTTACAGCTGTTTCAATGTGATACACTGAAACACGATTCGGTATTGAAAATAAAATTAATGTCAATATAAAAGTGTTAGCTCTGATGACTGAGAGGCCAAGCCTCCTTCA
>CM075014.1:22819955-22830050 GCA_037576675.1 Pangasius sanitwongsei | reverse complement strand
ACATCCCAACATCAGCGCCTGACCTCACTAATGCTCTTGTAGCTGAATGAACACTAATCCCCACAGCCACGCTCCAAAAGATAAGCAGCATGAGTTCATATATGAAGTAAACAGGAAGTGAACAGTGGGAGTAGTACAGTACTCAGGAGGTGGTGACCTCTGCTGGCGAGGAGGGGTAATGTTCAGCGTTGTGGGTGTGCTGGTTAGTTTAGCTAGTTAATGTCAGCCTGGAACTATTGTCCAAACCGTATGCTTTTTTTTGGACATCACGTGCTTTACAAAAATCAAAAAATCTAGTGGAAAGCCTTCCCAGAAGAGTGGAGCTTATTATAACAGCAAAGGGGGAATAAATCTGAAATGCGATTTTCAACAAGCACATGATGGGTGTGATGATCTGGTGTAACAATAATTGTGTAGTTCTGTATTTATTATACTTAAAATGTGTATAAAACGAAGCCTTCATTTGGTGCACTTTGCCCATAAGACCACATGCATGTGCTTTATCGATCCTGGCTTTTAGCTCACACAGCACATTCCTCTCATTCAGAGCATTTCAATGAGGCTGACTGACACAATACTCAAGGCTTTCTGCTGCCGTGAGGAAAATGGTTAATAAGGAAACTCTCATTATAACGAGATGTTCTCGCATGCCGTTCTGTAATAATCACGACTCTGTGCTGTCGCAGGTGATGATGGCCGGTCATCAGCCGCTCTGCAGAGGAGATGAGACCCCAACCGTTCCAGCGCTGATATAATGAGTAAATTAGACCTGTGTGAAATGTTGGTGCCGCTGCAAGCAGGTTTTATTCCGTGCTGTGCTTTATTTTCAGTTCATATTCAGCATATTATCATGTCCAAAACGCCCGAGATGGTGTTGATGAAGAAACGCTGAGAAGAAACAAGACTAACTATCTTCCTCTCATGAGCAGATTTGTTAACTATGATGATGAAATTTTCATTAGGAGGCATGAACAATGTAAGTATGATAAATGAATTATCATATACATATTATCAAGTATCTCGAATCTCAATATATTATTGTACATATTCAAAGAAGACACAATAAAACAAGTTACCACAGTCTATGCTTCTGTTTTCTCTTATAAACTCACCGGTCACTTTAATAGGAACGCCTGTATAGCTTGCATTCATGCAGTTCTCCAGTCAGTCAATTATGTAGCACCAGAGCAATGTATAAAATCATGCAGATACAGTTAAAGAGCTTCAGTTAATGTTCACATCAAACATCAGATTGGGGAAAACATCTCAGTGATCTCAGTGACTTTGATCATGGCATGGTTGTTGGTGCCGGTTTGAGAATTTCAGAAACTGCTGATTTCATGGGATTTTCATGCAAACAATCTCTAGACTTAACACAGAATTGTGCCAAAAAAAAATAAACACCTTGTTGATGAGAGAGGTCAGAGGCGAATGGCCAGACTGGTTCGAGCTGACAGAAAGAGGAAGGTTAACTCCCAAAACCACTCTTTACGACCATGGCGAGCAGAAAAGCATCTCAGAATGCACGACACGTTGAAGCCTTGAGTCGGATGAGCTACAACAGCAGAAGGGCACATCAGGCTCCACTCCTGAACAGGAACAGAACAGGAATCTGAGTCTACAGTGGGCAGTTGAAGACAGCTGAACATCACCTGGGCTTTTTGGTCACTTTATTTCAGTTCCTAATAAAGTGGCCAGTGAGTGTATATAAATCTAGCATATATAAAACTTTATATGAAAGAGTACGACTGTAGAAATTGTCAGTGAACTGACACACAGGGATTTTTCTTCACTTCCTGTCAGTGAATAAAGACCAGCTTCCTGCAGCTGCTTCCTGAAAGCATGACTGAGTCCAATTTTCTGAATACAACATTAAATACATACTGTATATTTACTGTGCGTTTTGTTCATATTTTAAAATTGTAACCATTTCTAGAAAAACTCTATTACCATTAATGCATTGGAAATTCACAGACATAATCAAGCACATTTAAAGTTGGTTAATTCTTTATAAATAACTGACTATTTTTTTTTGTGTTAAATTCAGAAGAAAAAGATTGCAATAAAAAAATGACATACTTTAACTAAAAATTAATTTTTCTTTCAGTATCCTGTATTTTTTTTACTTGGTTGACTTGGACAGTCTGATTGTCACTGTGATTAATATTAGATTAGATCTCATGGGAAATATATACCTATTCAAACAGATTTACATAGTACAATTTATTAGAAATAAAGTCGTAAGAAAATATGTGAACGCTAACCGCGCCCCTGAGGTTATACTCTATACTGACTGAGTTCTGCGTTCCAGATGTCCCTCATGCTTCCAGTTACATTATATGAAATTTATAATTATATGAAATTTAACAAACCGTTCTCGGGTGTTAAACTTCGAATCTTACATCAGATCCCGCTTGTTATACTGAATATCTTAGAGTTTCCTGTTCTTCCACATCCACGTTCACCTCGTTATGAGCTTATTAACGAACCATTGTTTCAGTCAGGTGTGTTTGAGTTGTGGGACACACAAACAAACACACACACACACACACACACACACACACACATATGCAGTGTTAGCCCTACTCGAGCTTGAGATTGAGCTGAGATTGCGAATGAAAGACACCTCTGCATCCCATCAGTCCAGTAAACAACACAGTCCATAATGCATAATGCACCGAGACTTTTTTTTCCGCTCCTTTGTTTCCATAGCAACGGCTATTTTCCAGCCCTACCTTTAATGAAAAGGTAATGAGAGAAACGAAACACCCCCCCAACTTCATTAGCCTACCGGTGTATGGAATAATGGCCTGTTTTTCTCCGCAGTGCTGACATTTCTTACGGCCATCTGCATTACGACTGCGTGTCCATGCGCCGATCCAAATTCTTAAAAACGTGTTTCATTTTAACAAGAAGAGCAAGGTGATGAAAGCTGGTGCCCGAAGGCTGAGTTCATTCAAGTGACTGTTGAAATGTCAAAATAAGTACTTTTAACAAGCAAAATGTGACCTTTTTTTCCAGAGTGAAGGCCAGAAGTGGATGGACAGCACACACAGCAGAGCACCAGTTAAAGAAATGAATAATTATATTTTTTTAAAAAACAGCGAATAAAACAAAAAGCCAACCACTAAAGTCTTTCCACCAATTTGGTGTTGCTTCAGGAAACCAGAGAAGTTTTCCAAGAACTGTTCCCACTGGTCTGAGATCCATGATGTGATGTGGGCTTTTCCTAATGCATGCTGTAAAAATAATAACACCCGTAGAGGATTTTATGTTTTACCTCACACTTTGAGAACAATTTTTATCACCCAAAGTCAAACCCACATCAGCTTCGGGACAAAGACATCATTAACAACTATTCTCAAGACACAGAGACGGAGACAGTTGAGGCACAAAGGTTTTGAATAGAAATTTATTTTAAAATTCATGTACAAAAATCAAATTCCTGTAAATAACAAGACAACAATCAAGAAGCAAAATCACCAAAAAAAGTTGAAAAGAAGTTTGCGTTTAGAGTTCAGTTCATTTGGCGGAGTGTGAAAGCTGTTTTCAATCCCTGGTCCTCTTTGAAACAGTGGTCTGGGGTTCACTTCAGCTGAACCGTGGTGAGATCCACATCTGCTGTAGAAGCTAACCATGTGTAACTCCATCTGTTCTTTCATCGACTCGCTCCGGAAGGAATACACGAGGACGACATGTTGAGCTCGTGAAAGCAGTGCAGTGAGTTTATGGATATAGCATTCACCTTGACAGTGAACTCTCGACTCACGATACAATAGTAAATTAACATTTTCTTTTTTTTCTTTTCAAAGAATTGAGCTCATAATTTTTTCAATTAAATACAAAAGACATTACACATGCAGAAAATAATAAATAATACTATGGAATATATTAGTAGGTAACACCACAACAGATAAAATCACCATCTCTCTGGTCATAGCTGTAAATAAAATGTATAAATAAAATAAATAAAACACTTGCACTTATAGCATGTTGCACTCGATGCAGCTGCGTGTCCGCCAAGTCCTCCTGCCATGTGCAAGTTACACACACGAACCACAATATACTTAACAAAGTTCAAACTTTACAAATTACACAGACTTAGATAAATTCTAACATGAAATAATACGAATTACATCAATCTCAAAGAAATACCTTCAGTTAAAACGAAAGAATATTACAGCATATTAGCCAGAGAGATACAACTAGTACCATTCTCCTTGACAGTGAACTCTCGACTTGACGAGAAAATGCTCGACTCATTACCTTTAGGTGTCCCACCCCCTTTTTCTAATTACTCGAACGCTATAGGATGAACAAACATAACGTATGAGCAGCCATTTTGGCACGATTCATAACCTATTTCCTTTCTCTTTTACACACGCTTGGCAACGCATGCCAACTAATGTGATTGGTTCAACTTCTCATGTTACTTCCTGTTTCTATTTTCATGTTGCTGGGGAAAGGGTTGTTATGGTTAATGATATATAAAAGCAGATATTCACAGGACTGGAGCTCTGTAATTAGCTCACCTTTGTGTTGCGAGTGTTAGCACTGAGAGCGCTGTGAAAAAACAAGCGTCACACGCCGGCCTGCACGGCTTAACACGTTTAACTCTTATACAAGAACAGCTCATCGTTTGTAGGTATTCCTGTATGATGACATGCTGTCCATCCGAAAAGCTCCGTTCTTCACCACTTGATTTTTTTGGTACCAGAGAAAAATAATAAAAATAGCAAACAGATGAACCTACAGTGGTGTGTATTATTTTGCAAATCTGCGTGCACCAAAATGTGATATATGGCATTGCACATTTGATCCCAATTTTCAAAGGAATTCTTCTATGTGAACGCAAACCTGAGATTATGAGCCTCGTCCCTAAATGAGCCCAGAATCAGTCCTGAGTGCAGACTCGAGTATTCAAACCAAACGTCAAAAAGCACTAAATGTCTAAATGTCTATTTTAATTATTTAATCAAGTTTTTAATTTAAGTTTAAGATAAGATCAATGATGAATAAAATCATTATTAAAGAAAGAACTTGCACTAGTTATGAGCATCATTTTGATGATTTGCCTCATTTCAGATGGTCAAAGGGGAAATGTACAGCTAATAGTTCTATAATGAGTTCTGTAGCACTCATAATGTATTAAAAAAAAATACACTCACCGCAGCAGAAGAGATGAAATGAGAGTATCGCCAGGATATCTGGAGCTCAGAGCATAGCCACAAGCCGCTAAGATGATAGATCCACATGCAGTACGGTTTAATGTGTAAAGGAGAGAAGAAGAAATGAAAAGATGGCCGTATGCAAGCAGGATTTATTGTGACTTTGCTGGAAGGTCTCAGTAAGTGTGCGCATACACACAACAAGGATTTCATGTGAAGGGGTGAAAGAGAACTTTTGACATTTGGTGGATTTTTTCCTGCGAAATTATTTGACTCAAATATGTTTTCCATTCAGCTTTGATGTTGTCTCACACCATCCATTCTTACATAATGTCTTTGCCTTCATGCTGGAAGCTGGACTAGATGATTGAAATGTTAAGGCACAAACAACATACAGTACAGTTCCAGATGCATTTTGTGAGTCATTCCACGATGATGCGGTGCTTTCATAAAAGCTTTCTTACCAATTTCAGATCTTACTGAAAATACATCGGAATAAATCTCACAGAGTCTCACAGCAAAAAAAATATTTGCACCTTCTATACGTTGAATAGCAAAGTTGAAGTCAAAGTGCATAGCAACGTATCAAACTTTCACTCGATATGAGAACTTTAACCAAGCCCAACTCTAGTACTACATTTTTAAATAAGATCAATATGTACTAATAATTTGGCCTGTTTTTTTTAAAAACATATTTATGCCTAAAGTTTGTGCTTTTCATGATACAATTAGACTTCCTAGGCTCATGAAACTTCTCTTCTCTGCAAACACAATCAGGCTTTAATGTCACATGAATTTGCAGTACTCAACACACATATTTTCAAAACACAGAAACCCTCTGGATTCTCAACAGCCTAAAGAATTTACTGCCAAAAAAAGCGATCTGCATTCTTAAAAAGACCCGCGTTACTGTTGTGTTACCACGTGACCTGCGAGCCGGACTGTGTTCACAGAGCTTATTTCATGATATATTGATCTTATTCAAAAAGCGTAGTGGTAGAGGTGGACGTGGTTAAATAACGTTGGTGCAGAACGTCTCCTACAGCGCATTCGAGTGAAAGTTTGATAAGTTGCTTGTGCCAGAACGTTGATATTCGACATATAAAAGGTGCCGCAAGTGAATGTTTTTTCTGTGAGACTGGGTTGGATGGTCTGTCATTGCTAGATATGGAGGAAGAATTGCCTTGTATGCAAAAGTACTCCAGTGTGTCTGTCTTAACCCTGGAAATGGCGAGCGATCAGTCATTCGATGGAGATCACAGTGATGAGTAACGCCGCGAGCATTTGTTATGACAAACAGAATCAAACGATTTCAAAGCTCACACCATTGAAATATCACCATGATGTGAAATAAATAAGAATTTAGCTTCAACAAATGTTTTTTTCTACACACGCAGTGCTCCTAAGTGAAAAACGACAGATTAAAGTAAGATCATTGTCAGAATCAGGATGTGTTGTGAGTTATAACCCGACTCATTGTGTTAAATATTCAACACCATCAACATGTGATCTTGTGTATATAAATATGCACACACACACACACACACACACACACAGTCATGTGTAAGAGTGTCTTTGTGTGTGTGTGTGTGTGTATGTGTGTAGACAGCAGGTGCAGATGCTGAGAAGCAGGTGTGAAACAAAAACATCTGGGTGGTCTGAACACACACACACACACACACACACACACTGCCACTCCAGTGAAGATGATTAGCTTTGCTGCCGAGCACAGCAATGTACAAGACCTACAACATAATTAGGGTGAAGTGCAAAGACCCCTCTCTCTCTCTCTCTCTCTCTCTCTCTCTCTTTCTCGGTCTGTATCTTTCTGTCTCTCTGTCTCTCTCTCTTGGTTTCTCTTTGTCTTTCACTTTCTTTATCTCTCATTCTCTCTCTCTCCCTCTCTCTCTCTCTCGTTCTTGCTCTCTCTGTGTTTCTCTCTCTCTCACACACTTTGCGGTTTCTCAGTAACATGACAAGCTGCATTTTTTTTTTGTTATTTGTATTAACTTAAAGAGAGAGAAAAATGAGAGGCTGGTGAGTGAACGACTGTTTATAGCTGCTATAACGTAAGTGGAAACAGGAACTAACTTGTCTCAGGGGCATTCCACAGCATTAAATGTAAATTTAATACATAAGAAGTATGACATTTTGTTGTTTAATAAATTAAAAATTGAAATTGTTGGCAAATTGCTGTAATAGGAATAGAGGAATAAAACACTTCTCTGTTTTCTAGCACAAACTCTGGGGTGGTAACAGTGACTCCGCTTCATCACTGATTATTTTCCTATAACAGAAAGACACAGTGTTTTATTCCTTAGTTAGTAAAAGGTTATGTGTGGGTTACGTATTTTATCTAGGACTTCGATTTGAGCATATAGAGGTTATACTGTATATGGGCTGCATATGTTTACACGTGGTTTCTGTTTAATTAACGCCAATATTTTAAAAATAATACTAAAGACAGCTAAATATGGGTTATATGTGCTCAAATCTGGTTTCTATAACACATTAGAAAAGCACTGCACAAGTATTTATAGCAAACCACAGACACGTATTAACACATTTTAACAGTGTAACACAAACCTCTCAGAAGTGAAACCTGCACTGACACACACACACACACACACAGAGCTCTCTGACTAAAACCAGGTTAGATACCGAACAGATCTAAATAATTTAATAACCACAATAAAATAAAGTCAA
The DNA here is from genome assembly GCA_037576675.1 of Pangasius sanitwongsei. NCBI lineage: Eukaryota > Metazoa > Chordata > Actinopteri > Siluriformes > Pangasiidae > Pangasius > Pangasius sanitwongsei. The sequence continues at coordinate 22,822,176 of CM075014.1, read as the reverse complement.
ACTGAAAGAGACCTGCAGTTTAGAAAGCAGAAGGGTTTCTCCTTCCCCATGTCTGAGAGAGAAAGAGAGAGAGAGAGAGAGAGAGAGAGGCTGAGTGGAATTTTAGATGGTTTATTACTCAATAATTGCATGCAAATTCAAAGTAATTTTGACTTTTCTTTTTTTATATATATATAAATAAAAGTGATTGAAAATAAAAGCGACTAAAAAGGAAAGTAAAATGGGGTAAAAACATTACCGCTGCAAAATACATGTAACATTTTAGTGCAACAAGTGCGATGTCCAAAATGATTGAAAATACCATTTTAAACAAATTTAACAGCATTTTAGGTCGCAAGTGATTTGAGGTCTTATTAATTATACGACGTGTTATTAGTTATTTCCTTTATTAAACCTTTCTGTGTATAAGGTTTAAACAGACAAATGTTTCTGTCACTGTCAGCCATGTTGGCAACACAAACAAATGACACGGTCCATGGTGAAGACGCTGCAATACACACAACAGGTATATACTGTATGTACGTAAATAAGTTCATTTTAGTCGACTGCTTTACATCTCTGTACATGAAACCAGACGCTGACAATCACACTTTCAGATCTCAACAACCCTGGAACAACCGTGACTCTGTCTAGTAGACGACATCCATTAACAGTCAGTGACTTTTGTAAAGACAGAATTAGTCAGAGCAAGCAAGCAAGATGCCAGGGGTAACATTAGACATGATGCTACCACCACCATGCTTCACAGTGAGGATAGTGTTCTCGGTGTGATCAGCAGTGCTGGGTACCAAAAGGAGCGCTTTGTTCCAAGGCCAAAATTTTCAATTTTAGGCTTCAAATCCCTGTACGCTATGTACAGTATGTGTTTATCTGTAAGAGTGCTCTCTAGTGGTGAATCCAATCAGTGCACCTGGGACTTTCGATAAAATGGGACGCCCTGTTTGGAAACCGTACATGTGGAAGAGATAAACAGCATCCTCAGGTTTTGGGAGAAAGAAAAAAAAAAGTTTGCGAACAGGATATTCAGATTCAGAGATATTTCTTACACAGATAATTTGTCAGTCCGAGTTTAATACATTGCATTTTTAAATGACCGTATAAATAAAAAAAAATAATAACAAGGATGCAGACCCAATCTACATTCTACATCCTACATCTGCTTTCTTTCTCCGTCAGTGAGGTGTGTGTTCACACTGGCAGGGCTAAAGAAATGTCTGCTACAGCTCCTTATATGCAGGCACGTATAGAAGTCATCTGAAGGACCTATGCATTCATTCACAAACATGCACACACACACACGCACACACACACACCACCCACTCCATTTACACTTCCTCTCACAGCTGTCACTCAACATGGCAGCACCAGCTTGTCAGTATTTATATCAGGTCAAAGATCATCCATCACATCTGAGTGGGCGGAGCCACATCAGGCTGCCGTTATCCCGCATGCAACAGCAAATTCACATGGCAATTGTGTGCATGTGTGTGACAACAGTTTCAATGTTTCAGATTAACTCAAGACAAAAGCAAATGTTGATTTCTGAACAAGAGAAAAACATTATACCGCAAAATATCGGCCTACATACACATGCCTCTTTTACCCGATCAGGTCAGACACGCCTTATTCAAGTATTTTTTTGCTCTGCGCTGTGGCTAACAAGCCTGGACAGATTACGCCGTAATTGTGTTTAATCGCAGGTCTATCATTAGAGGATCTTTATCGTCTGATCCGACATGGAGAACACACGTTATCACGCAATCTGTTACAGAATTCAGCCCAGATCTTCTTCATACAGTTTGTTAAGAAATAATCTTAAAAGAACTGCAGAGTCTAAAACCGGCTTAACTCATTATACACAGTTTAACATCCAGTATAAAAGGACTCCATCCCAGCCTCACAGGCAGATCTGCTGTTTTTTTTTTCCCTCATGCTGATTTCTTTAATTAACTCTAATGGTGGGTAAAAATCAGAATCAGGCTGCACACTATTCAAAGTTCATTAAAACACGGCGCTGAGATTTAGGAAGGACAGAAACACTGTGTCCGGGCTCGCTTTCGAACTCAGAACCTGCTGTGCTCTTTGTCTTTTGATCTTTTTGATTTAGTTCTTTAGCACACACACACACACACACACAGAGAGAGAGTGTTATGGGGCTAGGCGATAAGGTGTTCGAAAGGGTCACGCAGGCCCCGTTTGCCTGGGAGGGCAATATATATGG
>CM075014.1:22795243-22819855 GCA_037576675.1 Pangasius sanitwongsei | reverse complement strand
CTGAGATCGCCGTGTTATAAAAGCCCGTGCGGGTGGCCGCGGATCTGCCTTAGAAGGCACCTGCCGCGTTACAGAGAGAGAGAGAGAGAGTTTTCACGGATGCAGCAGAAATCAGAACCGATATCACCTGCTGCTGTTCTGCTCACTCCATCATCTAAGTTCTGTATGAGACAGAAAAGAGGGATTAAAAAAGGAAAAAGAGGGAGCTTATTAGAGAAAGACAGGGATGAGAAGATTTATAGAGCAAGAGAGACTCAGGTATACAGGTGTAATTTTTTAAAAACATTTTTCTTTCAGTATTTTAGCCTCTGATATGAAGTGCTCCAAGATGGAGACATTTTCAAACTCACTTTCATTCTTTTCATGTGGACAGAAAAATGAAAAACGTATGGTTTTTGAAAACACTCACCCTGTGCATTCCCGTTGCGGTTCGATGTGTGTTAAGTATGTGCTGGGATGTTTATCGCCTAGATTGTGTGGCCCCTTCTGACAGATTTTTGTTGTTGTTATGTCTTCATGTTACTCAGAGATATAATTATACAATGTAGATTTAAAAGTAGTCAAAACACATCTAACAGAACATAAAGAGTTTCTTTTTTACAGCTTCATGGTGTGTTTTACAAATAGGAAATCAAACCTCAGTGAGGAGTATTTTCCTTGTTAGTTAATGTTAACTAATATTAACTTACGTATTAACTAACGTAAAGTATTGATCCGCGGGAGGAAGTGAGACAGTACCACTACTTGCCAAGCGTTGCCGCCGGTGGTGTGCGCATCACTCCCAGTACCACCTACTGCATTTCAGCCCACACGAAGAGCTGCTAACACTAACACATGCTAACCCTAGCTAACTATTACCAATAATTCTTCTTATCTTGCAAATAATAAGGTGAAATAAATCTGAAATTGGACAACAAGATGTGGGTTTGTTTGTCTTTTAATTATCCTTAGCTCATTCATCATTATCTCCATCGCTTACTGCTGTCCCGTTTCCTCTTTTCCTCCTCTTCTTGTTTCTTCTTGTGCTTCTGGCTCCTCTTCATTTTCAGGAATTAAAGCGCCCCACAAAGGGGGTTGCTGAGAAGTTGCTGCACATTATTTTAAGATGAAAATTTCTGATTATTGAAATGATCAGCCCTCAGGGGCCCTCTCAGAATGCGGGGTCCCAGGCGATTGCCTGCTCTGTAGCTACGCCTCTGATCACGGCTGCTGATCAGGTTGTTACTTTCTTATTTATTAATCTGTTTTGCAATTTAGTCTAGCTGTTTTATTATTACACCCCCATGTGGAGAATATGATCCATGTCGTATTGCTCCTGAATCCACCGCTTTGTATTCAAGTTGTTATGCTCCACACTTTTTCTGTGTGTGTGTGTTTGTGTCTGTGTTTCCGTCTGATCTGTGTTTGCTTCCGGAGGCAGCCTAGCACTCGTTGCTCGTTGTGTCGATTGTGAATGATAGTTGTGTACGATCCTTTGCTTGCTCTTGAGTTTCAAGTATTAGCTTTGCTTTGTGTAAATAGTGTCACCTTTGTAAATTTTCTGTGTATATGTACTATATGCTAAGTCACCGGGTGCAAGGCTTGGCTGCCATGTTGTTTTGGGCGTGGCTTGAGTCAACGAGTTATGCAAGCCACTTGTCGTTGGTTTATTGTGTATATTGTGCTATATAAGGTAGTGTCTGTCTGTATAGTTAGTTTGGGGTTTGCACAATATACTGTGTATTATGATTGAAATGTTCTCACCAGTGTTCTTTGTCCATCCACCTGTCCTGTTATCATCATCAACCCTAGACTGGGGCGTAACAAAGTGTAAAATTAAACCGTAGTTCTACCTCATCATCAATCCACACACATATAAATCCTCACGTTTGCCTTTTTATTTTTTTTGGAACTATTAGTCATGTTGTTTTTTTTCTGCTTTTTGCCTTCTCTACAGCTCTTACTGATATTCTTGAGGCATTTGACATAACAGTTTATGAAATATTATGTCCGGAAATGTCCAGAACATGCCATTCTTCTCCTGTGTGATTGACAGGAGCTTTGGCACAGAGTCTTTCCTCAGTAGGGCTGGGCAATACGATGATATAATATCAGTATCGTGATACATCTTGTCCTGATACACTTTTCCGAGATATCGTGATATCTTTTTACTATGAATGTTGTACCATTATCCTATTTTTACTCCTTTTCACGGTGCAAAAATGTATTTTAGATATTAACACAGTGTAAAAGTATATATCATGATATATATAGTGCATTGTAGAAATGTCTTCAAGTATTGTGATATATTTTTGTCATATCATCCACCCTACTCCTCAAACACACTTATTTGGTTGTTGTAACTGCATTTCCTGTCGTGAACGTTTAAATCGAGTAGCGTACAAATAGGCTGTTTTGTCAGCCGAGCAGCAGACGATAATCCATGCAGGTTGTAATGTAGCTACATTTCTGTGAAGGATAATTTAATAAGTTTTACTCTACACTCCACAAAGCACCTTGTATTCCCCCATGAATATGAGGACTTTATAAATCAGCACACCGTGGTCCCTGATTCGGTTTGTCGCGCATTAGTGACTCGGATTTTCAAATCCAGAAAAACATGCCTAAACATTTCTATAATGGGGAACGATGGATCGATTATCAATGACTGTAAAGCAGCGACTCCTGCAGTGAGTGGAACATCTCTGATAATTACCTGCAGCAGCCTGAAATTAGCCAAGCAGCTGAAGCAGAAAAAAAAAAAAACTCATCCGTATGTTCCTCCCGTCTGCTGATCCACGGATTTTTTTTTCTTCTTGTCCCTTATAGTCATGGACACCAATATGATAGAATATCTAAAGAAAAACAAAACAAAACAAAAAAATTCTTCCAGGAAAACAATACAAATTTTTGATTACTCATACTGAACTAGTCTTGTGAACCTCCAATTAAATGCTTTCTAAGCGTATATGTCCCATCCCCCACTGGTGTGTGTGTGTGTGTGCTCTACACTGTAAAAAAAAAAATGCTCTAAGTTTACAGGATTTATTTTACAGCAAACTACTTGTGTCTCATATTCAGTCTCCTTTGGGCTACGTATCGCTGGAATTGCCAAGCTGGAATTAGACGTCTACTCCAGCTTCAATACATTAAAGAGAGTACAGAGCTAAATTAAATGGAATAAAAAGTCCATGTGTTGTTTTAGCTCCCTCTACTGGTCGCTTGGTGTGTGAGTGTTTCTTAAACAGTTCTTAATCGCGCTATTGATAGTTTGATGAATGTAATAATCAGTAAAATAGTCCTTGCTGTGACTGTAATGATGATATGGCAGTAAAAGCTTGACAAGGGAGCAGTGTAACAGTATAACACCGTCATTCCAGACAACACACACACACACTTACACACTTGTTCAGGTGCAAGCAGAGTCTGCGGTTTGATAAATTGTTCCTGTTTGCACTGAGTTGTTCTTTTTGTGGTCAAAGGGTAAGTTTCCTGAGTATAACACACTTTGGTTCAAAAGTGCGCTTGTGTTAAACCCTTCTGAAACCTGTGTTAGCACAAACACAATGCCAAGACGGGAATTTTCCTGACTTCAAGCGTAGCCTTAAAAGCCCTGTCTTAATTTTGTACAACCTGGTTTTGTAGATGTTTATTATTTATTTAATATTTAATATCGCTACTAACGAAACTTGATTATTTTATCTGTAACAATTCAATAATTAACAAACGTTTAACAAAAATAATTAGATACCCGAGTCCCGATAATAATTAGATACCCGAATTTATTGCCATCACAGAGATGGATGAAGAAATGATGACAGAGGAGTCATAACATATCTTTGTTATAATTTCAGCCAGACAGCTGCTTATTTCTACCACTAAAATATCACTGTGGTATCTACAAGAGATACCTAATCATATGTTATCATGAAAATGATAAAATAATATAAGCAGGTGAGCATGATGGATATTGATGCATCCCATCATGCTCATTTGCTCGCACTTGTAATAAATGCTCTGATACCATCATCTTATGTGACGTAAAACTTAAAAGGTGCAGTGAAGGAACTGGCAAATGATGAGCAGTGAGTCAGAGAAACTGTCTCGTGTGAGAGCACTTCACTTCAGCGAGCACTGAGCACTGAGCCACTTTGCTCATGAATGAAGGTGCAATTCATGCCACATTGCGCTCATTTTTTGATGAACACGCTCATTGGTAGTGCTCTGTGTGCTCATCTAACTATATAATTGTGTGTTTGCACTGGTCTGTGTGTGTGTCTGAAGAACAGGATAAAGTCATTCACCAGCAGGAGTTTAATCTGCTCCGGCCAGTGAATGAACAGAAAAAACTTGAATTGCACACACACTGACTGCATGATCGATGTGTGCCTGCAGCCTTGCTTCTTTTTTTTTTTTCAGCTTAGCACTGAGACATCTGGACGTCACACACACACACACACACACACACACACACATGCACAATCATGCAGAAAAACCAACACCACACTTAAACTTTATATAAACTCTCTTGTACTCTATAGATATGAATCTAAGAGCTGTCATTTTATTGTACTCATACAAAAAATAAACAATTATGAATAAAAAAAAATCAAACAAACAGGAAGTAAACACTGTTTTTGTCTTACACAGATAAATAGGATTATAAATAACAGTGCATAAAATTAAACACTGATCTCTATAGCTCTCTATACCTGAGCTTTTACACATACGTTTATATTCTTTAAAACCTTACGAGATCGGAGCAGCTGGGGAAATTTACAAACGTGTCAAAACACGTCTAAGTCACACTGTGAGAGTCTGCGGGGTTTGCATGACAGATTTATATAAAAATACTCATGTCAACAATAACACTCGTGTCATAATACGCCTACAGATATTACAGTGATTTTCCCAGAGTTTGAATCATTTTCTCTTGATTTGCTGATCATCTGGACAGTTGTTTGTTCTGGTTCCAAGATGGCTTCCTCAGTTCAAAGCTACTTTTGGATAAAATGTTCACCGATTGCATCAATGTAAATGAAATGATAACTGCTAATATAACTGATCTCGTCATGTCCGGTTCTTGCTGTTCTTGGCTTGTAAAACTATTCTGTAATTTCATTTGAATGTGGTGTTACAGACAGCATGTAATCAACCGATGTACCTGACTGGATCCCTTTCAGGATCAGTAGGATCCATTTACTTCATTTAAAAAGGATATTCTTGTCTTACTGATATCTATCATCATCTGTAGCGCTTTTGTGTTTATATTACTAAATGTCTAAAATGCTGCAGGAATGTATGTTGTACATGGATCTTATGGCATACTACTTTATACCGAGAGTCAAAAATGTGTAAAAATTGAGCTTTGGTTGTGTATTGCTGGCTGCGTTTGCATTTTTAGCATGAAGCTGGTTTTTAAAAAGCTAACACTGATAAACATGGGAGTGTATTCTGACACTAGGATTGGAGAAATTCTTTTTTCGCAAACATTCAGACAAACTAGAAAACAAATGAGGAGCCAGACACAAGAGAGATGATAAGCTCTGGAGTAAGGAACGAGATCAGTTGTTAATAGGCAGGTAATCAGAATTAAAAGCCAACGGTGAGGTAAGTATTTGATCACACACTGGAAGTAATCGTTAAATCGTGAGAATTGAAACAATCGGAGAAGCTAGGTTGTGGGAAAAAACGGAGGTGTTTGTCGGCTGGGTAAAGAAATTCTGTCTCCATTGCTTCTTAGGTTTTGCTGGTTTGCATTTTCCACTCGTCCAGAGGGCTTTATCAGGGTTCAGTGTTTTGTAAAAGTCTTTGTGGTTTACAGGACAACCCAAACCAGCACTGCTATTAAAGAATCTGTACTCTTCTATGAGCTTCTAAGCTGCAGTGTGAGTATCCGTCTCTGACTGATGGACAGTGCTTGTTCTTGCGCTGACCCTCCGTCACCGGCGGCTAGTTTTCAGAGCGCTGGCGTGGACGTCGCAGATGTCGAACCACTGCTGCTGCACCTCCCGACTTGGCAGTAGGCTGTTGTAGGGCAGCGAGCGCTTCATCTTGCGCTCCCTCCTTCCCACCACCCTCCAGTAGGAGGTGCCCTTTAGCAGGAAGAGGGCATTGTGGGTGTACGAGAAATATGCGGCGTCCAGGTTACTCGTAGGATGATCTCCCGGAGTCAGGGCAGGAAACAACTCGGTCATTTTCTGAGGAGATTTAGCGGCTAGCTTTTTAGCTTGGACATTGAACCTATAAACCTGGGGGGAAATTCAACATTAAAATATGACTGTATTTTGTGGGGTAGTGGACATGTATTACTCAGGACTATAGTTCCCAGCTCTTACCATGGAACCTCTGAAGAAGTAGATGTGAGCGTCTCTCCTGTCGTAGTAGGCCGTGTCGATGGGGCTCGGCACGCCGGGGAAGCCCTCGGAGATGAGACGGGGATAACGCTGGCCGTCTGCGTCTTCAGAGAAGGCCTGATCGTTCTCACTGTCGTATCTCCAATACTGCGTTCCTACAGCACAACACATCCGGTCAACACGATCATATTATAAAGAAACAAAATCAATCATACTTTAATGAGTTCACATTTGTTTTTTTGAGTTTACCTTTGAAGAAGTACACTGCGTCCGCGGTGCGGCTCCACACGTGCACGTAGGCGTCCACGCCGGAAGATGGGAGTCCGTGCCATCCGACCTGCACGGAGACGGGATCTCCGTAACGAGTTCTGTTGCTGCGGTTCTCGTACAGCCAGTACCAACCGTTACGCATGAAGTAGGTGTTAAAGCGCACGACCACCTCACCGTACGCCGTTCTCTCCTTTCTGATCCAATCAAACACAGTGCTGAACCGACCCTCGCACCCTCCTGAACGTGAAGGAACGGAACGAAACAGAAAGACTGAGCATAAACATGAGGTTGAACCTCAAATATAATCCAATTCAAGAACCAGATTAAACACAGAACCTGTATGTTTACATTTAATCATCTGGAAGATGCTTTTATCCAAAACGACTAGAACGGAGCTGTGCAGATTACGGGCCTTGCTGATGGTAGTTGTATTTTATACACTGCCTTTTCTTAACTGGAAGGAAATTGTATATATGATACATAAAGAACAGCAATGACCAAAGTTAAAATATTTATTACTTTAGATGATGTTACTTATAGATGCTGACCTGCAGGATTGTTACCTAAATGACTAAACGTTCTGATTTTAACTATAAAGTCTTTTCTTGAAGTACTGTTAATGGAAGGACACCTACTTCCAGAGCCAACTTCCAAATGCTACAGGAAAATAAGCCACGCTATGATATGTGTACTGATATGGCCTTCAGGTGAAGTGAATTCTTTTCTTTCATCTTATACCAAAACAATTCAACGATTACAATTTTTTAATTTATTAATGAATGACACGTAATGCATTTTATCTGTTTATAGTTACATTTAATGTTGTGGAAATTAATTCCTGTTCTCACTTATGTTACAGCAGCTATAAACAGTCGTTCCCTCACCAGGCTCTGTTTTTCCTCTCCCTTGAAGTTAAATTAGACAAAAATAATTCAGCTTGTCATGTTACTGAGACAGTTTCTGAAGACTTTCCTGTGGTGGAAAACTTACTGTTACAAAGTACTGACACTGGAGACTCCTTCCATTATTGTTAAATAAACGTCTCCTTGCAGAAAAATTCACCGCATCAACAACTATCGATTTTTTTTAAATAACAAGTTTTTTAATCTGTTTATGTGGAGCGTCCGCTGTGAATGAGCTGTTACTGTAGAAGTGATAATTAATATAAAACTGTGATTTGCGGCCGCGCTACTGAGTCAGAGCTGCTGTTTTAGAAAATTCATCAACACCTTCTGACCAATCACAATCCAGAATTCAACAGCACTTAACTGTGTAACTACAATAGAAGATTCCGCAATGTATATATATATAATAATTTAAATGCATCTGTCAGACATGAGGATGTGCACAGCATCACCTCAGAAAAATTGAAACACACACCTAACGATGAACTAAACAAAGAACTATTTTTATTCTGTAGACATAAACACAGAAAAATGTCACGGAATAGAGTGGTACCTGTGTTGCTGTTTCTCATGACTTCCTGATTTAGACTACACAGAAAATGACAGACTTTATTTACAAGCCATTACAGCACTTTTTATAGCTGAGTTTTACTTTCAGGACCGAAATGATCAGTGACATGAGGGCCAGTCAGCGGTAATGAACCTTCCAAAACACATCCCATTATAACGCTGATGGATGTGACAGCAGCTGCTCTGCTGGGACTCGCTTGGGAAGAACGTGATGTTTTACGCTTGCCTTTTCTGCAGCAAAGCGATCATTATCCTTAATGAATTGTCATCTGGAGAGATTTATAATAGCAATCTGTGAGCCACTTTAGAGTTGATATACAGTATATATAACAATACGTACATTAATTATACTGCTTGTAAGCTGAAGAATCTGATAAAATGCTTATTAGAGCTTTTTTTTTTAAATTTCATCACAACATAATGGAATTGGTATCAGTTGAAAAAAAAATAGCTAGTTAAAAATAGTTAGCTTTTTATTTTTACTATCATATTGATCGAACAGATCAGCTTCCAAAGCTGCAACTTTTACGCTAATACCACTGTACTCGTCATCTTGTAAATCGCTAACTTACTGAGTGTCTGATGTTGTATAGCTGCATTGCATCCTGGGACTCTGAGTCCAGCATTTGCTCCAACGTCTCCACTAATTCTGCGCTGGATTTCTCAGTAGCATGACACTGAATGTCACTGCAATATGGTGAGTGTAAAAGAAAATCTTGCTGTTGTTTTTCTCCTATAAAACACCATTTTAACTGCGCTAGCAATAACAACATTCCCTTGTAACCTCAGAGCGGCAGATAACCGCTAATGTCTGACAGCAATAACAAAAATACAGCACTAGGTTTCCTTTAATCACATGTAAATACTAATAAATTGGATAAGATCTGTATGAGCAGTATAAATACTAAGCTTTGCTGGGTTTGTCCTCCAGGTCTGGAAATGTGTACAGTGTTGCACACACACACACACACCTACTCCAGGTCACACTCAGTCAATAGTACTTACCGTAGAGGTTCTGAATGGTCTTCCTGTCGAGCCAGTCGAGCTCAAAGCCATCATCCTGGGGCCGATAGCTGGGCTGCATGATGGATCCTGAGCGGTAAATATGAGGAAGGCCCAGCACGTGGCCGATCTCATGCACAGCTACCTGAAAAATATCAGCCAAAAATTCAATATAATCCCTGCAAATGTTAGATATATTTGTTCCATTAGTGAAAGACTCTTTTTTTCTATTTGTTCACACCCGTGTCTCATTTCTTACATTTGAGCTCATGTTATAATCCCAAACTGTGTGTACACTCCTTTGTAGATGCGTTTTCAAAACTTTTGCACATGCAAACTATTAAAGACAATAACATAAAGAAGTGACACGATTTTACTGTGGTACAATATGAGTCAGTAGTGTGCCAATTTTAATAACATTTAAAAAAAAATTTTTTTTAATTAATTTATAATTAAATTTTAAAAAATCACCATGCCTCCTTCACTGGGACTTAACACAGGAAACATATTTCACAGGATGTTAATAGCACACAGGCCACGCCTCCTACATTACTGGCACTGATTGGTTAATAGGCCAAACCTCCTACACTGGGAATGATGCCAAATCGCACAGGCTTTTCACAGGGGCTGAATAGCACCTAGTCCACACCTCCTTCACAGGGGCAAACAAGCCACACCTGTTTCAAAGGGGTGAATGACACATAGGCCACGCCTTCCTCACTGGGGCTGAATGGCACATAGGCCACGCCTTCCTTACTGGGGCTGAATGGCACATAGGCCATGCCTTCCTCACTGGGGCTGAATGGCACATAGGCCACGCCTTCCTCACTGGGGCTGAATGGCACATAGGCCATACCTTCCTCACTGGGGCTGAATGGCACATAGGCCATACCTTCCTCACTGGGGCTGAATGGCACATAGGCCATGACTCCTACATTGGGAATGTTTGGTAAATAGGCCACACTTTTTTCACTGGGGGCTGAATGGCACATAGGCCATACCATCTACATTGGGAATTACACAGGCATTTTGTAAATGGGACTTAATTAAGGGTACCTAGGCCATGCCTTCTTCAGTATGGTTGAACGGAACAGGCCACACCTCCTTCCCCGGGGTTGAATTGCACATAGGCCACACCTCCTACGTTCGGAATGACTGGCAAATAGAACACACCTTCTTCGTGGGGGCTGAATGGCACCTAGGCTACACCTCCTTTACTGGGGCTGAATGGCACCTAGGCCACACCTCCTTTGCTGGGAGTTAATTAAGGGCACATAGGCCACGCCTCCTTCACTGAGGCTAAATTTAGATTTAGAGTTTTACCTTAAGCAGGCTGATCCCATTTCCCGTGTTGGGTGCCGTGAAATGTTCATCATCATCAAAATGGATGTCACCGAGGAACCAGGCATGAGCAAACTCCCTTCCAGCACCATCGAACCTCTGAGAGCATCCGAAGTGTCGACCTTAGTGAGAGAGAACAACTCTGTGATCCACTGTACATCCTCGTCCTCTGTCTATCTGATGATATGATTATAAGCGTATGAAGTAAGCTGTTATTCCAGCGGGGCAGACTCGACAGCTGCTACAGTACTGGAGAATAATGCTCGCTGCGTGCAGCCTGACACTAATCTATAGTCGGGGTATTCAAAGATAACAATGCAGGTATTCAGTGCATTCCTGTTTAATCATATTTCAGTAATGAGCTCTCTTCCTGAACAAAGGAAAGATAATTAGTGAAATGAAATCAGGTTGAAACAAAACCCTGTAGACACCTTTAACACTCTCATCTGAACATCTATTGAGCTTTACAGAATTCCACTGTATTTATGGACTGGAGAGACACTGCAGTTAGAAACATTTCATCAAATTTTTTTTGGTAACAAATCCATTAGTTTTATTGATGCTGTTCCTGAAAAGTGAATATTTTCAGTGGTTCCATTGAACGATGGTGAATGTGTTAATGTGTGAGCAAAAAGATGCCTTACAAGTGAAAATAAATCTGGATAATGCAGAAGGTTTATAAATGAAGTATTTAGAATTTCATCAAATAACAGCTGCAGCATTTTGCTAAAACATTTATTGCAATATTTGTTCCAGCTCTAATCAATTCTAGTTTGAAGTAATACTACAATTAGGCAAATACTTGCTAGTAAACAACAATATATTAATAGACTTCTATGTGTTGAGGTTCTATAATACCTCAAATTATTTACTATATACAAATATTAAAGTACACTGCACTCATGAAAAAACTACAAAATATTAGTCTTACACATTTATACTTCTGCATCTACTGTTGTGTAAAGGAATATTTCACCCAACCATGCAAATGTTGCTAATAATTACTAAAAGCTGCAAGACACCAGCTTGAGTTATGCAAATGAGGCCATGCTATTAGTCCCTGCTGCTTCATTAATGGCCTCATTAGGATGTTAATTTGCCCCTCATCTTCTGTTCAGGTCAAAATGACCCATTTTAATTCTGTTAAAATGATTTCTCCAACATGACTCTTTTGGTATTCTGTAATGAACATGAACAATGCATTTTAATATGTATACTGATTTAAATATGGAGAAAAGGCTTCGTTTTCATCAGTATTGTTTCAGCTAAAATTTTTAAAGGTCTGGTAATTAAAATTCCTTGCATACAGAGGTTCAGTAAACAAGTGACTAACATGAATAAATGGTGACAACAGTTACCCAATAATGGTTTAACCATTAACGATGAGTTTAATGATTATAAGTAAGACAATTTATCAGAATACGGGGAGAATAAAGACATACTTCTCGAATTGTCTTTAAACATTCTGTTTTTGTCACCGACTTTTTTTTTAAACTAGCCAAAAGGAGGTCAGTTCATTAATCTGACCAGAGCAGATAAAATAAAATGAAAATCTGTGAAAAACTCCCCTTTTCTGAGTTAACGGCTCTAGTGCTGTCTCTATCCCGATGATTATTTAAAAATAATTTAAATAAATGCACGTGATTGGCTAAGCTGTAACAGAAGATCTGCTCCAAAGCAGGAAACTAGATTAGCTTTGCTACAGTTTTTTTCCCTAAGTACTGTGCTCGGTCTGCTCAAATACTTTGTTGAGTCTGCATTCAGACCGTGGTCTGCTATTTCGCGACCCCTGGTTTAAACTAAGATAAAATTTGAATTTATTCGGTATAATTGTCAGTTTTCTGCAGGTAACCTTACCAATTTTCCAGATACTCTTCTTCTATTTTTTTTATTAATACAGTTGAAGTTCAATGTTCTCTTTTTATTCCAAATTAAGTGTGCAATTTTACTTGTGCTAAAAATCCATTTTCTGTGTTTATAGTTAGCATTTGTGTTACATCAGTCTTTGCTGAAATGTCAGAAATATACAATTGTGCTGCTATAAAATGTAAAGGCTCAGCCTGGATTAATATATCAGACCATAATGAAGAAGATTAACACCTGTGCCGAAGCCCAGTCTGATGTCAATCTCGTCCAGCGGTGAATGCAGATCCTCTACGAACTGCAGTGGCGAGACTTCGCTCCACATCCTAAAGGCCAACCTGAAGATGTAGCGCTGCTCATCCACCGAGAGCTGGCTGCTGTAGCCTTCGCCAATCAGCCGCCATGTCAGGACACTCTTGGAGAACGCAGCATGGCCCCACAATGCACTGGTGCTTCTTTTCCTCCTTCTGGTCTTACGCATCAGTGTCTGTAGGTGGTGCTGTTTTTCTGTCTCGGCCTTGTCAGAGGTGCTGTTCTGAACTACGTCAATGTCTGTGTTGTTACTCTGTGATGTTGCTGTGGTGTTGAAAAGCTCAGAGGTTTCATTCAGGTCCTCTGCAGTGGTGGTGGTCTCCACGGTCTCAATCTGGTCCTCTTCCTTGTCAGGGACACCACATCTTGGTTTGTTCATGGCCACTTTGGTGGCATCGTCGAACACGCCTGTAACGGGTAAACCAGACACGCGCTGGAACTCCAGCAGAGCTCTGACGAAGTCGGGTGACTCTGGGGGATGTTCGCTGTCTCCTGAACGGGACGAGGAGAATCTCCCCTCCTGAATGATAGACACTGTGTCCTCTGAGAAGATGTCAGCATCAGTTAGAGTGTCAGGGTCAGGGCTTTGGGTGCTTTCCCAATTCACTGGCTTCATGAACCCATACTTGAACAGAAAATCCTAAAGATGGAATGGAAGAACAGAAAACTCATTGTGTCAGTAAGTGAACTCAGAAACGTTCAAAAACAAATAAAAACTTTTACATAAAAGTGACACAACATGAATCATAAAAATTAAGCAAACTGAACACACAAAAAAAAGAAAAAAAATCTGTAGTATGCAGCTTCAGGCCTGCAAACCAACAATGCATTGTCCCCACACAATACGGAAGAAGCCTCAGGCTGGACGGAGGAGGCTCCAGGCTAGACAGAAGGAGGCCCAGACAGGACAAAGGCAACCTCTGGCTGGTCAGTAGAAGGACAGGTTTGATGGAAGAAGCCTCAGACTGGACAGAAGAAGCCCCAGGCTGGACAAAGAATGCCAGGAAAAGCCCAAAGCTGGATGGAACAAGACTTAGTTTCTGGCTGGACAGAGGAAGCACGTGGCTGGACAGAAAAAGCCCAAGGCTGGATGGAGCAAGACTTAGTTTCTGGGTAGACAGAGGTAGCTTCTGGCTGGACATACTGTAGGAAGTACCTGGCTAGACAAGGAAGCCCCCAGTTGGACAGACAAGTCCCGAGACTTGAAGGAGTTAACACTTGTCTGGACAGAGGAAACCTCCGGCTGGACAGAAGAAATCCCAGGGTGGGAAGCCCAAGAAATTCTATACAGGTCTACATAATATAAGGTGCGGATGTGTGCTCCGGTTAATACAGTTCATTTTAAAATCACGACTCTAAGATGGCTAACGAATTCACACATAATCAGTTTCGGCAAGATACTCATTTCACTTCACAATTACATCTAAAATGAATCCATAATAAAGGCTTCTTCTTCAAGCGGAGTCAAGAGAAATGGTACGACCCACTGTATTGATGTTCAAAAGTATGTTTTGGCTGAATGAATGATGTCATTCAGACAAAATATTCATCCATCCATTTTCTGTACTGCTTATCCTACACAGGGTCATGGGGGAGGCTGGAGCCTATCCCAGGGGACTCGGGGGAAAAGGAGGGGACACCCTGGATGGGGAGCGAACCCATCGCAGGGCATAATCACACACACACACTATGGACAATTTGGAAACACCTATCAGCCTAAAACACGTCTTTGGACTGGAGGAGGAAACTGGAGTACCCGAAAGCATGGGGAGAACATGCAAACTCTGAATCGTACGAAATGATCCCCCAACCCCAGAGGTGCGAGGTAACAGTGCTAACCACTAAGCCACTGTGTGAAATTTTTAAGAACTAACCAAACTTTTGTTTTTGTTTAGGGGGTTAAAGTGTTAAGTAGGAAGGTTTACTCTACTACAGTAAATGTGCAGCTGAAGTGAGCCTTTCTGGATTGTTCCAGCAGGTGGAGTGTACAGGTGTAGTGTGTTTCTCTTTCTCACCTGAGCAGTGTTGGTATCAGTGATGAGCTCGGCCAGGTGAGAGGAGGTCATTTCTACATCCGAGTGATCCCGACTGTGGAACAGTTTCTCCGGTACCGTCGAGCCCATGACCGCCATGAAGACAAAAACAGTCAGCTGTGATGACATCACTACTGTTAGTACGTTTTTGTAAGGGTAGACGATCTAACAGCGTAGTGTTTCTTGAATTAAAATAAGCTACATAAACCCGAGACGAGTTTTAGTCGTTAAAATCAGACCTGATGTTGACTCCGGGGTGAACATTCAACAGTGAAGCGGCGGCCATTAGACGAGCCGTTATATAGGCAGCAGGTGTCACGCGCGTCGTCTTTGAAGTTCGTTTAAAAGAAATTCAAACAGTAACGGTCATAACGCCTCAGCCTGACGGTTGGGTGTGAAAACGATAATAACTGTCATTTTTATTGTTTCAGAATACTGACTCCTGTTCAAATAAGCCTTGATATAATCTATATAACGACACATTTTTTTTTTTTAGAAAAAACTACTTACTGTAGCCCTTCAATGAGAAAATTAATTATGAACATCAACTTATCATTTTTAAATCTTTACTGCACGCGCACGAGCGCCACGCGCCTCACACCTACCTGTGAGCGCACCTGCGCGTGCACGTGCCACTCCCTTTTATTGACAAGCAAAGCCAGCTGCATTGACTCAAAGCTAACAGCACGTTTTCTTTTTATGACTTTATTTGAGTTTTTTGTTGTTGTTGTTGTTGTTGTTTGGTTAGGTGAAGTTCACGTGCATGTTTTTCATGTTTAAATGTGAAATCTACCACTCATTTACACAAAGTTTGCTCAGAATGAAAATTAAAATGACTTATTCATTGCGCCCTGCATACCAGTAATAACATTTTATTCACATATTTACATGAAAGCTGGAAAATCAAAATATATTACCCAAACTGAACGGATATGCCATGTTTAACTACTGAACATGTGATGTCAAATCATGAGAAATAAAATTACAAATGTTAGAAATGTATTTCTAATGAAATGAAACATTTGTATCTTCAGAAATCACACAAAAAAAGGCACACCTTTACCCTTATTACAAATAGCAGGATCTATGAATATGCATAAATATGCTAATATGGCAGCTAGCTTAACATCACAAATATTAGCTAATATATCTAGCTGGCTAGCTGACTGCTAGTGAACTAGCTCACATTCGTCACAGGTCGACACAAGTAGGATTTTAGTTTTTAGTCTTGATTTACATTTTTATATTCATAGTGATTTTGTTTAACATTTAACCTCTAAAAAAAATACCCTTACAGTCAGGGCTGTATTAATCACTAATGATATGTAGTGTAAGTTAGCTAGCTAGATTAGCATGCAACAGGTTTCCAGACCCCACATCATCCTGTAACTTTGTGACTGGTCCATGTTTCATTTTGCACTTTTGTTGATTAATTGTGTAGCTGCAAATCATGAGATTTATATTAATGTGCTTTTTCTAATATGTTATCGTTTCTATATTACGTTATTGTTCTACATAAACGGATTAAAAAACGTATTATTGTTGAGATGGCGATGATTTCTATAAGGACCTGTTTATTAGCACTTTTAGAAGGAGTCTCCAGTGTCAGTGCTTTGTAACAGCCAGGCATAACACTGTAATTTTTTTCATTTTACACTATAGGAAAGACTTCAGGACAGATACTCTGCAGTCCTGCAGTAAGAAACTGGATTTTAATTTTTTATTATTTTTTTTAAATATAATTAATTTCAAGGAAGAGAAAAAAGAGAGACTGTTTATAGCTGCTATAACGAAAGTGAGAACATTGTAGACATTGAATGTAACTATAAACAGATAAAAATTACAATGCTGTGGTATAAGAGGAATAAAAGACACCATCCCGTTGTTGATTATTTTCCTATAACGGCACCCCGTGTTGTGTTTTATTCCGTACTCGGCTTACTGCATGTGCAGTCACTCTCACAGCTTTGTCTAAGCGAGAAAAACAAACAGTGTGAAAATATAAACTGTCCTTTATTTGCATTTTCATCTCAAACAGAACTTAACACTCATATCCACACACATTCCTAATTATTTGCTGTAACCCAGTGACTCATTTCAATGCATCAAATACTCGAGTCGTGATGATAATCAAACTAACAGCAGAGAAATGAAATACAGAAAACATTCATTCTATTGTAAAAATGCATGGATGTATCACAGGGTATCAACTGTAATAAATTATAAAAATGTTCAGTAAAATATGCACTAAAATATTTGACTGAAAACAATTTCAGGCTGTTTTTGTGATCTTAAATTTCACATAAATCAGTATTGTATACTGATTTCTCTGTCTTCCAGTCCTCCATTTACATTTCTGTATTTAGTGCAATTCTGAAATTAAGATGAAAAAATGGCAAGACTTCACAAATAAAATCACGGTGTGTGTTCAGTATAGCTTACAACCGATTAGCAACATGTTTATTGAATATTGTGCAAATTGTGTGATCTTTCTTGGCGTTAAAGTGTCTCATCTATGCTTTAACAGACTAATAATTCTCTTGAAATACATTTTTTGCTGTCCTAAAACACATTCCACTGTAGTAAACAGAATAATACGACGTGTTACGCTACAATTTCGACGTTCAATGTTATAGTATATCTTTCAGCTTTGGGCGTGATGGCTCAGATGTCTGGACGGACTGTGCCTGGGGTCAGAGGTCATCGCTCAGGCTGTGTGTGATGGCTGTGGCGAGGTGCTGCGGTGTGGGTTTCTGAGCCGAGCAGCTGACGCTCATACCCGCTTCCTGTAGAGCCTCGGCCGTGGTGGGACCGATAGCGGCAAACTACAACACACACACACACACACACACCACAATCCAAATGAACATACTTATAACCTAAATTACATATAATACAGTTTTATAATACTCTAATCCAATGTGATAAAGCATAAAATCATACATTAACAAATTTATAATCTAATCTTATTGCAGCAATCAGCAAAAAATGTAACATTTTTAACGTTGTAATATGGATCAAACGTATTATTATTATTATTATTATTATTATTATTATAACTCATGAAGGTGTACAGAAACTACAGGGGCAAAAAATATATCCACCCTTTGTTGATTATTTTCCTATAACAGCACATCCTGAGGTGTTTTATTCCTCATACGCCACAGCGATTTGCCAACAATTACATTTTTTTTTATTAAGAAAAAAGAAGTCATACTTTTTATCTGTTTATAGTTACATTTAATGTCGTGGAAAACTGTCCACAAAACAAGTTAGTTCTTGCTCTCACGTTCTTACGTTATAGCACCTATAAACACTCGTTCCTTCACCACCTCATTTTGTTTTCTCTCTCTTGAAGTTAATAAGACTCCAGAAACTTCACCATATCAACGATTACATTTTTTATTCCGTTTATGTGGAGCGTTGTCTGTCCAAATCGCTGTGAATGAGCTGTTACTATAGAAACGATAACGTATTAGAACGAGTTAATTAATATAAACCTGTGACTGTCAGAGCTGCTGTTATAGAAAATGAATCGAGACACTTTCTGACCAATCAGAATTCAGCAGTGCTGTAGTAGGTGGGATTTATCACCTTGATCTGGTCCAGTTTTTCTCCAGCCAGCTTCTTTACCAGCTCCAGACAAAACTTCACTCCAGAAGGACTGAAGAACGCAATGCTGGCTGGCACTCCCTGACACACACACACACACACACACACACACGTTAAACACTGTACACTGAACAGTAATTACAGATTAGCCATTTTTATATAGAACCCTGTATATTTTTATTGCTACTGATAATTATATAAATTTGTATTCCCTTTTTCCTATTTGAGAATTTTACTATTTTACTTTCAACTTAGTTCTTGGTTAGAGTTTTTTTTTTATGTATTTAGATAGAATATGAAGCACTTTAAAGTCCTTATCCTTTTGAAACAGGAAGTGTTGGAGAGCTTGACTGATTTACACAACAGCCAATAGCGTTTGAGACGCACCAACCTCGCCCAGCCTAAACTAACCTGACAGTAGCTTAGTGAACTAGATAAATATGGAGAACAGTGAAGTGATTTCAGTTGTGGAGGATTTCTCACCGCCGCCTTCACTCAAACATGTCCAGTTTAAGCACGACGATTGTTACGACCCCAAGATGAGCCCAGGGGTGACTCAGGGTCAGTAACGGGTGGTTTAACAGTGTGAACAGGAAATGCATAGCTAGGCTTGTAACCAAAAATGAGAGTCCACAACAATATTGTCGTATAACAGAGTTGACTAGGTTTTTCTTTTTTCTGTTTTTTTCTACATTGAGGTTTGTAACAAAAGGGCTGGACTCTGGCGGTGCTAAAGTAAAGAAAGAAATACAACAAAAAAATCTTCCCTATTCTCGATTTTCTCACACACACTCACCTAGAAACAAAAATGAAACCAAAATAATTAAAATCTAACTCCCCTGGTCTTCCGTCACTAACACAAGTACAGGGGTTGGCACACGCCTCTTCCCTAGGGTGTTTAGACAGTTTCCTCCGTGCTGTGCGATGTATGAGCGCGTTCTTGCTTGCTGTCTGAGCCCTGGTAAACAGCAAACAGCCCACACAAAGTGGGGACTCAAGACGTGACACACACACACACACACACACAAAGCGAAACACGACACGAAATAATGGAGCGAAATGGAAACACTGGCTGTAGTGTGCAACCACTGGACAATGAGACGCTGTGTATTTTTGGAGTTACGTTGTATGTGTTCAAGCGTCAGTGGCGTGGAATGTGACAGAGAGCTGAGAGACATCTGCCTCGTCTGAGTGGTAGATAAAATGATATTACTGACTCTTACTGATGGAGATGCTGTATAAAGTCAGAATTCTCTTTCAGTCTGAGGTAGCGTCATTCCAACACTGAACAGCTCCAACTTGGTAAAACTCACAAAACCGCCGACTCACACAAACTCCGCCCTCTTCCAAACGAATAAACTCCACCCATTTATTCTCCACCAAGTGATTTTTGAAAAAGGGAATAGCGAATAACAGGAAGATGCCGCCACAAACACACAGACGAACCACGTTTACTGCTAACGAGCTGCTATTGTAGAGCTAGACACGACCCCGGGGGCGGGGCAAATACATTTCAGAGTGCATTTGATTAAATGATCTCAAGACATCAAAAAAGGGAATCAATTTCCCTGAAGTGACGAACCATAAAATTAAAACGTGAATCTCCAAAACGTTTTTTTTTTGACAGGAACAAAAAGCTCTGAAACACAGACTTTGATTTCAGGGCCGCTTTGAGCTGCAGGTGCTGAGTCAGAATTATTCGGCATACCGTTTATAATTTTTATTCTGATGAATATATGATCGACTATGAGATCATGTCTACTTCCAACTTCTCTTCCGTCTACAGAGCTTGAGGTGACGATCAGATTCGGCGAGGGAAAGGGGTTAACGTTTCTCACTCTTGTAGTTACACTGTAGTTACTGAATAATACACTTAAAGCTGAACATCTGAATAATAAGGCAGGAGTTTAAAGGGTTAAAGCTGTGAGTGAACATTCACCTGCTCGCTGAAGTAGTGTGTGATGTTTTTCTCCAGGTCTGGATGTTCAGCCGTCTCATAGACTGTTAGTGTCTCCAGAGAAATACCTGAAGAAGCAGAAGTGGAAGATTTTCTTTAATGAAATAACAAACAAAATAGCCAGAAGATGATGAGAAGTTCTGACTCATTTATAGAGAGAGATATACTGCAGAGAGAGAGAGAGAGAGAGAGAGAGACAGAGAAAACAAGAGATAAGAGGGAGAGAGAGACAGAGAAGGTGTGTGTGTGTGAGAGACAGAGAGAGAGAAAAAGAGAGAGAGATTGAAAGTGAGAGAGAGAGAGAGAGAGACACGGAAAGCAATAGAAGAGAGGGAGAGAGAGAGCGAGAGACAGAGCGAGACAGAGAAAGCAAGAGAAAAGAAGGAGAGACAGAGAGACAGAGAAGGTGTGTGTGTTAAAAAGTGACAGAGAAAAGTGAGTGAGAGAGAAAGAAGTGAGAGAGAGAGAGAGAGAGATAGATCAAGATAGAGAGAGACAGAGCGAGAGAGAAAACAAGCGAAAAGAGGGAGAGACAGAGAAGGTGTGAGAGAGAGAAAGAAAGAGAGAGAGAGGTTGAAAGTAGAGACAGTGAGAGAGACACTGAAAGCAACAGAAGAGAAGGAGAGACAGAGAGATGTGTCAAAAAGAGACACAGAGAGAAGCGAGTGTGTGAGTGTGTGAGAGAGAGTGAGAGAGAGAGTGAGAGAGAGAGAAGTGAGAGATAACCTGCTAATGTTCTTCATGTAAGTCAGACACCGTGCTGTGATTAGGAGTGAGAACACACACACACACACACACACACACTTTTTTCAACACTCGTGTTGGTATTCTGGTGTCTCACCGTGTTGTCTCAGTGTGGTAGGCAGCACTTCTCTCTTCAGCGAGCCGCAGGGAAAGAACAGAGGCAGAGACGTGGAGTTTTCTCCTGCATTCACACACACGCGCGCACACACACACGCACGCACGCACACACACACACACACTAAATAACTTAATATTAGATGTTACTAAACTGTATAGAGTGGTGTTTTTTTTCCCCTTACTCTCGATGATGACTTGAGACAGAATGTCAGCCGTGCCTGTGTGTTCGCCGAGGGGCTTCAGACCCAGAGCCTCAACTACACACACACACACACACACACTTTAATTAGCAGCTCATTAGCTAATGCAGTAAAGAGAAAGGCAGCAGGAGTGTGTGAATGTCACCTCTGTGTAAGAGTCAGTGGCTGAGCTCCTGAACAAACTTCCTGAGTGTTACGACTGCGTAATTCACTTTATAGGGCTGTTATTACACTCAGCGCACGTTCACACAGGACGCACATTAATACTGATTCTGTGATGCGTCATTACAGCGGAAAAGAAAATACCGGAAGCTGGTTACAAGTCGGCTGTGGCTGCTAGTCGCTAGTGCTTTTGTGAGACTTTTTTCCCCAATGTTGTTGGGTTTTGGGCAATAATATAACATAATAATTATATTCATCACTATATATTGTATATTGTATAGTTAATTTAATTAAATAACCTGTAAATTTACATTTACAACACTGCAGCAGATGTGTCACTTGAAAAATAATCCAATTTTCTTTCTTTTTTTCCTGTACTACTAACACTTTGGCAACTACACCGAATCCAAACAAACTTATTAGTATGTGTGTGTGTGTGTGTGCGAGTGTGTGTGTGTGGTTCACTCACCTAACGACGCCGTCGCTTTCCCCACCACATACACAGATTTTGCGTTCCACTGTTCTTTCACCGTGTTCCACTCTGAAAACGTAAAAAAACAGAGCACGCTCAGGGGGAATGATACTAACTCAGCAGGTCACGTTCTGTGTTTGAGGATCCCTGCTTCATAAGCTTTATAAGCCACCTTGAATTAAAAAAAATAGTTCAATTAATTGTTAAATAGTTAAACAAATTGTGAAGTCTGAATACTAAAACGTCCAAAACTGGAACAATTTATAGTTACGTCAACATAAATACTTACATAAAGTCTTTCTTACTTCCACACCGTATCAGTACTCTTCAGAGTACTCTTCTAACCTTCTCTATCAGACAGGGTTCCATGCAGAAACCCCATCAGAAAGCTAGAAGCGTAATCCACCCCAAAAAAAACCCCTAAATATCAAGATAATTTTTTTTAGGCTGAGATTAAAATCGGATAACATCTGACCCCTAGTGGCCAATCCGTGTTACTGCATTAATTAATAACTATTTTATAACAATAGCTGTATTTAAAAAAAAAAACAAAAAAAAAAACTTTAGATGTTTTAAAATCATCATAAGCTTTCAGACAGCATTATACTTTCACAGTTTATAACGATCTCCTTAACTCCAAAGACATGGTTAGTGTTTAAAGGTCATACTTTGGGAGATATGACACAAATATCACATCATCATACTTGAAATCATTTCTACCGTATACGGGATGGCACAGATCCGATATCCAGGATCATTATCAGGTGGATACCAGGGGGAAAAAATGGTGGATTAGATGTCGGAGAAAAACAGAATGAATTTAATCGGATCCTGTAACAAAAGGAAAAGTTTGGAATATTGGTTTTGGAGCTGTAAATGTTTACTTGGATGTATTGTTTACTAGAATTGATTTGATTACATTTATACTTTATAATATTTGCATTCTCGTATTTTTAAGTGCTTCATGTTTTTAAAAAAAAGCAATTAAAAATTATTTTTCCCACTTAGCAACTTAACAAATATTTTTTAAATACTGTAAATAAAACAGTATTCAATGATACTTTTATTTAATGTCAACAAAAAGAAATAATTGAACACTGAAAAGAAGGGGAAAAAATTCTGTATATTAAATTTGACCATTTTACATGTTTAAAAATTCAGTAAAAATCTGAACGTCAAATCGATTACTGCTTCCAATCCGTTATGAAAAAAAAAAAAATCGTGCTGTTGATATTATATACTCATATACTCTCACTGAGCACTTTATTAGGAACACTACACTAATACTGGGCAGGGCTCTCAGTCCCTTTGCTCTCACACCAGCCTCAATTCTTCATGGCATGGATTCCACAAGATGTTGGAAACATTCCTTTGGGATTCTCATCCATGTTGAGATGATTGCATCACGCAGTTCCTGCAGATCTTTCAGGAGCACTTTCATGCTGTGAATCTCCCGTTCTGTCACGTCCCAAAGGTGTTCATCTGGATTCAGATCCGGTGGCTGTGAAAGCCACTGAAGAGCACTGAACTCATTATCATATTCATGAAACCAGTTTGAGACGACTGTTGCTTTGTGACATGGTGCATTATCGCGCTGGAATGATAAGCCATTAGAAGATAGATTAATAAACATAAAAAGATAAATAAAAGATAAAGTAAATTGTGGCCATGAAGGGAAACACATGGTCAGCAACAATACTCAAACAGAGTGTGGCATTTACGCGATGATTGATTGGTATTAACGGGCCCAAACTGTGCCAAGAAAACATTCCCCACACCATTACACTACCTCCACCAGCCTGGACTGTTGACACAAGGCAGATTGGGTCCATGGACTCATGCTGTTGGAGGGAAATTCTGACCCTATCACCTGTGCGCTTCAGCAGAAATCGAGATTCATCAGACCAGGCTACATTTTCCAGTCTTCAGCTGTCCAGTTGTGGTGAGCCTGTGCCCAGTGCAGCCTCAGCTTCCTGTTCTTGGCAGACAGAAGTGGAACCTGACATGGTCTTCTGCTGTTGTAGCCCATCCGCCTCAACATTGTGTATCCTGAGATGCTTTTCTGCTCACCACAGTTGTACAGAGTGGTCATCTGAGTTACTGTAGCCTTTCTATCAGCTCAAACCAATCTGGCCGTTCTCCGTTGATCTCCCTCATCAACAAGTCGTTTCCGTCCGCAGATCTGCTGCTCACTGGATGTTTTTTCTTTATTGTACCATTCTGAGTAAATGTGAAAATCCCAGGAGATCAGGTATAGAAATACTCAAACCGGCCCATCTGGCACCAACAATCATGCAACGATTAAAATCACGGAGATCACATTTTTCCCAGATAACTGCATGAATGTGTAGGTGTTCAGGTGTTCCTAATAAAGTGCTCAGTTAGTGTATATTGATATATATACTGATATTATATACGTGAGTGCTAGTAATTCAGGCTAGCAAAGTAATTTATTGTCTTAAACAGACTTGCTGATCTATAAATCTGATCTGTTATTTATAAACATGGATGAAAACGGTAACACCTCAAGGAACACGTATAAAAGGTTAAATAAGGTCACTTAATAAAGCTCAAATTAGGCATACGTAAACTGTTATTCACTATGTATTAGTCATTTTTATTTATACAGTGCTGTGAAAGAGTCTTAGGCACATGCAAAGAAATGCTGTAGAGCAAAGATGCCTTCAAAAATAATGAAATTAAATGTTTCTACATTA
>CM075014.1:22742420-22762664 GCA_037576675.1 Pangasius sanitwongsei | reverse complement strand
TGGTTGTTGTTGTTGTTGTTTATCTAACAGCGGCCTGAGTGTGTGTGTGTACATGGTTGTTGTTGTTGTTGTTGTTTATCTAACAGCGGCCTGAGTGTGTGTTTACATGGTTGTTGTTGTTGTTTATCTAACAGCGGCCTGAGTGTGTGTGTGTGTACATGGTTGTTGTTGTTGTTTATCTAACAGCGGCCTGAGTGTGTGTGTGTACATGGTTGTTGTTGTTGTTGTTTATCTAACAGCGGCCTGAGTGTGTGTGTGTACATGGTTGTTGTTGTTGTTGTTGTTTTTAAATCAGTAAAGTAGTGTTTGTTTTCTTCCTGTCAGGATGGACTCTGAGTACCTGAAGCGGAGACTGGGTAAATGTTTGGTGGAGGCTCTGGCAGAAGTGGTGGAGCAGAGGCCCATGGACCCCATCGAGTTTCTCGCTCACTACGTCTACAAATACAAAGAAAACATGGAGTTCGCCAAAAAGGTCAAGAGGACGAACGAAATTCCCCTCCATAAGTCTGCTTTCACACCATCGCTGTGCCGGACGCACTTCCCTACATCACTGCGCTTAAACCTAAAGGCTGCTTTACGTTTATTCATTTATTCATTTATTCATTTATTCATTTAGCAGATGCTTTTATCCAAATGAGGAAACACAAGCAAAGCGATACATCAGGTAGTGCTACTAGACTTTTAATTGAGTGAGTGCCAGAGCAGCAAAGTGCACAGAGTAGACGTGTGAGATCAGGTGTACGTGGGACACATTAGGGGTTAGTAAAGTGTTTTCACGTTAAGAGGCGGGTCTTTATGAGTTTTTTTTTTTTTGAAGGTAGTGACGGATTCTGCTGTCCGGATCGAGGTTGGAAGTTCATTCCACCTCTGAGGGACGGTCAGGTTGAAGGTTCTGGACAGGGACCTCGTGCCTCGCTGAGTAGGCGCTACAGTACCAGGCGTCGCTCGTTAACTGTTTAGTTGCAGGAGGGAACGTAAACCTCAAGGAGTGCGTTGAGGTAACGGGGTGCTGTTCCAGACAAGGTCTTGTACGTGAGCTTCAAGGCCTTGAATTCGATGCTGGCGGCTACAGGAAGCGAGTGGAGGGAGAAGAAAAAGGGAGCGACGCGGGTCCTTTTGGACTCGTTGAAAACAAGGCTGCATTCTGAACCGTCTGAAGATGACGTGCTCAAAGATGTGGACTTACTGCATGCTCTAAGATGTGGATTTACTGCATGCTCTAAGATGTGGATTTACACAGAGCATAGAGGCATCTATGTCAGGGGTGTGAAACATACGACCCGCGGGTCAGAACCAGCCTGATAAAGATTCTACAACACTGTGGACTTTAACAGAATTGAAAGAAGAAACAGTTAGTGTCTGTTATTCCACTAATAGGCAAAACAGAGCACTAAACTCAGAGCCACGTGATTTTCACAAAAAACTAGCGAAGAGCTTTCACAGAAAGAGGGGTGAATACTTACGCAAGGTCCTGTCCGGCCCACTTGACACTGAGTTTATTAAAGGAAGACTCCACCCTGAAACACGTTAAAATGTTTATACTGAAATATCTGCAATGTGCCTAATGATTTTGGTGCTAATGTGTTGGTGCTGTATTTTCGTTGCTCCTGTGAGAAGTTAGCGATTGTGTGCTGTGCTGATAGAACAGTCAGGTTTCACTCTTAGCTAAAAGACAAAAGGGCAAGAGCTTCTTTTCTCACTCGCCATTTTTCATATTAATGAGAAATCCAGTGTAGAAAACACTGGACTCAAAGTCCCAGAATGCAATGCAGCTGTACGACACTGAGTCACAGCTAGATGGTGATCTACAAGATGACGAGCGCGATGGCGTTGATGCGAAAATGAGTTAAGAGTGACGAAGTGAGAGAGCTGGGCAGATTAAAGGACTAAAGCGCTGCTGCATCGCTCTCTTTAGGTAGCGACGAAGCTCTGGCGAAATCCCACTACACTACACTGAGCGGCATTGTGGGTAATGTAGGAAACCGTTAACCGTTAAGTGAAGACAGAGCAACGTGTCCATGAAAGAAGTTTAAACTAAAGATCTCACTACAAAATGAATCACTGTTAAAGATCACGCGTTCATTATGAAGGTTAACGTGCGAGTCATTCAGAGTGGATTTTTCCTTAAAGTTCATGATGCCTTGTCTCATTGCTTTCGCTCAGACAGCTGCAAATGTGAAGCAGGTGGAGGAGGAGGTGGAGAAAGCCAGAGAGGAGGCGGAGCAACAGAAGCTGCTGAAGGACGAGGAGGCGCGAATACGAGCCGCGCAGGAGGTGAGAGACGGACAGAGGACGAGAGGTAGCGTTCAGATTAAAGGAGAAATCCAGGAGTTTTCGACCTCGTCATCGTGTGTGTGTGTGTGTGTGTGTGTGTGTGAGTGTGTGTGTGTGTGTGTGTGAGATTAACAGAGACAAGAATTTCATCACATTTCATATGTCACATACATTTAAAAAAAAACAACAACAGAAAACCGGTTTAATCCAAACTCGTGTATAATGGAAGTCTGAGGGCAGGTGTTAAGATTTTTAGAGTCATTAAAGGTTTAAGTAGAAAATACGTGATGCAAATTTAAAACTCGAGCTGTTACACTGGAAGCCATGGTGGCAAATCAACGCTATTTTTTTTTTCCCCAAATGTTTTTCCCTTTTTTCCGCTTGTCAAAATATGACGTAGATATGCATATAGGCGTTCTTTTAGGCGATCTTCTTAAAGTAACATGCGCACAAGAAGTAAATAATTTTGTATAATATTTAAAACGAAATATCTCTGCTTACTTTTTATCGTATACAGACGTTAACTAGGCGTCATAAGAAAGCTTGTCTTCTGCTCTTTCGCACAGTTTTCGGGTTTGTTTCTGTCTTTCTATCTTTCCGGAGTTATTCCAGGGAATAATTATGGCGTCATGTGATTTGCATCCGTCGAGTTTATAGGGTTAAAGGTAAAAAAGAAAAATTAACCAGAGCTGTTCTTATGGAGTTTTCCCACTTCGAATTCCCAACACTGGAGCATAACAGTAAGAAAAGTAGTCCCGGTTGCTCTATCGACGGCTTTGTGGTATCCATACGCCATCAGAGCCACACGATCTCACTGTTAATCACAAATTCATCCCTCTGAAAGGGCAAAATGTTACAGATTTACAACTTTATTTACAAATAATCTTTGATTAAAGATAGGATTAAAGATAAACGTTTCACATAAACGTTCAACATCTGCCCTTAAACTTCTTGTACAAGTGAATTGAACTTTTTTCTACAAAAACGCTTGTTCATGGTAATCAGAAATTATACGTGCGGTAAATAGAGATCCACTGGAGTACCCCTTCAATCTTCCTAAGATCAGGAAGGAGGAAAATCATAACATTTTTGCCCTGCATTTCTTCAACAATAGGTTTTTTGTTATGTTTTTTAAAGCTCACACAAGAGCCGGTATCTACACCTCCTCCGGCTCCATTGCAAGAGCGACCCAGGATGGTGAACCCACCGAAGATGGAGGTCCTGATGGAGGCTGATGGGGTACGTGGTGGAAAAACAGGACCAGTGACATTCACAAGTCTTCACTGCTATGAGATTTTGAATTTCGGGTGTACTCCTTCTCCGAATTGGAGACTGATGTGATTAGTCATATCAGAAATGTGGCTCAGTGCATCATCAACGATGGCTAAGCAATATGTCCAAACACTGGACTATCTATCTTCACCACAAATTCTGCTCCAAAGACAACTGGCATTTTATGGGGGTGATGGTGTTGGTGATTGTGTTGATGGTGGTGTTGGTGGTAATGGTGGTTTTGGTGGTGGTGGTGGTGATGGTGTTGGTAGGGTTGGGGGTGATGGCAATGGTGGTGGTGATGGCGATGCTGGTGGTGATGTTGTTGGTGACAGTGATGCTGGTGGTGGTGATGGTTGTGTGGTGGCAGAGGTGATGGTGCTGTTGGTGGTTTTGGTGATGGTTGCGGTAGTGGTGATGGTGGTGGTGGAAGGGTTGGGGGTGATGGCAATGGTGGAGGTGGTGATGGTGGTGGTGGCAGTGGTGGTGTTAGGGTTGGGGGTGATGGTTTTGATGGTGGTAATGGTGCAGAGCTGCAGAGCTGCTGTGAAATTTGGCTACATTACATCTTTTCTTGCCCTTGTCTCTTTTAAAGCCTGATCTTTTCAGCTTATAAGATTTTCTCAGAATGCATGGAAGTCTAAAGCAAAAAAAAAAACCATCGTGAGTGTGTTTATTTATGCTCACATCAGCGTTAGAGAATTATGAAAAGTTCATCCTACACTTCATCTCTCCATTTTCATCTCCACCAATCCAGCCAAAATCCGGACCTGAAGCAGGTCCTGTAGAACCTGTCGCACCGCCTCAGGCAGAAGAACCAGAAACGCAGTCTGAAGCTGAGACGTCAGCAGAGGCTCCACCAGACGAGGAGGTAAAGCATCTAAAGCATGTCACCGATCAGGAACGTCCGCTAGGGAGGAGACGCACGCACATGCAGAGGAGGGAATAGTAGGAGAATTATCCGAGAACCAGACAAAATGGAAAAAGTGACATCAGGCTCAGTGCAGGAGAAAAGAAAACATGATTAAAAGATACAGAGGTGCGAAAGCCTGCGAAGGCATGGACTCAGTCACTTATTGCCAAAAAGATATTACGAACAAATATTTATATAGACAAGGTGTCTGAAAACGATCTACAGCTTTTATCCAATTTGAAAGTCAACAAGGAGGCGTAGAAATACTGGGATTGTCCCAGTCTACGGAGAAACACTGCGTTTTTCTAAATACCAATGAGATACCATATAATCTCATTTGGATTATCGCCCAGATGTTTTAACGCTCTTCATATCAAATGTTTCAAACTCATTCATTGGTAATTTTGTGTGTGTTAGTAAATATTTCATTTCGTATCAGAATCGAATGATTTTCAGAACCCCTGTATATTGTTAAATCCTGCTGCCCCCTGGTGGCTCGTGGGCCCTGAAAGAAAATGTTTATTATACTGACTGTAGCTACCAGTTTGGCGTCGTGTCAAAAGATATTGCCTCGACAGCACCACTTATACATACACGTCTTCATAAAACAGCACATTATGTCAAAACTGGAACCACATCAGCAAGTCTGTTTGAGACACAATGCTAAACTGGTAGCTATACGTTACTTGTTAGCTACATTATCCTCGTAGCTCGGGTGCAAATCTAAAGAAACTAAAGAAACTCACTGATCACATTTGGAGTTAAAGGAACATTGTGTGGATGGTCTTTTAGGCAGAACGGTTTCAAATTGCTGTATGATTCCGTTCAAGTGGTTTGCACGTTTTAAGAAAATTTACGTCACCTATATTTACGCGAATATGATGTTGAGCAACTGAAAGAGCACAGATTGTTTTTCCATCATGCTTTATCACATCTTCTCTTTATATGTACTCTAACTTTTACACCTCAGTCAAGCCATAATTAGGCATTTTCCCAAAATGAGTATGTGGGGGGAAAAAAAGCACTGAGAGGCTGTAATAACAGACTCAGAACTGGAAAAGAGGAAGAAAGCTGCAGAATCCAGCTGCTTTTGTGTTCACCTCCAGGACGTAAAGACGGCGGAGACGACAGATGCGGAGAGAGCGCCCTCTAGAGCTGCAGATGATGACACAACTGAGGAACCTGAGAATGAACCCACTGTGAGGGTGATTATGTCATTTATCATTGTTCATACTCGCCGTTGGAGAGGGAGAGAAGGAGAGAAGGAGATAGAGACAGATGTCAGGAAGGAAATGGAAAGTAGTTCACTTTATTACACTTTATTATAAAGAGTGAAGAAGAGAGACAGAAACGCAGGTCAGTAAGGAAGCCAGAGAAAGATGATTGTGAATGATACTAAGATGACGCCGTTTCTCCACTTTTTTACCTCCATGCATTATTATTATGGCAGGATTCAGATGACTCGAAACCTCCAGATGTAGAAGGTACGGTCTCAGAGAGCACAGATGATGCAGCAAGACATCCTGAAGAACCAGTGAGCGAGACACAACCGAGTCAAAGCCAGACAGAAGAGGAGGTGAGGACAGAAGACGTCAAATTTAACTGTAAAAACAACGGCTTCAAGTGGCGATAAAGTGCTTGAGTGATTGTGATTGTGATGGAAAAGCTGATATTTAAAGTAGTTTGGCTTTAGTGTAGCAAAGACAGATGGATCAGGAAGGATCAGCACTGTGAGTGGAAATGATGAAAAGGTTTGAACGATAGCACTCCTCCTTTTTTCTTTTATGGTGAAGGATTCAGACGGGTCAAAACCTCAAGATGTAGGCGTCACGGTCTCAGAGAGCGAAGTGATAAATCCTGAGGGATAAATGAGCGAGACACAACCAAGTCAAAGCCACGCAGAGGAGGACGTGAGGACAGTCTAACTGCTCAGTGAGAGAAAGACAGACAGTAGGTAGGAAGACGACAAGAAAAATGGAAAACTATTTAACTGCACACTTTCATATGAAGCTCATTCTGCACACAGCCATTTCCATTCAAACCAATTAGTAACCATAGATATATTTGCCATAAACATGCTGACGAGAGTCTTAATTTAATAAAAAGTTCATCGATTAACACATTATCTTCGTTACTGAATCTGTAGGCTAACACATGCTTCCTCTGAGGCGCTATCCGCCCTCTTCCGCATACATGAGCTCACAGAGGCCCACGATTGGCTAGTGATTGACAGGGGAGAGAGCATATGCCCCTCCCACTGAGAAAGCACAGCCAGTTTTGCTCTCTTGGACTCCTGGCCACGGATGGCTGTGGAAACGTCGGGATTCGAAGTCACGATCTCCGGTTGATAAGGCGAACGCTTTTCTGCTGCGACACTCAGGAATCCTTCACATTGGCTTTTAAACCTCAAATAGTGCAGGAGGTTTACGTGATGAGCTACAGCCTTACTAAATCGAACATCAACGGGCCCTTTTTATACTTCCGGGTTTCCGCAGGGCAATTTTACTTCAGCAGCAGCAGCAGAATCAAACAATGCTCATGAGAGGTTTTACAGAAAAACGTGAACTGCAGTGGAATCGTATCTTGAATATCAGCGCAAGTAGAGTTTGTAGAAGAGTTTCTGTGAGTAGAGATGGTTTGATATGCGAAGGAAGCTAATCTGACAGACTCTCAAGCCAACCAGTGGAGTTTAACTTCAAGTTTGTGCGTTCCTCCTCATCGACCACTAGCATCTGACTACCACGTCACCGTCGACTAACAGACAAAAATACTCCTCATTTTCACTACAAGTGTTCGCTCCGCTTTCAGTTAACTACAGATACAGCTAGCTGAAAGGGTCCTACCAGTGAAATGTGGTAAATATGAAGCGATACTCACACGATATCATCTCAGTGAACTCCATATCTAGCTACTTATCATCAGTGCTAACGTCAGTTAACATCACCTTAACCTGATCGCTGATAGAATTTTTTTTATCCTTTATTCAGCTTGGAATCCTTAGATGTTAAATTCACACCTTCAAAAATGAAGTGAAATACCTTTCCTTTGTGAACGAGATAGCGATAAAAAAATGCTGGTGTTTCTGTAAACAATCGGCTGGAAGACTTCCCGGAAATCATTTCGCCGTGCGTCCACATACTTCCCGTTCTTGTGAATTCGATTTCTGACGCATCTCGCGTTGTGTATTGCGCTGTGCCTCCTGGTTTGGCTTCAGCATTGCACGCTCTGCTGTGATTGGCTGAGATGACTAGAGATGAGACATGAATCAGTAAGAGAAGAATCAACACTGTGAGAGGATTCTGAATGGGACAATGATACCATTTCTACACTTGATTATAGGATTCAGGTGGGTCGAAACCTCCAGATGTAGACGCCATGGTCTCGGTAGACGACTCAGCGGTAAATCCTGAAGAATCAGCGAGCGACACACAACCGAGCCAAAAACAAGCAGAAGAAGAGGTGAGGAAAGAAGGTGGAAGGTTTTCCCTGGGTATTATGTGTGGAATTGTGGAATTTTTATTTTATTTTATTTTTTTTTTGATGATGATGATGATTCGTCTTGCTAGAGGTCAGGATTTGTCCTTTGAATGGTCAGAAATGGAGAAAAAGTGCCAAAGATTAGGCAAAAGATAGCAAGAGAGAGAAATAAACTGAGAGATATGAAGAAAGGAGAGAAAGGCTATGTAGATACGCTCTACTGACTATAAGCATAAGAAGAAGGAAGATGGGTACCCTGTGGTAGAAATGATAAAAAGCTGAATTTCAAAACCAGAGCAGTTTCGTTGACACACATGATGTCACTTCCTGTAGCAAGCAGGTGATGATGCGTCACACATTCTGATCAAATCAGCAGAGGAAGAAGCAGTCAATCCCGAACCTTCTCCGATGCTGCAGGTGACACTTTTATTCTCAGCCTCTAACATCACAGATACTCTGAAAGAGTTCAAGTGAAATAAATTAAAGCAAAACGACAGAGAGTCAGACAGAGAGGATGGAGTGATGAGGGCTGTGAGAATTCAGTACGCTCTCCTCTGGAACAGGACGACCCCGAGCTCACGCACACCGACGTGGATGAAGACCGATCAGCAGCTCTGATGGAGAGCGGAGCTCCCGGACAGGAAGAGCCCGAGACCCTCGCCGACGCGAACACACTCAAAGACACGGTGACGTTTCCGCTTGTTTCTATGTCACTTCTGCGTTTTAGCGTCTTCTCTACACGCTTCAAACCATGGTTTGGTTTTTTTTTTGGTTTTTTTTCCAGCATGAAGAATATTTTGCTGCAATTTCTGACGTGACAAATAAGTAATAATGCAAGATGTCCCTCTGTAGATCTGTACTGAGTTCCTTTAAAGCTCTTTTTCTGCGACGGAATTAAAATAGTTTCGGTTTTCTATGTGAGCCGTCAGATTTTGCACCGCAAAATTCACATCTTAAAAGGGAATACATCTTGAATGAAGTCAAATTTATCTAGTATTTCAAGATTATTGTTATTAATAACAACAAGAAGATTATTGTTTTTATTGCAGGGGGAAGATGAAGAAGAATGAAGATGAGCCATATCCTCTCCAAATATGCTTTATACTGTATATGATTTATAATGTGTGATATATTATAAAGTCTATTTAAATGATAAGCTTTCTGAAGCCGACTGAACATGAACATGTTAAAATACACGAATCGCTCCTCTGTAGCTCATTTCTCACAAGTAGAAAAGATTAAATAATCTGTTTTCCTGCTTTTTCCTGCTTTGTGTTTTCCTTCATACTCAGGATTTCACCTGATTGCGAAGTGCTTTAGGAGCCGAAAAACACTAAACTGCGATATTCACGATTTCAGAAATGAAATTTAATCGAAGCAAAAAAAAAAAAAAAACACACCAGGTTTAAAGTTGTGATTTTTTTTCAATACTGTGGCCCTTTTCTTAATTTTCACTTTTCTGAAGCTTAACTTGACTTATTTTCGCACACCGTTTATTTGCGCCTAAAAAAACAGCCACGCAAAACCATGGCCTTTTTTAAATCAAATCTCATTGAAATGTAAATGAATGCAGTTTCACTTGTAAGTGTTTCGCCGGTGAGAACGTCACATGACTCGGTTTCTTATCCTCGTCCTATTTATAGTCCACACGAGCAGAGAGATGAAATCAGGAGTCTGATGTAAAATGCAAAACGTGTGATAATATACGAGAGCAGGTCACTCCACGCACAGCATCAGGATAAACCCGGCGGTGTATGTGCAAGACTGAACGAGACAGCGAATAAAGTGCGTAGGTACAAAACCAGGCAGTCGTTGGTTTTAAGTAAAGCAAGAAGTTCTTATTGTGTGATGAAAATGGTACTGGTGTTCAGGTCAGGTCAACATGAGGGAGACTAAATTCCCGGTCATTATCTGAGAATAGCTATTTCTAATTTATTTCTTTCATTAATGTGCTTTAGGAGTCGTTGCTGACTCGATTCATGCTGATAACATTGTTTTGGGTTCGTTAGTGACTTGTATGTGTGTGTGTGTGTGTGTGTGTGTGTGAGAGAGAGAGAGAGAGGCATCTGACTTATCAGTGAGTTATGGAAGATGTGGTCAGTTTAGTGTGCACAAGATAATCTACTCACACACACACACACACACACACACACGCACACACACAGGGAGTGTGGAAAATAATAAAAAAAATCAGAAAAATGCCAAATTGTGCAACACAATGTCTGGATCCATGACAAGTTACCAAACTATCCAAGATTCAAAACCTCCCCAATCCCTTTGGAGACAAAAGCAATCATGTAACATGGACTAAGTTTAGAGAGCAAATATTTATATGATTAAGTAAAAATCTAGTTTAAATTATACCCAATCTACATATCTTGAGCTGTCTGATACAGTTAAGAACAAATACTTCATAAATAAAGGATTTCATTATATAAATTAAAAGGTCATTCTGATTGGAACAGATTTTTTTTTTATGAACCTGCTGGGCTGTAAATGATCCAGTTACAGCAGAGAAACTTTACAGTAACTAAAAGTGTGTGTATAAAAACAATTTTTCTTTCTGTAAAATAAAATTATGAGGGTGAGTCAAACGAAAACCATAAAAGTGTGACAGAAATTAGAGAAAGTTGAGTGATTTACGTGAGTCATCAGCAATCAGTAAGTAGTATTACTGCTATGAATACTACTAGAACTACTACTACTACTCTGACTAGTAGTATTATTATGACTACTACTAGTATTACTGCTACGAATACTAGTACTACTACTACTATGGCTACTATAATTCCTAGTATTACTACTACTACTAGTATTACTGATATGAATACTAGTACTACTACTACTATGACTACTATTAATATTAGCATTACTGCTATGAATACTAGTACTACTATTACTACTAATAGTATTACTTCTATGAATACTACTACTACTACTACTACTGTTACTAAGACTACTACTACACCTACTACTACCACTACTACTACTACTACTACTACTACTACTAGTATTACTGCTATGAATACTACTAGAACTACTACTACTACTCTGACTAGTAGTATTATTATGACTACTACTAGTATTACTGCTACGAATACTAGTACTACTACTACTATGGCTACTATAATTCCTAGTATTACTACTACTACTAGTATTACTGATATGAATACTAGTACTACTACTACTATGACTACTATTAATATTAGCATTACTGCTATGAATACTAGTACTACTATTACTACTAATAGTATTACTTCTATGAATACTACTACTACTACTACTACTGTTACTAAGACTACTACTACACCTACTACTACCACTACTACTACTACTACTACTAGTATTACTGCTATGAATACTACTAGAACTACTACTACTACTCTGACTAGTAGCATTATTATGACTACTACTAGTATTAGTGCTATGAATACTAGTACTTCTACTACTTCGACTACTATAATTACTAGTATTACTACTACTAATAGTATTACTGCTATGAATACTACTACTACTACTACTACTGTTACTAAGACTATTACTGCTATGAATACTATTAGAACTACTACTACTACGACTACTGTAATTACTAGTATTACTACTACTACTAGTATTACTGATATGAATACTAGTACTACTACTACTATGACTACTATTATTACTAGCATTACTGCTATGAATACTAGTACTACTACTACTACTGTTACTAAGTCTACTACTACTACTAGTATTACTGCTATGAATACTACTACTTGTTCTATGACTACTAGTACTATTACTAGTATTAATACTATGACTACTGCCACCAGCACTATGAGTACAACTAGTACTTCTAGTACTAGTGTTTTTTCAGGCTCAGGTTCTGTGGGTGGAAAGTTCTGGAATAAAGCTCCATTTCTATAACTGCTCTAATAAATAAACATGACAGCGCAGGCCTGTTACAAATTTCATGAGTGTCTGTGGAATTTCTGTAAAAAGTTCCAGACCTGGTCTCTTAAATAACATCGTAATTAAATTCTTTCACAAACTCCAAGATAATAAAGTACAAAAAAAAAGACTGTTTATCTGTTTTACTTCTAATTATAACACATTCTTTCCCACTTACTTTCACACACACACACCCTCACACACACACACACACACACACACACCAACCCCTGCTCTAAATACCGTCAGTTATTTCCTCACAGTGACTCCAGCTCTTGTGTGTGATTTGAATGCGGTTCACGTCTGATGTGTGTGTCTGTGTGTTGGACTGTGTGTTTCCTCAGTCCGCTGTGTGTGTGTGTGTGTGTGTGTGTGTGTGTACTGAGAGCAGGTGTGATGTGACCTGTACAGTGGGAAATGCGGGAGTCGTGCTCGCTGATGCTTTACGCTCTTTCACAGAACCTTGAGCTCCAAACACACTCGATGGAGGTCAGTGTGTGTGTGTGTGTGTGTCTGTGTGTGTGTGTGTGTGTGAGAGAGGGTGTTCCCAGAGAGAATATAATGTACAAATTGTGTTATTGAGACAAACTATGTCTCGGGGCGAGTGTGTGAGGAGTTAGAAATCTACAATGCTGACCTGGTAGCTAGAAGTTTCCTTTATTTGTTAGTTACATTGTAGTTCTATTGCAAAACTACAGAAATAAGTAGAACATTGCATTTTCGATTACGCAATTCTTTTAGTATGTTGTGTGTTTTCACTGAGCTCACATTCTAACCCTGCGCAAATGAGCGAGCTCCTGATTGGCTGATTTCCTCCTTATGCAAATGAGCTCTATGGGTTTTTATATGGAGTCATTCAGTCGGGAAGCCGCTGTCGCGACTGTGGGGATGAAACAGATGAACTCCCAGCCATGAGACATGACAAAAACGTTTAACTCCTGTGTGTGAATTCTACTCCAGCAAAAAGTGAGTATTTCTAAATCTAAATAACTCTTTTCTTAAACTTTTCTTCAAGATCGTGTAGTAGATGTAGCTAGGAATAAGGATTAAAATTCACGGTGTCGTGCTGTTAGAGGAAAATAATCAACAACGTTTCAGTGTGACGATGTGGAGTTCCTGTTACCACCCTGAAGTTGATTATTTTCCTATAAATACACATCCTGAAGTGTTTTATTCCTCTTACACCACAGTGATTTGTCAACAATTAAAATTACTCTTTTTTTCTCTCTTGAAGTTAATATGACAAAAATGAAGCTTGTTCTTCTGTCCTGAAGTCTTTACTGCTTTATCTGACACTGGAGACTCCTTCCATTGATGTTAAATAAACATCTCCTTACAGAAGACTTCAGCGCCTATCAGTATCAACGTTTATGTGGAGCGTCCGCCGTAAAATGTCCCTGTAATGTAACGAGCTGTTACTATAGAAACGATAACGATATATAACGATTATATAAACCTGTCATTTGTAGCTGTCCAATCAGAATCCAGAATTCAACAAACTTCCATACCAGTCGACCGAAAGTGTGAATATTTGGTTGTATTTAAATACTATAGTTATAAGCTGTGTTCTCGAGGGTGCAGGACACTTCCTGTGTCTCAGGACACTTCCTGTGTCTTATTCTTACTCTTACTGACACACACTTGTATGTTCTCTCCTGTCGTCTGCAGTGTTTGTGAATATAGCAGGGTTTAGTGTGGATGTGTGGCTGCTGGTTGTGGGTGTGATCACTGTCTGTGTCCTGCTGCTCAACACCGACCTGTTCCTGACTAAACCACAGCCGACCTCGCTGGACACATTCGCCAACGCCGAACTGAGGACCACTGCGGGGGGTGAGACACACACACACACACACACACACATTGTCAAGTACTGCATATAGTATTTCTAAAATGGGGATACTACAAATGATACTTCACAGAAAAGGAAAATCAAAGAAAAATAGAAGGGGAAAAAATAAATCAAGAAAATCACTTTTCCCCACCAGAAATTATGTTAATATAGTTAGAAGTATCAATATGAATAAAATTGATTTAATGAGTAACTATACCTATAGATATCACATCGCAGACAGCGCTA
Source organism: Pangasius sanitwongsei (assembly GCA_037576675.1). Lineage (NCBI taxonomy): Eukaryota > Metazoa > Chordata > Actinopteri > Siluriformes > Pangasiidae > Pangasius > Pangasius sanitwongsei. Next base: position 22,748,724 of record CM075014.1, on the reverse strand, counting down.
GTGTTAATAAGATTTTGAACTTTCTGGTTATGTTAGATCTGTGTAGATTATTCCAATAAAATATCTATTAATTCACTAAATATTTAATAATAAACATTTCTCCATTTATGAAGTTTGAATTTTGCATTTTAGAGGATTTATAGTGATGTCAGTTAAACAGAACATAATGGACTCAATGTCATATTTTGCCGTTTTTTGTTTTTTTTTTACGTCAGTCTTTATTATGTTTTTTAGCATTATTATTATTATTATTATTAGTAGTAGTAGTAGTTGTAGTAATAGCATCCAGACACTTTGGTGTGCATTATTATTATACTTTCTTTTCCCGTTATACACAACAGGAATTTTCCTATTCAGTTGTTAGTTGATGTGTTTTGTGTATTTGTGTTGTGAACACTGGAGACGCAGAGGAGAAGAGCTTCAAAGCGCTCACACTCTGGAAGAACACCGGAGCCGTGATCATGGCCGTCAGACGACCGGGATGATCTTTGTGCAGAGAGGTGTGTGTTTTTTCTGTGTGTGTGCGTGTGTGTGTATCTTTGTGTTGTGTATACCAGTATGCCATGATATGGAAAACGTGATGGTCCTTCCCTTTCATTTTTATATTTTAAATGAAAAAATCAGACAACTGCATTTAAACACTTTTAATAAACTACTGAAGCCAAAGAGCGAGTTTCTCTAAATATAAAACCGAGCTCTTGGTGTTGTTTCAATGTTACACAGCATTTAAAGCTTCAGTACCTATTTCAGAATTCAAGTTTACACACTTCAAATGGAAGTTTGCTGTGTTAGTGTTGCACCAGAGCTACACGGCTAGCGTAGCTAACACGTGATAAAACATTATAACCTCCAGTTTACTGTTTCACACACTCATTTCACAGATTCACACAGAGCAGCAGAACTTACGATGCAAACTAAAATAAGAGAGCTGCACTGATGCATTTCTACCAGGAGGAGGAGTTGCCAAATCCCCAAAAGTTACACACTGTATCTTTAATACCTCACAGATACAAAAATCCTGATATTTGGTAACACAACAATATATAGGCTGTGAGTAATATTTTTATTCCCTGTGTCTGTACTTTGTGTGTGTGTGTGTGTGTGTGTATGCACACCTGTTATGAGGTGGAAGAGCAAGACTTATTAAGCTATATATTTTTACCCTGTTACATCTAGACAGGGACAAAAGAAAGGAAGAAAGAAAGAGAGAAAGAAAGAAAGAAAGAAAGCACTAGGGCTAATTCCAGCACATGTACAGTGTTGTTGATTAATAAGCTTTGTCCCTGACAAATAAATTAGTAAATAAAATAAAAATAGAAGACCGTAGAGTCTTTTATTCATTGTGTGTGTGTGTGTGTGTTTAATAACAGGAAGCCTCTGAGCTGTCCTCTCTGAAGCCTCAGCTGGACGAGGTGGGTGTTCCTCTGTACGCCGTGGTGAAGGAGAACATCGGTACAGAGATACACAACTTCAGACCCTACTTCAGCGGAGAAATCTTCCTGGATGAGAAGGTCTGAGATTCCAAAGGAGCACTGAAATTTGCTTTTCATTTCTATTTCATTTCATTTCATTTATATTCTCATTTCTATTTAGAGCAGAGTTGTGGATACAACCACACACATTTTTTTTCCATTTACATTTTACATTTATAGTCTTTCATATCTTTTCAATGCACTTCCTCTCTTTTTTTTTAATTTCCTTCTGAATGCTGGTGCTTATTGTTTAGTTACTACATGGGATAAATGTAGTCATTTTCTGGAATTATAAAATCAATAGTAAATAATTTCAACAATAATTGGACATGTGAGCATTTAACAGAATATAGATTTACCTTTTCGTACTCCTGAGAATCAGATTTGCTGTAGTGTTGCATGTGTTTTCATTGTAACTGAAACAGAAACGTATTTCCCTGTCATCGGGACATCCTTAGTTTAATTCCATCCATAAGCCGGGGGTCAAGTGAGCAAAACTGGCTGTGCTGTCTAGGTGGGAGGGACATATCTCTCTCCCCTGTCAATCAAAGTGACACTAGCCAATCACGGGTGTTTGTGAGCTCAGGTATGCAGAAGAGGGCGGATAGTGCTTTCCTCCGAGGGTGTTACGTCGCCCTGTGATGCAGCATGATCAGCAGTTTGAAAAGATGTGGTTGGCTGCCTTCACGTGTCTCGGAGAAAGCACACATTAGCCTTCACACTTTCTGGTAGCTGTCACGTGATAGGACAGAGCTGGCTGGTGGGTGGGAATTGGCAGGTGACCAAATTGGGGGAAAATGGAGGAAAAAAAAACAGAAGTTCACTCTGAACATGTGAGAATACAGACTGAAAACTGCCTCATCAAATGACTCATGATTCATTTAGAATTGAAATTTGCGACGTGATCAAATCGTGATGCACGTTGTGAAGTCCGTTCTGTAATTTTTTTTTTTTTTTTCCTGTTTGTTGTACGCTGCAGCAATTTTTTTACAGTCCCAGGCAGAGGAAGATGATGACTCTGGGCTTCACTCGTATCAGCGTGTGGCGGAACATCCTGCGCGCCTGGAGGAAAGGTTACCAGGGCAACAGGAAAGGGGAGGGGTTTATACTTGGAGGTCTTTATGTGATTGGTCCAGAGAATCAGGTGATACTCCACCTTTTATGTTATCTCTCTATTCATTTTGTTGTTGTTGTTTTTTTAAGCAGTTTAATCAGATGATATAAGTCATCTATTCATATGATTTATTTATATATTTCTGTACATTTTTTGCAGGGTGTTTTAATGGAGCACCAGGAGAAGGAGTTTGGTGATAAGGCTGATCTCAGATCAGTGCTACAGGCAGTGCAGAAAGTGCAGAAAGCTGATTAAAGCTATCAGCACTGATCTCAAATCAGTTCTACAGACACTTCAAGAACATGATGTGTACTAAATAGGGTAATAGGGTACAGGGTACTAAATAGGGTACAGAGTAATGGTCTTTCATTTCCTTTTAGTTCAGTGTGCTATACAGCACTGTGCATAAGTATTCCAGATTTTGTAGTGTTAAATCCTGTAAATGAAATGGACTTCATTGCGATTTGATGTCATGAATCTACAAAATAGTGACACACCACTGGGCTGTGTGTGTTTTTTTCTATACTTATAGAAAAGCCTTGGACCTGTTCTGCTGTTTGGGCTTGCTGTGTTATTTGTGTTTATTTTTTCCCTCTTATCCATGAGGTAAATGTATTGCAGTGTGTCTCTGTTTTGATGAAGGGTTTGGGAGCGTGTTAATGACAGACTGACTCTAAACTCCCTACAGGAGCGAGCAGTTTTGATGCCTCACTCTCCCAAAACACAGCAACACACCCTGTGATATAGTATAGAATTCGAAAAAGAACACCTTTGCACTAAATCTAACACCACGAAGAGACGAGGAATCTGAACTGTTAATTGCAATGGAATGGAAATAGCTGCATAAAAAAACAGTAATACTCTTATGATTGGCTAGTTGATTTATTTTTCATATAAGAATTCTTTGTGTTTTTATATACTTAAATTTTTACATACTTGATAATGATCAGAAAGTTTGTTTTTATCTTAATATATACAATTTAATATTTTCTATAAAACACCTGTGATACTTATTAATGCCTTTATAGCAGGAAAACACTACACACTTAATCATAAACACTGATCTGGACTAATAAGTACCTTAGACACAATCTAATTACATGTAAAACACTATTTTGACAATAGTTCAGTTGGTAGAACTGCATGTATGTATGAAATAAATTTAGGAAATAAATTGATTTATGAAATAAATTGATTTTTGATTGATAAAAGTCATTGGAGTTTGTGTATTTTTATATATTTTTTTATTTAATTAAACGCACAATTAAACCTGAATTAATGTCATTGTAGTTTTATCTTGCTTTGATCAACTGTGACCGAGATGATTGACACCATTTCATCCAATAGTAATCCTGTAACGCAACCGTACCAACCAATCAGCGATAGTGGGCGGGGCTTAGACCTGCCTTTGGAATGAATGGAGGAGTCATTTGTCCTTTTCAACAAACAATATCAGGTAAAAAAAAAAAAAGAACGCAATACTTTTTAAAAGACATTAATACGTTGATATCGACTGTGTTGGCGAGTATAAGAGCATATTTCTGTTCAAAAAAGGCGATTTATTTAGTTTGTTTATTCGGTTTCTGTCATTTATGAGTAACACAGGTGAAGACTGACGTAGCGGCTCACTTGTTGCCTAGCAACCGCTGACAGCGTGTTTTATTTCTCCCTCCTGTAACTTAGCCATTAATAATAACTTTTTTTCTGAAATATATACGGGTTTGAAACACGTTATTCGGTGATAAAGACATGTTTTATATGTTTTATATGTCCTTTTTTTTTTTTATATCCACACGGTATCGTTAGTTATGCTCAAGCGCCTGTCCTGGCGCGCGCGAGGTATATAAAATGCCAGACCGGAAGTCATTAACGCGACATACTACGGGTCACATCAATTATTTTTCAGATTAAAAATAAATAAATTTCATCTATAACACATCTTCCATTAAAGTCCAATAATAAAAAATAGCATTAGAAAAAAATGAACAGAAAAGTAGTTACAGTTTTGAAACGTAACACGACGTCAAGCCCCGCCCACTACGCGATGACGTCATGTCACATGGCCCTGAAAAGCTCAATTTCTGATATTCAGTGTATGTGTTATTATATGATACAGTTTCTTTTATAAACCTTATAAACCACATATACTAGAGTCGAAATATATGATTCAAAACCAAACATTTCAATTCCTATTTCCTATTTATAATCATTTTAACAGAGGAATTAACCAAAATGATGATAAGTGTTGGATTTATGCTACATTTTATACTGAAAACTTACATAAAATACACTTGCATAACAGCCCACTGGGTTTTCTTGGTCAAACAATTAAAAAATTATTTTCTAACAAACTATTGTGTAAAATCTTTCTGTGCACTGTGCTATAAACGAAAAATTTAACATCATCAAAGACTAGATTGTTAACTTCATGAAGTATGCAAATGTACGCAGAAGACAAAGCGATGTTTTTATTTAATAATGATTTATTCACAGTAATTTTGATTAATATTTCTAAACATTACATTAATGTTACAGATAAATTCAGTGTTTAAGGGTGCAGTAATATCTGGAAATCATTTATCAGACTTTTATCTGTGGAAGAATCAAATCCAAACCCTGATGGTTCTTTGCTCACGTCCTGAGATTTAAAATACGGAGCCTACATACGCTTTACCATTCGGCGCTGTTTGCTAAAATGGTGAAGTGACACTAAAGTAAAAATGTCTTCTTGATTGAACGTCTCTCTCTCTCTCTCTCTCTCTCTCTCTCTCTCTTGCCAGCAGTTCAGTTTCTTCCAGGAAGTGTTTAGGTTCTGATCACCTAAATAAGTGAGTGTGGACAGATATCTGGCATGTTGTGGAGATAAAGAGTGGAAATGAGGTGGGATTAACACAGGACATCTTGCTGACCCTTACACACACACACACACACACACACACACACACTATGGGGAGTCCACAGCGGCCCACAACCCCACACCAGGGTCACCACAGAAACAGATCTCTGTCTCCAACACAAAGGCCAGCTGGTGGAAACACCATCATAGAGGGTGAGAATGTGTGTGTGTGTGTGTGTGTGAGAGAGAGAATTTGTGATTGTGTGTGCAGTCAGAATCCAGAATTCAGCACATCTCTGGTGTGTGTGTGTGTGTGTGTTGCAGGTGATCTGCATGGCGAGACAGTGACAGTAACAGTGGATCAGACAGAAGATGGTCATTTGGGCTTCAGTGTTCGTGGGGGAGCCGAGCACGGCCTCAACATCTTCATCAGCAAAGTGGAGGTCAACAGTGCTGCAGGTGTGTGTGTGTGTGTGTGAGAGAGAGAGAGAGAGAGAGAGAGCGCCACTTGCAGCTCCATTTGTTTACCATATTTAGTACTGTACAGAGAGAGAACTCTGTGTGTGTGTGTGTATAGAGAAGGCAGGGCTGTGTGTAGGGGATAAGCTCCTGGAGGTGAATGGTATCAGTCTGGAGAACATCAGCATGAGCAGTGCTGTGAAAGTGCTGACTGGCCACCGCCGCCTCCGATTGGTCCTTCAGAGAGTGGGGCGGGTCCCTGGGGTCAGATACACCAATGAGAAAACCACCTGGTGAGCAACACACACCTGTTCTTACTTATTTACCACGGGCAGGAGTTATCAGGAGATAGATAGATAGATAGATAGATAGATAGATAGATTTGATCATTTGGTAATGATTGCTCATTAGATTAATAATTAA
>CM075014.1:22711117-22730080 GCA_037576675.1 Pangasius sanitwongsei | reverse complement strand
GTTCCTCGTCTCTCTCATGTCTTCTTTCTCTCTCCCCGTCTCTCTCTCTTCATGTCTCTCTTTGCCGCTGTCTCTTTGTCTTTCTCTCTCTCTTTCCCCATCTCTCTTGCTTCATGTCTCTTTCTGTCTTCCTCTCTCTCTTTTTCTCTGTCCCCCTGTCTCTCTCTCTATGTCTCTCTCTTGTCTTTCTCTTTTCATGTCTCTCTTTGTCTGTCTGTCTCTCCCCCCCCGTGTGTGTCTCTCTCCCTCTCTCTGTCTCTGTCCCCGTCTCTCTCTCCCTCTCACTCTCTTCATGTCTCTCTCTCCCCTGCCTCTCTCTCTCTCATGTCTGTCTGTCCCCCATCTCTCTCTCTCTGTCTCTCTCTTGTCTTTCTCTTTTCATGCCTCTCTTTGTCTATCGGTCTTTCTGTCTGTCTGTCTCTCTCCATCTCCCTCTCTCTCTCTCTCTCTCTCTCTCTCCCTCCCTCTCCCTCTTTTGCCTTCTCTCACTGTCTTCATGACGTATCAGTTGACTCTCTTTCCCAATCTGGTTCTGATCACTCAGCTTTAACTACTCGCTCTCTGTCTCTCGCTCTCTGTCTCTCGCTCCCTGTCTGTCTGCTGCGTAATTAAACACCGACTTAAACTCTCCACTGTCGTTTTTTATTCCACGTTGCGTTCCACGTGCTCGGCGTTGGTGTTTAAATGCGTGAGATTCCAGGTTGTCTCTCGGGTGCCGTGTGCAGTCGGGAAGCCGGACAGCTGCATGGAGAGAGTGTTTACTTTGAAATTCCTGTGAGATTAATGCAGGGTGGAATCCGGAGCGTCCTTGCCTGTGTGAATCAGGTTTGGAGTAAACTACAGAGATCTCTCGTGCTGTACACACACACACACACACACACACACACACACTTCCACTATTCATGGGTCAGTAATGAGTGTGTGTCATGCTGTTAAAGGAAAATAAACAACGACGGGGTGGTGTGGTAAAGCAGAGTTACTGAAGTGAGTCATGAAGTGTTTTAAAGCACAGCAATTTGCTAACGATTACAATTTTTTTAAAGAACGAAACATCATACTATTTATCCATTTATAGTTGCATTTGATTTTGTGGAACGTCTGAGAAACAAGTCAGTTCCTGCTCTCACTTATGTTACGACAGCACAAGTTTCTGTGTTTTTTTTTTTTTTTTTTTTTCTCTCCTCCATTTTGTCCTTTTTCAAGAGGGAGAAACTTGTCATGTCGAGAAACCAGAAAACGCACCTGAAGCGCAACAGTGGAACTACCATGTCCATGTAAGACTTTAATAAAAATACAGATTACAAAAAAAAGAATTGTGAGTGAGAATTGTGCCAACTAGGGCTGGGCGATATTACGATATAATATAATAACAATATCATGCTAAATAATGTATCAGAAATAATAACGATACACTTTTCCGTGATATTGCAGCTCTTGAGAGATCTCGTATGAATTTATTCAAACAGCAAGGGCAAAAATTTTGTGCTGAACTTTTAAAATGGAGGCTATTATTTCTTATTTTGTTATGTGTTTATAATTGATAATTTATTTCTTAAATTTAATTGAATTTATTTTATCCTTTTTTCGTAGACATTAGACATAAGTTTTCCATAGTTTTCTTAAACTACTGAACCTTAATATTATGATTCATATCGTGTATTATAAAAATGTCTTCAGGTATCGAGATATATGATATTTTTGTAATAACTCCCGCTCTCTCTGGTTTAATTTTAGAGATAAAAATGCAGCAGAAGCGATAAGACCTTTTATCAGTGGCGTAAGCAAGAATTGATTAGAAATAAAAGTAGAAATGAAATGCCAGTAGGAGCAGCGATGACACAAATGTATTATTTAATCATTTAAATAAGGTGCGATTTACCGCAAACCCCGTCTCCATATTAATGATGATTCTGTAAAATATCTTTGGGACGGTTCCACGGAAAATGATTAAAATAAGATGTGCGCACGCTGTTATTAAAAAAAAAAAAAAAAAATGAACGGACCAGTTAGGACTGGAAAATATGATGATTTAGAATAGAATATCGATATCATGATAAATTATGTCACAGTACGCTTTTCTTAGATATTATGGATATCGTGTTTTTTTTTTTAAAAGAAAATTTTGATTTAAAAAAAAAAAAAAAATTTCTAAAAGGACAAGAAGCAGCTGATGTGAAAATAAAATTTAATAGTGTAAAAATTGAAATGTGTAAATTTGTACAATTGTAAAAAAAATTTTGTATGTTTCAGTGTTAAGTATTTGTAATTAATTTCATAAATAAAATGTTATTTAAAAAATATTTTAAATAAATAAAGTTTTCACTTACTTTAAATATCGTATCCTCAACGATAAGAGTTTTTTTTTTTGTTGTTTTGTTTTTATAAGAAAGATAAAGAATTCTAAGGAGATAAAAAAAATGATAAGAGATTTAAAACAAAACAAAACAAAAAACCCAGCAGTAGTATATTGCTGGCAAATTGTTCGCAAACCTGTAACTTGTATCATGATGCATATCACGTATCGTAGAAATGCCATCTAATGTGATCTTGTGATGTGATATTTTTGTCATATCGCCCCACCCCCTAGTACTGCATACTTTCCTGTAAATATTTCTGAGATTCTATTAAACTAGTGAGGCATTTTGCCTGCAGTGTGTGTGATGCGTGTTAGGATCTGACACCTCCGGCTCTCATGGTGTAAACTGGAGTTCAGTAACGTCCTGATGAGCGCAGCACTGCGTTCGTCTGTGTCACAGAGTGCGAGCACAGCGGCGCATCCCGCCATGCTGACGTCTGGGGTTTATGCTACGTGTCTGCTGCTAGGTACCCAGCTGTCTCGCCTCGGGCCTCGGTGTGCTTTTTCAGAGGTCACGTGATCACAGCCCCTGGAGGATAGCCTCGCGTTCAGGTGTGCACGCTAACGAGACTGGAACATGTAGTCCTCTGGTTTATTTTCAGACTGATGCGTGAAAAGAGGGTACTGTGTGTGGGATTATTTATACCTTACCATCAGAAGATAACGCTAACGCTACCTTATCGCGATATAATAGCAGTCCTGTGGTCAATGAGGTTTATTTTCTGATATAAATGTGGATATTGTTACATTTATATTTAATAAATTTCATTACTAACTCACAGGCGGTGGCTGACATGTTGTAATTAATCTTTAAAATGTTTTAAAAAAATCTTCTTTTCAGTGTTTAGTACTTGTTTTATTTATTTATTTTTATATAATAAAATATTTTTAGACCTTTATATAACTCATTGGACAGTTTTTTTTTTTTTTTTTTTTTTTTAAATAAACGAAAGACGACTGTATTGCTAGCTATTTGCGAGCGAGCCTGTATATCACGATACACATCGAGGATCGTAGAAATGTCTTCAAGAATCCTGATATGATATTTTTGTCATGTCACTCGCCCCAGGCAGGGTGAAATGAGGATATATTATCCATATCATAATGAGATTTTATGTCGCGTTGACTTTTCATGGTAATTTATCGAGTAAAAATGTCTTTGAGAATCGCAGTGTGATATTTCTGTCATAACGCTCACCCCTAAGGCTGGCCAAAATGATGATATAATATCGATATTGTGATCAATTAAGTTGTAATGCGCTTTTCTGAGATATTGCAGGTATCATGGTAACATTTTTTAAAAAAAGAAATCGTGTTTATAAACTCTGATGCAGCTGATTCGATGTTAATATTTTTAGCTTTAAAATTCGAATGTATTTTATTCATTAGTAGAATTAATACTATTTACTTCTACTTGTTTGTTTATTTAAATAAAACGTTCAGGTATTTAAAGTCATTCGCTTGTTTAATTGATTCGCTTGTTTTATTCAATTTTTTTTAAAATTAAAGTTTGTTAGCAAACCTAAATATAATCATGCATAATCATATATTGTGGAAAGTATCGTGATACGATATTTTTGTCATATCGCCCCCGCTTTGTTGTTTTTTTCCTCGAGTGTACATGGGAAAATAGTGGCACTGATGATGTTTGCGCGAAGTAAACAACTATAATATTTGCTCTTTATACCTGACCCACATCAAATATTATTCATGCCTTGTAAACACAACCCCACCTTTAGTCTATAATCTGCCCCGGCATTGCAGAGTGTAACAGAGGTTATTTTGTGTGTTATTACTGCACCTCCAGCTATTCCTGGATTATCGCGTACTTAAGTGAAAGACCATGTTATTAAATTAGCATGGTTAATTTAATTACTGACAAGACGAGGCTAGTTTAACTCCGCCACACACATGCAACAGAGGCTGTGAAACTCTGTGTCTTTAGTTACGAGCGCTATCTCTCGCATCAACTGCATATAATAATAATAATAATAATAATAATAATATGTTTTATTTGTATAGCACCTTTCTCAAACTCGAGGTTGCTTCACAATTTTGTCTTCTGACGAGCCTTTTCTTTCCCACAGCACTGCTGAATTCCGGATACTGGTTGGTCAGTAGGTGTTGATTGATTTCCTATAACAGCAGCTCTGACAGTAGTGCAGCTGTTAAATCACATGTTTCTATAGTAAGAAGGAAAACAAGAAAAATGTGAGTACGCGTTGATACAGTGAAGTTTTCCGTAAGGAGACGTTTATTTAACACCTGTGGAAGGAGTCTCCAGCGTCAGAGGTCAAGTCGTAATTTAAGTTTTCCGGCGTCTTCAGGACTGAGAAGTTTACGCTTCGCCGTTTCTTGGTTTCTACCTTTTTTTTTTGTCTTGTTAACTTCAAGAAAGAGAAAAAACAGGACGACTGTTTGTAGCTGCTTCAACGCAAGCGATAGCAGGAACTAGCCTGTTTCACGGACGTTCCACACCATTAAATGTAACTATAAACGGATAAAATGTATGACGTATCGCTGGTTAATAAATAAAAACTGATTTAAAAAAAAAAAAAAAAGGTTTGGCAAATTGCTGTGGTGTAAGAGGAATGAAACACTTCAGGACGTGCTGTTGTAGGAAAATAATCAATTTCAAGTAAAGTCAAGTGGTTTTATTGTCTTTATTTTCGACATACAAAATACAGCTAGTTAGTACACAGTGAAATGAAACAGCGTTCCTCCAGGACCAAGGTGCTACAGAAAACAAACACAAAACTACAGTAGACATTACGTATATTTACCTAAAGACACAGTAATTACAGTGCAGCGCCGACTAGCACACAGTTCTAGTAGAAAGTGAATCAGATGTGACAGTAGTGCAGAAGAGTAACAATATAAGTTGCTGTAAATGTAAACATAAGGAGTAGCAGCCGTGTAGAGAGTATAAAGATTATATACAGTATATTATAAATATTTGTAGCAGCAGAAATTGAATACAGAGATGTGCAAAAATTGCAAGGAGGATGGAGTGATGTGTGTGTGTGTGTGTGTGTGTGTTGTCAGTCTAGTCTCTGAGTGTTTGAGGAGTGGTTTGGGGGAAGAAACTGTTGCACAGTCTGGTCGTGAGGGCCGAACGCTTTGGTACCGTTTGCCAGACGGCAGGAGGGTGAAGTGTGTGTGAGAGGGGTGTGTGGGGTCGTCCACAATGCTGGTGGTTTTGCGGATGCAGCGTGAGGTGTAAGTGTCTGCAATGGAGGGAGGAGAGACCCCGATGATCTTCTCAGCTCTCCTCACTATCCGCTGAAGGGTCTTGCGATCCGAGACGGTGCAATTTCCAAACCAGGCAGTGATGCACAAGATGCTCTCGATAGTCCCTCTGTAGAACATGGTGAGGATGGGGGGTGGGAGATGTGCTTTCCTCAGCCTTCGCAGAAAGTAGAGACGCTGCTGGGCTTTCTTGGTTATGGAGCCGGTGTTGAGCGACCAGGTGAGGTTCTCTGCCAGGTGAACACCAAGAAACTTGGTGCTCCTGACGATTTCCATGGAGGAGCCGCTGATGTTCAGCGGAGAGTGGTCACTCTGTCCTCTTCTGAAGTCAACAACCATCTCTTTAGTTTTGTCCACAGGTTGTTGGTTCCGCACCAGTCCGTTAGATTCTGCACCTTCTCTCTGTATGCTGACTCGTCGTTCTTGCTGATGGGACCCACCACTGTCGTGTCATCGGCGAACTTGATGATGTGATTCGAGCTGTGCATTGCTACACAGTCGTGAGTCAGCAGAGTGAACAGCAGTGGACTGAGCACACAGCCCTGTGGGGCTCCAGTGCTCAGTGTGGTGGTGTTGGAGATACTGTTCCCGATCCAGACAGACTGAGGTCTCCAAGTCAGGAAGTCCAGGATCCAGTTACAGAGGGAGGTGTTCAGTTCAGCTTTCCAATCAGGTGCTGAAAAATGATTGTGTTGAATGCTGAACTGAAGTCTATGAACAGCTTTCGAACATATGTGTCTTTATTGTCCAGGTGGGTGAGGGCCAGATGGAGGGCGGTGGTGATGGCGTCATCCGTTGAGCGGTTGGGACGATAAGCGAATTGCATGGGATCCAGTGAAGGGGGCAGCAAGGTCTTGATGTGCCTCATGACGAGCCTCGCGAAGCACTTCATGATGATGGGTGTGAGTGTAACAGGACGGTAGTCATTGAGGCAGGACACTGGATACTTCTTTGGCACGGAGACGATGGTGGTGGCATTGAAGCACATTGGAACGACGGCGCTGCTCAGGGGGGTGTTGATGTCCGTGAAAACATCTGCCAGCTGGTCTGCACATCGTCTGAGCACCCTGCCAGGAATGTTGTCTGCTCCAGCAGCCTTCCGTGGGTTGACTCTGTGTAGAGTCTTCCTCACATCAGCCGTGGTTAGACACAGCACCTGGTCATTGGGAGGAGGGGTGGTCTTCCTCGCCGTCGCGTCATTCTGCACCTCGAACCGAGCGTAGAAGTTGTTCAGCGCATCTGGAAGGGAGGCATCACTGTCGCAGACAGGTGATGATGTCTTGTAGTTGGCGATGGCCTGGATGCCCTGCCACATGCGCCGCGTGTCTCCGCTGTCCTCGAACTGGCTGAGGATTCTCTGTGCGTGCATGCGCTTTGCCTGAGTTTGCATGAGTTTGGCCCTCGCTGTTCTTGGGGCCACCCAGTCGCCTGCTCTGCTTCATGTGATAACAGTAACACTGCTTCAACACACCAGTCTCTTACTGATTATTTTTCTACAACAGCACAACACAGAGTGGTTCAATTCCTTATGTATCATCAGCTATTCATGTGTCGGTAAAAGTCGGTATAATATTGCACCATGTCCAATTAAAGCACAAAGTCATCAGTTCTCCGTTGCGTCTGGAAATCGAGCGCAATCTCCACGTAGCGCTTTTGTTTAATTGATGAAGATTTTATCGCATTCTGAGTCACGCATTATAGGAGCTGTGCTCATTAATAATTCAAGCCCGGTGGGAAAAGGGAATGCGATGCTAAAATAAACCTGAAAGTGAAGGCTAGAACACTCGAGTCATAACTTCTTCCTCAGTCAGTCGTAATTAATGTGGAGGATGAAAACAGAGCAGAGAGAGAGAGAGGGGGGGGAATGTTCTCATCACACTGTTCTCTTGTGACTTTTTCCTTCAGGCTGGAAAAAAATTTGCTGATTTCTAAATATGTGCTGATGCTGAACTCTCTCTCTCTTCTCCTCCGTCTGTGCTCCTGCAGTTCTTTTCAGGTCCCGAGTTATGGAGGATTTGTCATTGTGCACACACACAAGCTTTGTTTGGTGAAGTGTGTGTGTGTGGTCTTGTGTGTGCGTGTGTGTGTGTGAGAGAGAGACGTGACAGTGTTGTGTATGGGAAGAGAGGACGCACAGGATCATTCACACTAATACTCAAGCGGATTTCCTGGGAATTTGATTTTAATGAATAGTAGCGTAACCTAGAGTTAGTTATTCACGCTCACACAAAACAACACACGCTTGTGTAGCGACTCGCTGAACGCAGCATCACGTTTCGTGTTTGTTTGTCTATTTTGATGTTTAGTTTGCTCGTGTCTTCTTTCAGAACATCCTGCTTAAACTGTACATCGATCCCGGATACATAATCCTGCTTCTAGAGATTTTATTTTAATCAACATTAAATCCATCCAAGAGAAATCCAGAAATGAAGATGTTTGTCTAGCCATTGGACAGGACAAAAGGACACCCCACAAGGACAATGCAATCTGGACGTCTTGCTTGAAGTGTCGCAGCGAGACCTCATTCAATCAATCCACACCGTCACGTCCGAGGTGCACTAGTCAAGTCAACCTTTATTTATAGAGCACATTTTAAAGACAACAGAAGTTGACCCAAAGACCCAAAATCCACCAACCAAATAAACAATAACAGTTATATTTAAAACTATAGTAGTAATAATAATAATAATAATAATGATTAATAAATCGATACCATTAAATACAGCATAAGGTATTTACTTATTTCACCCTATTAAAGGACCGATTCAAAAGCTAAAGAATAAAAATACGTTTTCAGCGAGGATTTAAAAAGCTGTTGAAGCTGACCTCGCATGGAAGAGTTTAGGACCTACCACAGAAAAGGCACGGTCGCCTTTGGGTTTATAGGCGAAAGCTGCATCAGGCTAAAACCGCTTCAGATTTGAGCTTGTGTGCCGCTTTGCTCTTGTTTTACACACACACACACACTCTCTCTCTATTCTTTCACGCATGTGTGTGAGTGGAGTACAAACGCCATAGAAATTGCTAATGAGGCAATGAGTTACATGTGAGTGTAATTAGTACAGGAGGGGGTTTGAGGGGCTTCTGGTAGGTCTCAAACGTAGCTTGTTACTTTAATGAGTAAACGTTAAACAGCTAATCTCCAGAACTTCTCCAGAAATGCAAATTCAAGCACTCATAACTGCAAACCGCATGCTGGAGTTGATAAAATGACTCAAAATCAAAACGCGCTAGTTGAAACTTGCAGAAATGCTTGTGAGACACGTCTGGACTGGATTGGCTGAGGTCACAATGACGCAGTGCTTGACGTGACGTTCATGTGACACGGCCGGTGTTTATTCGGGATTAGTGTGTGTCTACCAGTAGCAGCTGGTGCTTAATAAAATAAAGGAAGCACAACAGTCTATTATGGATTATACTGTACACAGTGTATAATAAGCAGTTGACTATAGTTTCTGTTTTTTGTTTCATTTTCATTCTTTCCTTAATTTTCAGTATGAGCATCAAAAACCTTCTCTAAAATCAGGTCAACATTAGAAGTGTCTGCCATTTCATGCCGAAAAGCAGCTAAGCTGCTAGTTGAAGAAGGAAGTGACAGCTAGCTAGACTTATAAACAACAAATTTCAGGAATGAATTGCAAATGATCAGGATCCAGGTGATTTCTGCCGGTATGTTGAAGCTGGAGATGGCAGTCATGTTTGTTATAGTTTCAGGTGGTTATGTGGTTCCGCCCCTTTGAGAGGTCAACCAATCATCATAAGCAGAAGCCATACATCCAGGCGGGACAAACGAAGAGCTCACAGTCTAATGTGTGTTTGTTTGTTTTTTTTCCCTTTTGCAAAACTCACCTCACACTTCCTTCACTCACAGTGAAGCCATACATCCGGACAGGACTCAATATGTCTCGTTAAAAGCCCTGCAGTCCAGTGAGCGTTAAATCCTTCATCCCTCAGAAACACTATGTACTCGTGTAACAAACACCAAGACACGTGACGCACCAGCTTCAATAAGTGTGTATCAGCTCTGTGTTGGGGCTTCGCTGTTCACGGAAACCGTTTGAATTATGACCACATAGTGCAAAATTGCAGTGAGATATTTGATAATTTGATTTGCTAAAATATTCAATTCCACCAAGATACTGTAGATGAATAATAGAGACACTTTGGTAAACGTTTCAGTGTCGCATTTTAATAAAAATGAAAGGAAACCGGGCTTAAAGCAGTCGCCCAGGTAGCCGACACCAGGCAGTTACTGAGCTGCATTACTGCAACACTCAAGAGGCGCTCCTTCACCGTTTAGTCGCCATTTTGTTGCTTTGAGCTTTGCCTTTTATGGAGTTTTGTGGGTGTGGCTAAATGTAAATCAGTTGTGCTATGACTGTGCTTGGTAATTTACAGGTCATTGGTGTTTATCATTATACACATGTGAGTATGAAGAAAGTCAGAGCAACTTTTGTGAATCTGGCAGCTATTTTTATTCCAGTTTGGCCACGAAAATATTTACACACAAAGGTAAATGACTGATAAATGAGGATCATTGAGGATCATCCGTCACGCTGTCCACCACCGTTTATATCCGTTGTAATTATTTTCGGCTCCGCGCTCTCCTTTCCTGACCTTTTGGTCCTCTCTTCACTTTTTTTTTTTTTTTTTTATGATAGAGAAGCTCGTTCATGCAAGATGACTACTGTAACTCTCAGTTTCTCCACTCTTTCAGTTACAAATGCCCAGATCTGGTTGAGAAAGTTTATCTTTACCGTTAGAGAACTTCACAGACTTTACTCTTGCTCAGATCCGCTCGTACTAATTTCCTTACCATCCGTCTCACTAAACTCTCTCCAGTAAGAGCCACATCCTTTTACTGCCAAGTCTCCAAGCACTGGAACGCACTTCATCAACACCTTCAAGACTGCACAAGCTTTGCTTAATTTAAAAACAAAACCCGTACAAGCTCTTTTTAACCCTTTCCCTTTACTCCACTGAATTTCTGTGCACTCCGGCTTTCAGGTCTTTCTTGGCTTATCCTTTTTTCACCCTATTGCCTGTTTGTGCAACTTTGATTCAACGGAAAGGTGCGACATAAATAACACTTAGAGAGGCCGGTGAGGCTGCTTTCGCATCACTGACGATCCAGCAGTGTAGGCTAGGTGAAGTCGGGGCACTTTCATACCTGTTACTCTGTTTGCTGAGTCTGTTTGGAAGTTAAATGGATACTTTAGGTTTTGCTGTTTGGTTTGCTTCGGTTTCATGCTGCACAAAATTAAACGAATCTATAAGCGGAAAAAAAAAAAAACCTCATCAGAAATAACAAATCTTTACGAAGTGTGTGTAGAAATCACAAAAATGACCAGAAACACGGAGAACACGGAGCTGGCGCTGAAAGAAGGATTTGATAATTATATAAATAACTGCGCAAACTAGTTAATATTAAACTTAAATGCCGTCTACTTGGTTTCTAATTGATTTGAGGCACTCGGATATGTGAGCGTTGTGTGTTGATGGTACAGTTTAAAATTTTGTTGGTGTGTATGTGTGTGTGTGTATGTGTGTATATATATATATTTGTATGTGTATATTTATCTTTTTCTTTTGTTAATGTGTTAAAATTACATGCTGACTGCTGAACTATTTTTAGTTATAAAATGTTTCTTGACAAAGTTTGTATTTAGTGTGTGACTTTATTTGGAGTTGGTGAAATAATAGCTTTGCATCTTGATGCTTGTGGAAAGATTGTGCATCACTGTAAGAAATGGTAAGAATCGGTTATCAAAAACACAATTCTCAACAGACTTTAACTTTTTTTTTTTCCCGGCTGTTTCTGGAAGCTGGGTAGCTACATAGACGAAGAGCTCCACTGTTTCTGGAAGCTGTGTTTTTTCATTCAAAATGTGAGGGAAGCCATGTAGTAAATAATATTTGCAGCAAGAATTCAAACCAGCACCTTTTTTTTTTTTTTTTTAAAAAGCTGACTTTTGGGAAGACTTTTGAGTTTTCTGAGGCTGACAGGAAAAAAAGATCTTGACAAGACTTTGGCAATTTGCAGGAATAAATACTTTGGTTCCTCTCGGAGATGGCGTTAGCAGGAAAAACTGTCGTGGCTAACCAGAGAACCCTTAAACAGGCACTCTTATCAAAGTTGATACAAAACAATCACAATTGTCTCTAAGGTTCGGTGTCGTTACTCGTACGTAGAAAAGCAAGGCTTTCATTTTCTCCTACAATCTCGACGTTTCTTCACAGATATAATCATACTGCGACCCAAAAGTAAAGGAGCTGCATTGAGAATCGTTTTGTAATAGAATCATAATCCTCTGAATCGGGGCAACAGTCAGGTTGTGCTGGTGTGTCTGTCAGCTTTGACGCACAATTTTGATATTCTGGTACTGTTTGTTTATTTATTTATTTATTTATTTATTTATTTTGTCTGACCCATATCTGATTCTCATCTTTACATCATTCGCTCACCAAAATGCACTTTGCTGGAAAAACAGTTTACACTAGAATCACAGTAGCTGTAGAAAAGACGAGTGCCCTTTTAGCCTCTTTGTGTTTTGCTTTAATTTTACGTTGCCATTGAAGCCATGAGCGACTGTACCATTTAATCTCCATTACGAAATGTAGATCCGTGTAGATGGCTCGAGTTCTGTAGCTTGTTTTCCCCGACAGACTGACGAGACGTTTTATTTCATCTGGACTCGTGAATAGTTCGAGCGTCAATGATGAATTTTGGCCTAGCCAGAAATAAATAACAACAATGATGGTAACTTCAGAATTGACAGCAAAATCGGATGTGACCCTCATTTGACCGTGGCCCATATCGGGTATGAAACACATCCGATCTGAGCTGTAGCTCCGACTTCTGTCAGAAATCAGCGAAAAAGTTGGAATTGGCTGGCAATGTAAAGACCAGACTACAGCTTGAGGTTACAGAGGTTGCATTAACCAAGAATGTCCCGTTGTTGACCGAATTAACGTCATTTTACAGAAAATTCTGAACGCCAAAAAAAAGGCATTACGTCTAGTCGTGCGTGGTATTCGTCTTCTGCCACAGACATAGAGCATCACACACGTCATTGTTGAAACATATAGCCATGAAATATAGTCATGTGAGGCGAGCTCAACAATAATTATTCATTGGTCAGACTTTCGAAAACATTCGAACATATTTGGAAGTTCATCTTTAACATGCCGTTACGTAGATTAATTACAGAATTTCGAAATATTCCATATTCATCAGTTTGCTTTTGCCTTGTTTCTTTAACCTGCAATAGGTCGATAGAGCTAAACTTTCGTCCTAGCTTGGAATGCCCTGAAGCGTTCACTCGCGCATCCGTAACTCCATCAATGATGTGTTTATCTTTTAGACTCTGCGTTTCTTTTCTCAGTCAGAGAACTCCTGAACTTATTTTGTGGGCTGAAACCACGCTCACGGGTACGATGGTCACCACTTCTCATCTCTGTGGACGATACTCAGGAGTAGGCAGGAATCTTTAAATCCTGGTTTTCCGGATTCCGCAACATGTGCTTTAAGTGGCAGAAATTCCCTCTGCATGCACTTTTTTTAACCACCAGTGGAGGAATTCAATAGAGTCATTGTACACAATTGTTCAATCGACAAATGAAGAAAGTAGTCTGTGTGTGATGAGTAATGATTTACTGTAACGCAGCCTCAGCTTGTAGCGTTGCTCGGCTCGTTTCCTTTGATTTGATTTGCATCAGGAGCTCTTTGATGAAAGTCAGAGTGGAGAGAGGATCTCTTGGGATTCTCGTAATTGTGGATGAGCTGAGCACTTTGTTTAAGCGTTTACTAACAATAGACCCTGTTATAGTAAGTGACTCATACTCTCTATCTTTCTCTCTCTCTCTCTCTCACACACACACTCATAACTGAGTCCATGGTACACACAATGGGACATTCATGTGGCTGAACAGCGTCGCTCTCAATTTAGTCTGGCTGTGCCAAGTTAAGCTTCAGTACCTTTTAAAGCTACATGCCTGGGTTTTCCTGGACTTCACTGATTCGTGGGGAATTCCTGTAGGATGTGACTGGAGCTCATCAGTCACGCCTCATTTCAGCTATTTTGCTCTGTTAAATTCCTCTGTGTGTTCGTGATTTAAGTGTGCGATGTGTTTAGCTGCGCCTCAGTGAGCATTTGCACCAAATCTGCCAAAAAGCAGCCGAGAGCCACGTTATCAGATTCATCTGAACATTTGAACATTGCAGTTGAATTTTAATTACTCGAGTTCTATATGCATTCATATGAATTTAAACGTGAACGAGTCTAAAGCTTTTTTTATAGAACCCTACAACGGAGTGCTTCTCTGTCTGAAAGAATTTCCTTTTAGGATGCTAAAAGCCCATAAAGTACACGTCAAAGATCTTTATTTTTCTTAACAGTTGTTAATCTAAATGTCTAACAGATCCTCAGTATTAAAAAGAAAATGTTGACCAATATTTTGGACTTTGTGATGCACTTATATAGTTAATATGCCCACTCTTTGGGGGGGCGAAAGTGTTCTTTTAGAGTTTGTTAGAAAATTAATGGTTCTTAGCTTCCAAAAAGGAACCATTTCTTATAGGAAAACACTTTGTTAAACCCTTTTAAGGTTCTAATTTATTTTCTTTTTAAGTGTACTGTAATATTTTTTCTTTTTTTTTTTTTTTAAGTGCATCACTTCTTCCGTGGAAGGTCGTACAGATTTCAGGGCATCCCACCCCAGCATCATGCTACCACCACCATGATTCACTGCTGCTAAAAATGTTCTGACCATAAATAATCATCCCAAATACAAGACTTGTCTTGTTTCTTGTCAGCTGTTAATGTTTCAGATTCATTCATTCATTTTTTTTTTTTTCTTGGATTCATTAGTTTGGTTAATCACATTTTTACTGGCAAAGTCAATATAGAATTAACCAATCATGATTTTTGGCTACACTAGCTACTCTAGAAGACTAGAAGACAGCTGAAGAAGTAGAAGAAGAGAAAAAGCTTCAGTGTGGTTTTATAAGGTGTCGATTTCCCATTATTACTAGCATGTCATGCTTCAATCCATTGTACTCAGATTTCAGAAGAATCCCGACCTCCGACACAGGAAAGTGCAATTCAACTCGGAATTCCAAGTCGGAAACTCTGGCACCATCCACCCTGCTCGAGTTCTCTGACATGAACACACCCGATGTCACAACAATATGGCGGCAGTGTCGGCGGTAAACGGAATTCCGTTTGCGTCGTTTTCTACTCGATAAGAATCGATTTTTCTTGGCATGTCGCTTTTGTGTTGTGAAAACGTGTTTTAACAGCATCGTAAGTTTAGACCTGTAACAGAATTCCGCTGACTTTCAGCCCAAACCTACTAACGCGACCAGAACATTGTAACAGATTATTTTTACGAGCAAAGCTGAACAAGACAGCTGACCTACATTATACATCATTTCTCTTATTAATATATGTATCAATTTTAGACGCATACAAATATCACCTTGCTCTGGGTGTCCATGTTTTAACGATCCAAAGCGACTGGAACGCTTTTAGACCAGAACTCCAAATCGGCTCGGATCTTTCCGAGCTCTGAGTGCAATGGCCTGCAGCGTTATTTTTAATCATTTTCACTGGAACGGTCATACAGGTATTTTATTTCCCGCATCTGTAAACGTTATTAATGTGGCGGGAATGCTGCAGGAGGAATTGCTTTTAACGGAACACACACAGCACAGCTGGATCCATACATAAAACACACTTATGTTAAATCCCAAATGGCTCCTTACTCGCAGTATATATGCTCACTACATGCCACGCTGTAGCGGACCGTGTGCTGGAAATGTGAGATTCAGCCACAGAAAATGAACCAGTCCAAGTAAGTAACCAAGTACCCAGTCTAAGTAATTCCTGCTACCCATTTACATCAAGTTTGTCCTTTACATTTAATTAGATATATTTTATTTACTGGCCGGCGCTGCACTGGGACTTACTGTGCCCATTGTCTGTCCCAGTAGTCATTGTACTGTCTTGTGCTGTCTGCACTTGTGCACTTTGTGTATACATTTATTTCCCTTGTAGTTCTGTGTTGTTCTGTGTTTGTCTTATGTAGCACCTTGGTCCTGGTGAAACGTTGTTTCGTTTCACTCTGTGCTAACTGGCTGTATATGGCTGAAATGACAATTAACTCCACTCGACTCGACTTGACTATTTTGCAATGTGGCAATAATTGGTTGTTTAGTTAAAAAAGTGTAGGAAGTGTTAGACTTGCATTAGGTCATTAGGTTTTTAGTTTTTGTTCCGACAGCGCTTTTCATGCTTGGTTAACGAAGATTAGCCTAAACAGCGGTGAATTAAAAGCTCTTAGAGCTGATTAATGAGAGTTACGTGTCGCTGATCTGCTGAACCCAACCACACGTTTAGTGCTTTTAGAGTTGTAATGAGACCACACGTGATGCTCGTTTCTTGTCTCATCTTGCCCAGAGTGTTTGAGGACTGGGTAAGGGAAGGGTGTGAGACAGACAGTTAGATGCACGCACACACACACACACACACACACACACACAGCAGTGCAACCTGACTCCAGTTTCTATAAACAGCCACTTGCATCAGTTCAGAGGTGGTGATGTTTGTCCCATATGGAGCACCGCTGAAACTGATCTCCTCGAGTGATCAGTGTGTAATGTCCTTCGTCATCATTACGCCAGGGCTCGTCTTGACTAATCCTCAGTCGTGTGTGTGTGTGTGTGAGAGAGAGAGAGTCATATTTGCTGTTAGTTTTATGCATTTGAGTATGTGGGAGGTCTTGAATGGAGAAATTGTCTATAAATTGTCTAAACTGAACTTTCTAAACACAGCAATTTAGTTTTAAACCGGGATATCACTTGGAAATAAGCTACTACTACTACTCTAATAATAATAATAATAATAATAATTATAATAATAAACTTATAGAGCACTTTTCATACATGTGGTATAAGTGCTGTACAATCAAGCCGAAAAAATTAAATGATTAAAAAATAATGTAATAGATTGCACAGGATAAAGGATGAAGTGAAAATACAAGAGCGTAAAAATGAAAGAAAAGAGATAAAAGTATAAAATAAATTACAATTTTTATTAAATGATTATATTATAAAATATATCCCTTAGCAGCAAAACAGTAGCGTTGCACTTTTTGAACTGATTTTTTTAGCATTTATGCTTTATTTACTGTTTACCAAATAGAAATGATTAAATATTTAACAGTGAAAAAAGAAGAAAGCATTTTGAGAATCTGTATTAAAAAAAGGTAAATCAAATAAAAAAAACATTTTACTTGATTAAAAAAAATCATTTACTAAAAAATTAGAATTGTAAACATTGCAAAATTTTAACATCAAATCAACTGCTTAATTATAATTTTTAGGAAAAAAAAAAAAAAGATATCACAATATCCATGAAATTTCGTAAAAAGAGTTCCATAGAAGCTTCCAGCAAAACCGTTTGATACTTTCATTTAATTTCTACAAAAATAAAATATTTAACACTGAAAAAGAAGATAAAAAAAAAACTACAATGGGAAAATTCAGTACAAGAATCAAAGTTATGAAGACATCATCATGATACCTGCGATACTGTATCTCAGAAACTTCATATATTAAACTTCATATATTCATCACAATATATATCGTTATATATCGCCCTATTTATCTACGTCCTGTTTTTGCGTTATAAAAGGACCTGATGTAGACACAGGTGTCTCTATTCTGTCGTAAATGGTGGCCCGGCCGTGGTGCGCGTTTTAAAATTTCGTGTCGATTTTGAATATTCATTAAGTTTCGGCTGATCGTGCTCTTTAATGATGTTTCACTTCCACTTTCATCCTTTTATATTCTCATGAATACGGTTTATTAGGTGCTCGTTATCCTGGTCTGAGCCTCGTCTCATTACATATTCATCACAACCTTGTGCCACACATTGTTGTTGTTTTTTTTTTTTTTTTTTTTTTCCTCCCGTCTCGTGTATCATTTCATTCTGAGGAGTAATCAGATTACACAGCAAGGTCAAGCTCTTTCTAAGAGAGAGGGAGGGAGGGAGGGAGGGAGGGAAGGAGGAAGGAGGGGGCGGGGTTAAGTAGGTTGAGATCTCGATGAAATCTACAACAGACTGTGTGATGATGATGTGTGTTGTATCTGATCCGTGTCAGATCGTGCGATGGAGATTCTCTAACGATAGACTTACGTTCCGCATAGTTTGCGTGATCGATCAGCGTGACGCGGTCTAGAAAACAGGCTCACGTTAACACAAACGATGTTCAAACCGAGCTCGAGTTAATAAGGAGATTTTTTCTGTCTTGTTTACTGTTACTATATTTGTAATATCCTGTGAGGGGTTTTTTTTTTTTTTTTTTGCATCATCCTACGTTGTCCTCCTATTGGTGGGTTTTAGACCAGCGTCATAGAGACAACTTTGTCCCACTGAGATTTTAATAAAAAAGTATTTCACACCGGCAACTTTGCCGTCATCCATCTTTGGTCAAAATGGCACTAAACTGGCTGCTGCTGAGAACATCACATTATGCGTTGTAAGAAAGAAATAACCACGGAGAAAGAATTCTTTTACGATGTGCAATTTTGGCCATTATTGCTTGTCACTGTCTTGTTAGATTTGTTTCCCAACCCTTTGTCCTGTGTATATAGAGTTTTTCTGCTCCAAACACACCTGATTCAGCTAATCAGCTAATAAACAGTTCTTCTTGTGTTGAAGTGATTGTGTTACAGGAGTTAATTGTGCAGGACAGAAGGTTGTTCAGGATTCTCCAGGGTTGGGAAACTGTCCAACACCAACATCGCCAATGCCTCCTTAAGATGACTAACTGGTTTAACCACCTTCAGCAGCCGTAACTGCAACCAGATGCTCCCTATAATGTGATAAAAGCCTTTTGCAATACCATGGACAGATTTTAGCCCAGTTGTTTTGCAATTAAGTTCAAGTCAGGACTTTGACTCTAAAACATTTGCTTTCGTTTGTTTTCGGCCATTCAGATGAGGACTTGCTTTTGTGTTGTTGTTGTTGCGTTGTGATTGTCTTGTTGCATAACCTAATTACTCTTCCGCGTGCACTCAAGTACAGATGATCAGATGTTCTACTTAAGAGCTTTCTTCCGCAAAGCAGATTTTATGGTTCTGTCAAAAATGGGATATCCCCATGCTGTCCCACTACCACCACCATGCTTCACTCTTGGAATAATGTTCTGACTGTGAGCGGACATAAGACCTGTGTTGTCCGGAATGTCACTCTTTTGCTTTGTCTGTCCACATAACAATATTCAAGATTCAAGATTCAAAGAACTTTATTAATCCCAGGGGGAAATTGCTTTGCCATGTTACAATTGCTCTC
>CM075014.1:22677353-22689982 GCA_037576675.1 Pangasius sanitwongsei | reverse complement strand
GTACAAAATGGCCGCCTCTTGCTTTGTCGCATGTACGTACAAAATGGCCGCCTGTTGCTTTGTCGCACATGTGTAGAAAATGGTCGCCTGTCTTTTCTTTTTAAACAAAAAAAAATTTATTCTAATCTGTTTTTAATTACCTCTGAGATCCTTATGTTGGCATTTAACTTGTATTTAAGGTGTATAGTACAGTGATGTATATATTTGACTCATGGTATGTTATAGGGGTTTTTGAGTCATTATGTTTGAATGTTTTTGTGCAACAACACAATAATTCATTGTTTTGATTTTTTAAAAGAAAAACTGGCAAAAAGTTGAACTTTCCATCAGTTATCTTTACTAACAATCATTATGAAAGCTCTTTTATGGTGTTTTATTTTTGAAATAATGAAATGACGTGTGTGTGTGCGTGTGTGTGTGTGCGCGCACACATTTACAGCGTGTTTCCTGTACTTCCTGTGCAGGTCTGTATGAGCTGTTGTCAGTGTTGCCGTCTCAGCTGCAGATGTATGTAAAGAGCGCTGAAGATCGCTCTTTTCTCCACGCCATGTTCAGCGCCCGGAGCCTGCACTCACTCGTCAAGGTGAGTGTGTACCTGTCCCCTGTGTGTGTGTGTTTGTGTGTTTGTGTGTGTGTGTGTGTGTGTGTGTGTAAAAATGGTAAAATAGGACTGTGTAATATGATGGCATATTGATATTGTGATAAATTCAGTTACAGGACACTTCTCTGAGACTAAATGAATTTAATAATATTTACATATTTAAAGACAAATAAAATCATTTGAATATTTAAGATCTCATGTTCTACTTTTATTGTGGTCAAAATTAGCTTTTTTTCCCCCTCGATGTGCAAAATGAGGAGATGACGACGACGACGATGATGATGATGATTAGGCCTGTCACAATAGCTTTAGTTGGACGATATATTGTCACAGAAATAATTGCGATAAACGATATTATTGTCATTTTAAGACATTAGTTATACCACTTGTATACTGGTGATATAATAGCATAATAAATAGCTTTAATAAATAAAAAGGCATCGGATACTATTTTAGTTGAGGAATAAAATGCAAAAATTAAACCAAATATTCACACAGGACCATGGTGCTACATAAAACAAATCACAGAACTACAGTAGACATTACATATATTCACATATGTTTATATATATTTATATAAAAGTGACTCTTACGACAGTAGTACAAAAGATTGACAAAATAAGTTGCTGAATGTAAACATAGCAGCCAGGTGGAGATATATAATATATATCGGCCTATAATAAATATTTATAGCAGCAGAAATTGAATGCCAGTGTGTGCAAATACTGCAGTCCAGTCCCTGTTTTCAGAGAGTGTGTGTGTGTGTGTGTGTGTGTGTGTGTGTGTGTGTGTGTATGAGAGCACGACAGCTGGGACAGACAGCACAGCTTCTGGTCCCAGGTCGTGGTACAGAGTGTTCTGCAGTGTAATTACAGCAGGGTTACGCTCTAGAGATCTTCAGCTGTGATCCTTCGCCAACCTGCCAATCTCTCTCGCACACACACACACGTGCACACACAGCTGTACAGGAAATCCAGCACAATCTGCAATTTCCACCTGGGTTAGGTGTGTTTCCAGTGTGTCGCCTGTGTGTGTGTGTGTGTGTGTGTGATCAGCAGCTTTCTGCTCTCGGTGGCCCTCACACAGTCCTCCGTCACGGTTCCGTAAGAGGATCCTACATGCGTTTCTATACGCGTGTCTGACATACACACTCTCTGTACCTCTGTAATGCAGTACAGCTGTTTTATCCTCGCTGTGAGTGCGGCTCGGCTCGTAAACCTGATAAAGAAACCTGTACAGCTGTGACATTAGTGCCGCGGTGACTCCTGGACGCTCTGTAGTTATTACTTCAGGAGAGGTTTGGTATGAGACGAGGGAGCAGGGTGCACGTCTGAGCGTGTTCACACCCAGCAAAGTGACCGTGCTTTAACTTTGTCAGACTCTACACTCTAGAAAACGGTCTGTTTTATTCATGAAAATTAGGGATACCGAATACAAGTGCTTTTTCTTTCAGTTTATAATTTGGCACAAAGAATGACCTCTTACCTCGCACCTGACTCCCCCAGCCCTCATTTTTTTGTTTTTGGTTCTGTTTTTTGTTTTTTGTTAATCTACACTAGCATGGGTAATTGTCAAGCATTGTGTTTTGGCCAGATTTGTGTTTTCAGTGTTTTCCCACAAGTTTCCTGAATTAAGTGCTGTTTCTGTGTACTGGGTGTCTGACCCATGACCTTTACTCCATTTCCAGCATTTTTGCTTGTTTTTACATGGACATTTAACAAACACACTTTTGACAAACACACTTCTTCAGTGTCACTTCTCAAACATGTAATGAAAATGCCTGACACAGAAACCAGCACTGCATTAAGTTTCACCGTCTTGGAATTGTGGAGATCATGTGGCAGATACATGTCAGTGTTTTTGAAAGGCAATGTTTTACCTGATGTATTGATGAAAGGATTCATAAAGCCTGGAAAAATGCGATTTGTATCGCTGTGGTTCTAAACCGTGGATGAGGACGCATCTTATAATAGAACTTTACTTGCACTGTATGTATGCTATGCAAAGTGTGTGTGTGTGTGTGTGTGTATGTATGTATGTATGTGTATGTATGTGTATGTGTGTGTGTATATATATATATATATAAAGCCTGCCAGATGTTAGATTTTTTTTTCACCCATCATGTGCTATTGTCCAGTTTGTGCTTCTGCAGTTTTTGGGCTTCATCACACCTTAACGCCAGCAGAAAGTGCATATCTGTAGAGATAATAAAGCTGCACTGAGCATTTTATGACCGTTTTACAGCAGAGGATCTCCGTTTGTTCTTAAGCAGTACATTAACCATCACTTGGCAGGATCACACACAAAGGGTTAAAAATCTATTTCCAGACCTAGAAAAAATATGGACAGTCAAATGCTATTTTTTTTCCCTCAGAACATGACTTCTCAGATGTCAGAGTAATAAAGACGTGAAACATTAAGGCTCTAAATATTTTCAATTTGTACATTTTCTTATTTCTCACCAGTGCATTTTACACATTTAGCCAAACCCCACAGTATCGCTGAATATTTACAGCTGTAAGACTAATCACAGGTTCATGCTAATGCGCTTGTTCTGATACCTTATCGTTTCTATAGAAACAGCTCATTCACAGGGACTTGTACGGCGGACGCACCACATAAACGAAGCCTAATAATAAACGATTAAAATGTGTTCATTTAACAAGGAAATGTGTATAATCAGTATAATTGATGTGCTGAAGTTTTCTGTAAGGAGACGTTATGTAGACATATGTGATATTTATGGAAGGAGCCTCCAGTGTCAGCGATCTTTAACAAGCTGGAAGCTTCCAGACACGGCAGTTATCTCCTTTTCTCACTTTTGTTATCGGAGCTGAAAACAGTCGTTTTCTCACCAGCCTCTCTTTTCTCTTCTCTCTCTCTCTCTCTCTCTCTCTCTCTCTTGAAATGAAATGAAATGAATAATACAAAGGAAATCGTTTGTCATGTTACTGAGAAACCACCAAGTGTAAACTTTTCCTTATTCTTTATTTATTATTATTGCTTTATTATTATTATTATTATTATTATTATTATTATTATTATTATTATTATGTTAGCAGCTGCAGTTAAAGGAATCCTGAAAATCGCACCCACGTATCACATCCTTAGAGAGCGGATTTGAAAAGACGTCTTTTCCGTGGTCAGAAATGGCATGTAAGTGTGGAAGGAAAGGCAAAACAGGTACAGAAAGATGTGTTTTCAAATTGACCCATGTTAGCACGGACTAGTGCGGCAATCCGTTGTACTCAGAACTCGGAAAAACCCAACCTCCGTCATGGAAAAGTTCAAAGGAGCGATTTTTCAACTTGGAATTCCCAGTCAGGAACTTGGCCGACATCCACCTAGCTCGAGTTTTCTGACATACACGAACCTGACGTTACAACAACATGGCGGTGCGCAGTCGACAGGTTTCCCTTTGCACCTTTTGCTAAAACTCGACTTTTAGAAGAAAAAGAGGGGTTTTTTTTACGTGATCTGTAGCGTTTGTGTTGTGAAAACACAAACTTTACTAATCTAAGTTTAGATAAGTAACATCATACTTCTGGTTTCAGCCCATTTTTACTAGCGCGATACAGCAGATATTTTTATGAGCAAAGATGAACAAGACGTTTGACTTGATCTTGCACGTCATTTCTCAACACTTTTCACACAAATAATTCATGTAGATCTTCTTTTTATGTTTAGCGAACTCAGAAACTAGCCGTACAGGGTTGGTCTCGCTCTGGACGTCCATGTTTTTCCCCAGCTGAAGCACTGGAACGCGTTTAGATCGGAACTGGGGAAAATCAGCTTGGAATTTTCTGCATTCCGGGTCCAATGGATTGCAGTTCCCGCCCCCAAACCACTGTAACCAATCAGGATGTAGTTTTTGCCCTCAATACAATTAGAACCGGTAAAATAAATAAATAAAATTTGCGGTTTCTTTCTGAACACTTTTGACGTTAGACTTCAGTCAAACTATTGCCGACTGTCATTAACTCGTGTGTTTATTGTGTTGTCCTGATTAATCACTGCTGAGCGTAGTGAGTGGAATTTATTAAGCCTGATTAAAATGGCATATATATTTCCTTCTCAGTTTCTCTCTTTCATTAAAAAAAAAAAAGAGCACCACAGTGCACAGATCTCCATCACATTGCTCTGGTTAACGTAAGAGCTCTATTAGTAACAGTGAGCTTTTTTGCAGCCTGCATCCAAAATAAATCCTGTAAGAAACCCAAGCCTTCTTCATTTGCTCTCTGGTCTCAGAAAGCTCCAGAATCAACACACACAGTCTTTCTTTTTCTCTTTCTTATATATTCTGACGGTCCTTCAGCAGACGTTGGTCTTGATTTAGCCGTCTTTCTCCCACGTTGATGGGGGATAGTGTTTCACGCTGATACAGATTACCGCTGGATCATATGACCTCTCGAGCTTTACGCCTGTTTGGGGAAATCTGCCGTCTGTGGGGGGAAAAAAAAAAAAAGTTCTTGAGCCAGATGTACCGAAAAAAGATCGCTCGATTTTTGCTCATCCTCGTACGCTCAGACGTGCGCTCAGACAGTGAACTCCCCCACCTGCTCTGCCGTTGGTTAGAATCTGGTATCTTCTATAAATTCTGATGAATGAGCACGTTCAGTAAACGCCACATGTGCAGCAAACGGCAGTCGTGTCTCAGGCTTTTTACGAGTCATGAAACTGGATATTAGAAATGCGAAATGCTAAAAACAGCCCGACTGTGATGCGTGTTCTCCTCTGGGCTTTGACCTGTATGTGTGTTAACCTCTCTGTTACACTTTTCACGGTACCGGGTGTACTCGAGAAAAACAAAAACAAAACAGAACATTTCACACTCGACAGCAGTCTAGCGGTTAAGTGTTTAATCTGTTCTAACCCTACGTTCACACTTGCACTTGCATCGCTTGCAGTTTGTCTCTTGTGGCCATGTAGCGACCGCTACTGTTGTCAATTGTGGGCGTGGTCTGTTGTGAAAAAGTAGTAGCTATATACAGCTGCTAATTATTTAAACTAGCTAACTATGAACTCAAATTGAATAACGCACCAATCAGTGTGATCGTGCTAGCTAGCTGTGCTAGCTGTGCTAGCTGTTTGCGCTCTTCAGAAGCAGAAAAGGTTCCAAGCTTTTTTTTTTTTTTTTTCCCCTAATGTCTCTGTACACATTTAATGAGCGGTCTTGTATGACAGGATAAAGATTAAAACACATTTTTTCTTCCGTTTTTGTGGCAGTAAATGGAAACCAATTGCAGGTAGGAACTAAAGTTGTGAGTGGGGAACTGAAGAAACGTCGGACCACGCGCTCCATAGGATCGGTCCGAGGAATCATTTGAGTGATCGTATGTTTACGCGATTGCTAGTTCTTCTAGTGGAGTTGTAGAACACGATTGGGATGCATGTAATCTTGGACACGCCCACATTAAACCAATAAAATTATCTGTTGATTTGATTTGTATAGTTTTAATTTTTATTGTTTTAATTTAACATGTTGCACAAAAAATACTACTAAATGTACTTTGTTTCGTTTACTGTGTATGGTGTCTTTTTTTTTTTTTTTTTTTTTTTTTTTTTTTTTATTTTTTTTTTGGGTTTTTTTTTTTTTTTTTTTTTTTTTTTTTTTTTTTTTTTTTTTTTTGGCCATTTTTTAATCGTTTCAGACTAGGAATCAAAAATTTATGAATCAAAATATTTAAAAAAAAAACACACCAAAAAAAAAACTGCAGAACGTTTTAGTGTGAAGTCGACCCGGAAATAGGGCTGGGCGATATGGTGATATAATATCGATATCATGATCATTTATCGATTTATCGCAATACACTGGACTCACCAAAACCGAACAGTTGAAGACTGGAAAAAGACGAGGTGATTTTTAAAAAAAATTTTTTTTTTTTTTTTTTTTTCTAATCGTCAGCCGTCCAGTTTGGATAAGTCTGTGCTCATGGTAGCCTCAGTTTCCTGTTCTCGGATGACAGGAGTGGAACCTGATGCGGGCTTCTGCTGTTGTAGCTCATCCACCTCAAGGTTCGATGTTTTGTGCTTGCTGAGATGCTTTTCTGCTCACCACGGTTGTAAAGAGTGACTATTTGAGTTACTATATCCTTCCTGGCCATTTTCCTCTGATCTCTCTCACCCACGAGGCGTTTCCACCCACAGAACCGTCGCTCACTCACTGTTTTTCGCACCATTCTGAGTAAACTCTAGAGATTGTTGTGTGTGAAATCCCCTGGAGATCAGCAGCTTCTGAAATACTCAAACCAGCCCATCTGGCACCACCAACCATGCCACAGTTAAAGTCACAGAGATCACACTTTCTTCAATCTGATGTTTGATGTGAACATTAACTGAAGCTCTGGACCTGTCTCTGCATGATTTTTTTTTTTGCATTGTACTGCTGCCAGATGATTGGCTGATCAGATAACTGCATGAATGTGCAGGTGTTCCTAATAAAGTGGGCAGTGAGTGTATATTAGCCGTACTTCAGGCACCAACACTCATCACTGATACACATCAGGATTGTTCAAGATCACTGATTAATCTGAAATGATAGAAATACAAGCAAAGGAGAAATACTGGAGATGGACACTAGAATATTTAAGCCAAAAAGAAATGTTTTGAATGATTCGCTTGCATGTAATTTTTTTTTTTTTCCCCCATTTGGAAATGAACACATCCACAGACTTTTTTTTTTTTTTTTTTTTGGTGCAAACCTGACTGCATAAAGATAAAGAACGTCGTTATCTTTTGCTGACCACG
Source organism: Pangasius sanitwongsei (assembly GCA_037576675.1). NCBI lineage: Eukaryota > Metazoa > Chordata > Actinopteri > Siluriformes > Pangasiidae > Pangasius > Pangasius sanitwongsei. Next base: position 22,682,634 of record CM075014.1, on the reverse strand, counting down.
CAATAAATATGAGGTTTATTATCTTTTTTTTTTTTTTCTCCCAGCTATCAAGTGTCTCTTCAGACAAAGACGTCTTACAGAACAGATGTGGTGTCTGGATGTTTAGCGCTTGCACTGGCACTCAGAGTTTAGCAAACGCGTCTCTTTGACGGGACATCTCAACGTGAAATTTCCGTCTCCGAGTCCGTACCCTGTAGGCGAGGTGATGAGGTGCTGATTGATGGCGGCTCTGCTCTCGGGGCCGCACCGTTACCCGATACTCCCGCTCCACATGGTACACCGAGTACCCACATGAAAGGAGGTGAAAGTCATTTCAGGAGCACGGATTTAAAACAGGACTTTTGAGCCTCCCCACGCCGTCTGGACTGGTGTCTCTCTCTCTCTCTCTCTCTCTCTCTCTCTCTCTCTCTCTCTCTCTCTCTCTCTCTCTCCCCTGTGCTCTCTCGCACCACGGCTTTGCTTGGCTTTTATTCCTTTATTCTGCTTTGATTTGCCTCCATCTTTCTTTCTGTGTTGTTTTCACGCTAACCTTCTTGACACGGTTCAGTGTTGTGTATTTTCTCTTTTTCTGTGTTTCAAAGCATCTCCTCTTTCATTCTTCTTTTCTTTCTCTTCCTCTTTTTTTTTTTTTGTTGTCATCAATAATTATTTTTTTTTCTTTCTCTCTGCCATGTTTTCTCAGTGTGCCTCCCCAAAAAAAAGCTTCACGTGAATCTCGGTGCTGTTTTTCTTCCCCTGCTCGCGTTCACCGCTGCTGGCTATCTGAGGACTCGGCTCTGGCCTGTTGGGAATGATTCGGACGAGGATTTATTGTAGCTCCGCCCCTTTACACCCTGACCTCCATGTCATTTTTCACATCAGCTCTGTTTAATGCTGTGGTTCATTTATTCCCTTTGGTTAGGTTTATGCAAATATTAAGCTTAGCATGAATAAATACACCAGCGGCCACTTAGTTTGAGCGTAAATTTTGTTGATCTTTCAGTTTACGAGCATTCGCACCAAGCACTATACTATAAAAAGCTTCGTCTCAGACACTGCTCAGGTGCACAGAGTAATAAAAGCAATTTCTGTGACTCTTATTTGCAGTTTGTATTTATCAGTAATGATAATTGTGTTTAACTGCCGTGTTTAAAAAAAGTTATGGCTCATGATTAATTATTGTAGACATAATTGTGATTAACGATGAGATATAAGCAGAGCAGTAGCGTAATAAAGGACATAGACAATCATTTATCAGTGCTGAAGTATATTCATTTCTGACTATTAAAAGCAATTGCAAAGTAAACACAGAAATGCGCTTAAAGCTATTTAACATCTTACCGATTTGCACAAAGACGTTACTGGACAATAAACAGTGTTCTTCGTAAAGAAAAAAAACAATCCATGCATTTTGTTTTTATTTAACAAAGAGAAACATCAACATTGTTGATCTGGTGAAGTTTTCTGTAAGGAGATGTTTATTTAACAGGGAAGGAGTCTGCAGTGTCAGCGCTTTTGTAACAGTCAGTGGTAAAGCCGTAAGTTTACGTTTTCCGAGATCTTCAGGACGGAGGAGTTTACGCTTTGCGGTTAACGTCGAGAGAGAGAAAAAAGGAAAGGCTGGTGAGGGAAGAAGTGTTTGTAGCTGCTATAACATAAGTGAGAACAGGAACTAACTTGTTTCACAGATGTTCCACAACATTAAATGTAACTATAAATGGATAAAAAAGTAAGACTTGTTATTTGTTTATTTAAAAAAAAAAAAAATCCTTGGCCACTTGCTGTGGTATAAGACGAAGTGCTGTTGTAGGAAAATAATCACCATCAGGACGGTATCAGTAACTCCGCTTCATCACACCACCCCAACGTTGATTATTTTCCTATAACGGCACGATAAGAAGTGTTTTATTCCTGATTTATTTGGTCAGAGATGTGGACACGCCCCCCCCAGCTCAGCTCATGTCTACGAATATCACACTGTTAGCATTTCATTTCCCTGCTTTACGCTCACACTTTCGCTCAGTCTCGGCGTCTCTCCTCCTCCTCCTCCTCCTCCTCCTCCTCTGCTCCACTCCTCAGTATCAGAGCTCTGTAATGGATTTTAAAGGCGCACTAGCAGGTGGTGTTTTAGTGGACAGGCAGGTAGCTGGAGGAGAGCCGGACCTGTAAATAAGTTCCTGAACTGTACAGCACTAAAGCAGCTCAGCGTCACTACAACCGGCGAAACAGATGGCCTTCTGAGGAATGCACGTGGCCTCGACAGCTACGTTCCATCTCATCCCTTCAGCTCGTCCTCCTACGCGCCACGTGTGTGTGTGTGTGTGTGTGTGTGTGTGTGTGTGCTGAACAGAAATGTGGGATATAAAACTCCAGGACCTGGTGCTGTAGGAAAATAATCAGTGATGAAGCAGATTTACTGCTACCACCTTGAAGTTGATTGATTTCCTGTACCAGTGCGTTACAAAGTGTTTTATTCCTCTTATACCACAGCAGTTTTACAGCCTTATTCATCAGAATTTGTATCCATTTATAGTTACTTTTCATGTTGTGGACATGTTGTCAGTGTTCTCACTTAAGGTATAGTAGCTGTAAACACTCGTTCCCTCACCAGCCTCTCTTTTTCTTCTCATTTTCTTACTAAAGTTAATAAGATTAGAGAAAAGAAGCGCAGCTTGTCATGTTAGAGAAAAACCACAAAAAGTATAAACAACTCTCAGAAAACTTAGTTACAGCTTTACGTCTGACACTGACACCGGAGACTCCTTCCATAAATGTTAAATAAATGGGGACTTCCAGGAAGCTTGCACCATATCAATGATATGTTTTTCTTAGATTTAAAAAAAAAAAAATGTCCCTGTGTAATTTGTTGCTATAGAATCGATAAGGTATTAGAACGAGCGCATTATTATAAACCTGCTGTAATAGAGAATGAATCAACACCTTCTGACCAACAGCGTGGTTTCATTTGCCATACTGCAGGTTTTTGGTGTGCTTTTCTGTTTCCATAGAAACCAGAACTGATCGCAATAGAAAGAAAAGCTTTGACAGAATACAGTCGATGTTTCTGACTGTAATGTTTATACACACACACACACACACACACACACCCCTCTATAACATCTTGACGTTACAGAGGGGTGTGTGTGTGTGTGTGTGATTCTAATCTAATTCAATTTAAAGCATTACAGGGGAAAAAAAAAAACTAAGCAGTGAAACGGTGAAAGTCCGAAAGAGAGCGAGGTCGTGTCCTCGAGTCATGGCTAAGCTTTTTAACAGAAACGGACGCACACCACATCACAATTGTTCTGGAGGAGGAGATCAGGCAAAACGCCACTTTACTCCGAGCACACCATCCAGCCCTTCTCCTTAAATTACCCCTACACCCGACCTCACGTGCCCCCTCTACTGCAGCTCTGCAGGAGATCTGGGTTTACGACTTACCCAAGCCTCATTCGCCTTGTAAATATTTTGTTCCTCTGCTAGCACGTTCACGCTCCACGCTGTTCTGCGTTGCAGATGCATTTCACACAATAAGCGTCTTTTAGTGTTGCGCATATTAATTCAGTAGCAAGGAGAGAGTGAGAAGTGGTGCTGTTAGCGGGAGGTTAAGTTAATCAGTAGCTGGAGATTGCTGGTTATGCTAACTCTGTTTGTTAGTGATGATAAGTCGCGGTAGTGTCGTGCTAACATGCCTCTGATCGGATAGATTGGCGTGTTTGGGTCAAATCCTTCTATGTTAAGTTCTTCTCTTTTGTAAAGCCGATTTGAGGGCGGAGCTGCGTGTGAGCTCAGTTTGTGAGGTCACTAAATAAACCCCATTTTTTTTACTAAACATGTTTAAAACACAAACATTATTAATAATGTAATAACCATAGTTACTACACTGCACCATAATTTATTAATTCTGTCTCTCTCTTCCTTGTGTCTCTGTTTCTGTGTGTGTGTGTGTGTGTGTATCAGATCCATGAGAAGTTACAGCACTATGAGGAAAGGTGTCCTGCTCCTGTACTGGACAGCGCTGGTGCTCTTGCTCAAGGAGTGAGTACACACACACACACACACACACACACACACACACACACACACACACACACACACAAACAATGCCTCCTTCACAAAAACACAAAAATCATAACTTTACAACTGAGACAGCTGCACACCCTTTCAAAATGGTCAAACCAACATGTACTGAGAGTTAGGATTGTACAGATGTTCCTTTACTATCACATGTTAATCTTATTCAGACAGTGTGTTTGTGTGTGTGTGTGTGTGTGTGTGAGATAAACGAGAAATTCCATTTCTCAAACTCATTAATAACAGAAGTCTAAGGGTTGTTGCTGAACTCCGTAAACGACATGTTCCTGTAGGCCTCTTTTATCAGAGGTCGTTATAAATAACGCTGCGAACGTGTGTGAGCGCTCCTTTCAGAGATGAGACTAGTTTTCCCGGAGAAGAGGAAACATTTTTCCGTATTCCAATATTGCCAAAAAAAAGGCATATAAATTTTCAGCAGCTGCCCTTAGACTGCGTTATCAGTGAGTTTTATTGAAATTAGACAGATTTTCTGGTTTTTTTTTTTTTTTTTCCCTCAGGATTAAAGATTCTCACGCATATCTGTTTGAGGACACATCCATGTTTTTATACTTTAATGTAAACACACACACACACACACACACACACACACACATGCTGCAGTGTGTCTTGCATTAGAGAGAAACAGACATGAGGAGGAGGAAAGAAGAGAGAAGATGGATGGATGTCTGGGACGGAGAAGAAGGCGAGCAGACAGCTTGCAGATGAGAGGGTGTGATGTGTGTGTGTGTGTGTGTGTGTGAGAGAGAGAGAGAAAGTCTGTATAAAACATTAGTGTTATAAAATGCTCAGCTCTCAGTGGTTTGTGTAACATAAACCGAGTACTAGATCAACATGGCTGCTCACACACGCACGCACGCACACACACACACACACAAAACACAAAGCCTGTGTAAACAGCATGAGTTTACTCTGGATGTGATCACACGTGGATGATCAACACAAAAGACGCCTTACCCGGTGAGGCTCATTAGCAGGTCAGCGCTCCTGATGAGCAGGTCAGCAGCTACGCTCCGGCTCCGTGGACCTCCACGTCTCTCACGCCAGAGGCCTCGACTGACCTCCTGTACGCCGACTCGCTCCGTCCCCGTCTGCTGTCACTTGTGTGGTCTTTTACACCAAACGTTTGAGACAGTGCCGAGTCTTTTCACGCTGTGCATAAAACATGCAGGGACAATAATCAGTATCGTGTGTGTGTGTGTGTGTGTGT
>CM075014.1:22658123-22677253 GCA_037576675.1 Pangasius sanitwongsei | reverse complement strand
AGTGCCGAGTCTTTTCACGCTGTGCATAAAACATGCAGGGACAATAATCAGTATCGTGTGTGTGTGTGTGTGTGTGTATAATATATATATCGCATTGTGTATCAGTATAGACCAGATGTGTGATCATTACATATTACACTTGATGTGCACTTTAAACACAAGGCATTCGATTTGATCAATCAGCTACCAGTCAGGGATGGTGAAGGCTAACACGTGCTTCCTTAAACACACGTGAAGCCAGTCATCTGCTGCTCATGCTGCATCACAAGGCAGTGTGACACACTCCGAGGTGACGCTATCTGCCCTCTTCCGCATTACATGACTCCTACGATTGGCTAATGACACTGTGATTGACAGGGGAGAAAGTATGCCCCTCCCACCCGGACAGCACGGCCAGTTTTGCTTTCTATAGAAAATGAATCAACACCTTGTGACCAATCACAATCCAGAATTCAACAGTGGTGTGAATAAAAGCAGTTAATGCAGGTCAGTCTTAAATTGTTTGTTTTAATTTATAGTACCCTTTTTTTTTTTTTTTGCCCGATATCTGTAGGCGTTTTGCTCCTTGCGGCTTTCATTCTCCTCTTGATACGATCTGTCATTTTGTGTAATTAAAAAAAAAACAACCAAACACCATTCTTTTCTCATGTGCGATTACTGACGTGGGTTCGGTTTTTTGGTTCTAAGCCACACAGAGCTGAACGTGATGCTTTGATTCATTACCGTTTCCTGCTCTCTCTCTCTTTCCTGCTGATGGAGGGCAGGCGGCCATCTTGTGTTCCTGTAAATCCTGGCCTCGGTTCCGGATCCATGTCAAAAGCTGACCCTGAGATTTACACGTTTCCTTCAGTGGGCCGAACAGTCCCGCACCGGGATAATCCGATATGTGTAGAAGTGTGTGTCTCAGCTTGTGTGTGTGTGTGTGTGTGTGTGTGTGCGTGCACGGCCTGTCAAAGCTACCAAGTTACTAAAGTCACCTCCCGTCGTTCCTGCAGACGGATCACTTTCGAACGAGCCGTGTGACGCTGTTTTGAGCGCTGCAGCTGCTTTGCCGCCGCTGCTCATTTCAGTGTTAAGTTTCGCTAATAGACCTGAAATTTATAGCGTGACATAAAATGACGTTTTAACCTCCGTCTGGCCCGGGATGCTGTCTAGAACCGGCACAGCAGGTGGGCCGTGCTAATGCTCATTTCGTAAATACGCCCGCGCGCGCACACACACACATTTCACAATTCTTCTTCAGTCAGGAGGCGCGAATATCAACACAGTAACGAGAGAAAAGTGCACGTTCACGCACGTGTCCAGCTCACCTTCAGTGTTGCACGGTGTGAGGCGCAGATCTGTATGCGTCCACAGGATGGCAGTAAAGAAATTCAACTAGCAGCAGCAGTGAGACAGTTTGTCCTCATATCGCTCTGTGGTGAGAGATGAGAAGTGAGCCTGAGCTGGAGGGACAGATTAATAAGACAATTCAATCACATGACAGATTTGTCACAGTATAAACGTTTGAACAGCTTACAATAAATTCCTGGTAAAAAAAAACACACTTTCCAAAAACATACCAGTAGATAGAAAATAGTTGAGTGTCCTTAGGAGTGTGTGTGTGTGTGTGTGTGTGGTACCCTGCGATAGACTGGCGTCCCATGGCGTATTCCCGCCTCACCCTTTGCAGGATGGACTCCAGCACAACCCTAACCAGGATATAGCTCTTACTGAAGACGAATGAATTTCTAGATATAGTGCTGAATCGTGTGACTTGTGTCCTCTGTGTCATGGTTTTCTCAAAGAACACACATTTCCAGCGCTCTTTTTCACAGCTTGGAAGACACAAAGAGAGTCAGGGTGAGTGAGAGAGAGCAAAAAAGACAGGGAGTCAGGGTGAGTGAGAGAGAGAGAAAGAAAGAAAGAAAAGCAAAAAAGACTTGAGGGTAAGAGTGAGATCTAGAGAGACAGAACTAGAAGAGAAGACGGCACTAAAGAGATAGAGGGTAAGACAGAGTGAGAATGAGAGAGACAGATGGGAGAGTGAGGAAGAACGTTGGGAGGGAGAGACGGAGCTAAAGAGACGTGTAGAGACAGACAGACAGAAACAGACAGTGAGAGAGAATAGGGAGGTGCAGGGAAAGAGAGAGAGACAGACACAAAGAGAAAGGGAGAGATGGGAAGAGAGAGACAAAGACAGTGAGACAGACACAAAGGGAGAGACGGGGAGAGAGATGGACACAGACAGATTGACATAATACTGGAGACAGACCACGAGTGAGACACTTAGAGAACACTTAGAGACACAGAGACAAACTAAATCTGTCCAGGAATGCAACAGCCCCAAGTGGCCATTTTCCCTCGTCACTGATCATAATGTCTGATGGATTGTATGTATACGTGTTGTTCCGCGTCACCAACTGGCTCTGTCTCCGTCTCCGTCTCAGGTGTCTGAGGAGCTTCAGACAAAGCCTCTGAGTGCAGACATCACCGAGCTGCTGAAGCTGCTGTCGAAGCCTCACGTGAAGGTAAAGTGTGTCATATTAACCCTTTCTGTCTCACCCACAGTTCACGTGTCCCCCTGCCGCTGTCCCTGCTGCTGTCCCTGCTCCTGCTCCTGTCCCTGCTGCTGCTCCTGTCCCCTGCTCCTGCTCCTGTCCCTGCTCCTGCTCCTGTCCCTGCTGCTGCTCCTGTCCCCTGCTCCTCCTCCTGCCCCTGCTCCTGCTCCTGCTCCTGCCCCTGCTGCTGCTCCTGTCCCCTGCTCCTGCTCCTGCTCCTGCCCCTGCTCCTGCTCCTGCTCCTGTCCCTGCTGCTGCTCCTGCCCCTGCCCCTGCCCCTGCTCCTGCTCCTGCTCCTGCCTCTGCTGCTGCTCCTGTCCCTCCTCCTGCCCCTGCTCCTGTCCCCTGCTGCTGCTCCTGCTCCTGCCTCTGCTGCTGCTCCTGTCCCCTGCCCCTCCTCCTGCTCCTCCTCCTGTCCCCTGCTCCTGTCCCTGCTCCTGCTCCTGCCCCTCCTCCTGCCCCTGCTGCTGCTCCTGTCCCCTGCCCCTCCTCCTGCCCCTCCTCCTGCCCCTCCTCCTGCCCCTCCTCCTGCCCCTGCTCCTGCCCCTGCTCCTGCCCCTCCTCCTGCTCCTGCTCCTGTCCCCTGCTCCTGTCCCTGCTGCTCCTCCTGCCCCTGCCCCTGCCCCTGCCCCTGCTCCTGCTCCTCAGTGTCGGGGGGAAAGTAAAGCACAAGCAGATGGCCACCGTGGGCCTGAATGGCAGCTCTGTGCGTTACAGTAACTGAATCGCTCTCATTTACGGCTGGAAACCATCAATTTGCTGCGAGCAGACATAAATCAGATCCCCTCTCACCGCACACACCTCCCCTTTAACAGCGTCTTTATGATTCACACGTGCAGAAACACATTTCAGTCACGTCTCACTAATACTGACAGCGACGAAAGCAGCAATTATGGTTTCCTCATTCCAAACATTTCGTTTATAGTGTATTTACATCTAAAGCTGGTCACAGGTGGTGTTTGAGCGATCACTGGACAAATTCTCTCTCTCTCTCTCACACACACTCACACACACACAGTACACACACACAGTACACACACACAGAGACGAGGTTTGATCAGTCGACAGTAATGAGATCGTGGCGTTAGGAGTCATGGTGAGGGCAGCACACAGGGCGGCGGACAGCCGGCGCTCCTGTTAACATTCTCTGCTGATGTAGGTGATGGATGGATGCACAGGAGTGTTTTAATGTCAGAGGTCAAGTTCCGTTTCGTGAAAATGACCCCGTGGACTTTTCTTTTTGCTTGAAGCAAGCTTGAGGGTTTATTTAAAACACTAATCCAGTGAAATCTGCCTTTAAGCACAAATGTATGTGTCCGCTGCTTCACTTGTATCTTCTGTACTGTTGTCGCTTGTGGGTGTGTACTAGGGCTGCGCAATCTATCGAAATGATCAAAATATCGCAAATGTAAATATTGCGATATGCGTATCCCAAGGGCTTGCGATAACTGAATGATTTTAATACTTCAAAAGGTTACGAAATGTCAGAGTTTCCAGGCGACGCTGATAGCAGAGAACGCTTTCTTTTCCTCAGAAGAACATGAAACATTTATGTTGGTTATGCAATTTTTAATATATAAATATAGTTTAAATTGATTTTCCACAGTTATAGCATTATCATACCGCATATCGCGTTATCTAATAAGTTATCGCATATCGCATTTTTCTTCAATATCCTGCATCTGCAGTGTGTACTGTCTAGCAGATTAGCAAAGGAAGCTAACTATAGTAGTTTTGCACGCTTTCCAGAGGCACCAACAATCTCTGCTACTTCCATAACGTCCTAACTTCATAACGTCTCTACGCATTTAATGAGAGGTCGTATATGAAAGCTGAAACCGCTGTTATAAAACATTTAAGACACTAAATGGGAACTAATTGCACTTAGGAACTGAAGTTCTGAGTGGGGAACTGAAGAAACGTCGCACCGTACACGCCATAGGATTGGCCCGAGGAGTCGTTCAAGCCAATCGCTTGGATTTGTCGCAGCGTCTGGTTTTGGCCATGTTGCAGAACGAATCCCAAAAAGTCAGAAAAATTCATTAAAAAGTCATGAAAAAGAAAACAAAGTGGCGCAAGAGCTTACAGTGTTGAGAAGATGACAGTCTGACATTTTTTTAGAAAACCGTTCATTTATAAACGAGATTGCGTCTGTATTTAATGATGATGTCGTCTGAAGCAAGTGTGTATAAGAGATAAGGTTTGGGCCTTGCGGATTTTGTCCCTCACTACGTCAGCCTCATAGCTCCGGTGTAAAATCTGCAGACGCAAAACCCCTCACACTGCGAACACGTCCTGCCTGATATTTCGTTCCTCTTCATAAATCCTCTGCTGCATTGACTTTGGAATAGAAAAGCAGTCTGCGTGTCTTTCACTCAGTTATTATATTATAGTTCTACCTCACTTTAAAAACAGTGTTAGTGCTTCTGCATATGTGTGATTCTCAGCCGCACACACACACACACACACAGAGCGAGCGCTGACATGCGCGTCTCGTCAGCAGCACCATGTTTCAGAAAGTGTCGGTGCCACGCAGAGGCGTAAAAGCCCCGCTTCACCCTCAGCAGCGAGAGAAAAGCGACCAGACCGAAACGCTCGGTTACTGCGCTGACACTCGCATAATATTTTCTCTGTAATATTTTATTCACTCTGTTGTGTTGTACGCTCTGCTGCTGCCGCCGCCGCCGCTGCTGCTGAGTGTTTGCACTTGCTAAGAGGGCAGATGTGTTATTGCGCTCTGAGGGGAATCCAGGTCACAGTGAGAATGATAACATTCCTGCGCTAAATAAAGCTAAAATGAAATGACATATTGTTGTACGCAGTCTGTTATCCAGGGATGTGCTAATGAGCAGATATTAAATGAACACCTCTGAAAGCAGATTAGCTTTCTAATGGCTTTTTTTTAAGGAAAATTAGCATCACACACACACACACACAAGACAGGAATTTGTATTAACATCTTTTATTCTCCACCTGCACTGTTTCTTTCTGTCCACTTAAACGGTTTCAATTAAAGTCACAGCTTTACCTCTGACTGTTACAAAGTGCTGACACTGGAGACTCCTTCCATAAATGTTAAATAAACGCCTCCTTACTGTAAGAAAACGCCGCCATATCAACGATTACAGATGTTTGGTTTTTTTTTTTTCTTCCCCCCATTCGCATACACTATGAACGAGCACCAGAGCTGCTGTTGCGTAAGGAATAAAACTCCGTGTCATGCTGTTACAGGAAAATAATCAACGACAGGGTGGCGTGATGAAGCGGACTTACCGTTACCACCCCGATGTCGATTATTTTCCGATAACAGCGCGCCTTGAAGTGTTTTATAACGTCTACGCCACAGTGATTCGCCAACTTCTACAATTGTTCTTAATCAACTAAAGAAAATGACACGTCATACTTTTTATCCATTTATAGTTATATATAACAGTCGTTACCTCACCAGCTTTTTGCAGAAGCGTAAACTCCTCTGTCCCGAAGATGTCGGAAAACCTAAAGATACAGCTTTACCTCTGACCGTCACAAAGCCCTGACACTTCCGTAAATGTTACATAAATGACGGGAGTTGTTGCCGTAGCGACAGTTACGCGTTTTTGAATCCGTTTATGCACAGTGTCCGCCATGAATGAGCTGTTACTATAGAAACGATAACGTCTTAGAACGTGTGCATTAACATAAACGTGGAGTTTGTAGCTGCTGACCAATCAGGATCCGGAACTCAACAGTGCTGTGGTTTTAATAATAAATAATATTTGAACAGAAGGATCAGATGTGTGATGACGGTTATTTTTCTTTCGAAAAGTGCGCTTGTTCAGTGTGGAAAGTGGCTTCGTGGTCTGATGAAAGGACGGCGGAATGTTAATAGTGTTAATAGCACGGATGAAATTTCACACACTCCGAGTCAAGTCTGTTCAATTCAGCGTTTTTTTTTTTATTTTATTTTTTTTATTTTATTTTTTTTTATAAACGATCCAAAACGTGAGTTTGTGTTGATGGTGGCTCTGCTTTCCACCTTAACACCTTTTCTCTTTTTTTTCCTTTTCTTTCTTTCTTTCTTTCTGTTGTCTCGATCCTGTGTCATTTTCCTCCAGCCTTACTCCGTCTGTTGCTCATTTTTCATCCGTGGCACGTCGACCGGAATGCGTTTTTATCATGGAAATGAGAGGAAACGCCGAGGAGGAGAGAGGAAAAGAAAACGTTTCCAGCAGCACCTGACACACATCATCGTTAAAGAGGCTGAATAATGAACCTCGAAATTTCGTCTTTCCTTTACTTAATTTTTCTTTTTCTTCGCTCATCCATTTCTTCTGCTTGGCATGCATGAAATATCGAAGACAACTGAGAACTTCATTATCTTCTGTCGGTCTTTCTTTCTCTGGGGATCCGGTCGGATTCACCGCCACCGTCGTCTGGAAAAAAAAAAAACGAGAGAAAAAAAAAAGAGGAAGAAAAAAAAAAACCGGTTACTCATAAAATAACTTGATTTTATGTATTTTATGTATCTTGATTTTATGTATTGAAATAAAATAAATATTGATTGCATTTGTTCATTAATTTTATTCATTTCATTAAATAATTTTTGTACATTTTTATGAATTTTAATTTAAATTTTTTTTATCGAAAGTGATTTTTAAAAAAATTGTATTTACTGGAATATTATAGCGTCATATCTGATTGGCAGAGAGGACTGTAATGAAACAGTGAGACTAATCCTTTCAGACAGAGATTCATTTATCAGGAAAAGGCTCTGATTTATCTCACACACACACGCACACACACACACACACACACACACACACACACTTGGACCATCAAAGCACAGCTGTTTAGCCAACACATACTCACATGTACCAAATCAGATAAATGACTCTTTTGGCGCTACTGTGTGTGTGTGTGTGTGTGTGTGTGTGTATCTGACTGTGTTCTCTCTCTCTCTGAACAGAGTTTGTTGTCGGTTCATGACACAGTAGCTCAGAAGAGTTATGATCCTGAGCTTCCTCCTCTCCCAGACAACATCGACGATGATGAAGATTCAGTCAAGATCATCCGACTCGTCAAGAATAAAGAGCCTCTAGTGAGTGTTATTTTGCTCACACACACACACATACACACACACGCATGGTGCACCAGTTTACCTCACACTCTACGATTAGCAAAAAGTCATAAATGGAGTAAATTTGTCTTAAAAAGTCCAATCATCGCACTGAGGAATGATTCATGAGGGTGAAAGTAAGGGAGAAAGAGAGTAAAGTACACAGGGAGGGAGCTGACCACATGTCATACTGTCTCACACGCGCGCACACACACACACACACACACACACACACACACACAGTACATGAGGACAGGGCAGTGAGGGCAAGCGTGTGTGTGTGTGACAGTATGACATGTGGTCAGCTCCCTTCCCGTGTACTGCTGTGTTTACTCTCTTTCTACCTCGCTTTCACGCTCATGAATCATTCCTCCGTGTGATTATTGGCCGGCGTTTCCTCTCCGGGCTTCACAGGCCACGCCCTTATTTTTCATCCATCTTGTTTTTTTGGATCCCTCTCTGTCTGGCACACTGTGGTCTCGGCTATGACCTCTGTCTGGCTCCAGGCCGGAGGAAACGCCTAACGGGGGGGAAAGAGGAGGAGGAGGTGGAGGAAGGGGGGGGGGGGGCGCGGAGTGGGGCGCGCAGGCACCTTGTGGGATTTCGCTGTAATGGCTACTTTTGCCGGTTTTGTCTCCGGAATGTCTTCCCGTTCCCATTTTAGCGCTCAGCCCATGTTACCTCACGCTCGGACAAACCATAATGACTTTAGAATTACAGTGAAATAGTAATTACTGCCTTTTTACGCCCTGTATTTGAAGTGTCTTGATGTTTGTCATCGTGTGTGTGTGTGTGTGTGTGTGTTTTTTCCGCTTTTGACATGTAGGATGGAAAGGAATCCGTTTGCGATGGTCAAAGTTCAGCTGCGAACATCTGCGGCTTTATGATCGTGAACTCGATTACAGAACCCTGCTTATATTATTTTATTTACATTTTTTATTTTGTGGGTCTGTTTGCTGTTCTGCACAGTGACGCCGTGTGTTTCTGCTCTTACAGCGCAGTCCCCGAGGGCAGCCAGGCGTTCCGTACTGCTATCCGCACGGCTGTTCCGAGCTCGGCAGCGTTTCAATCCGAATGAAATATGACGTGAACCTTAAACTTACAATTTCATACAATCAGACTGGAGACGGCCATTAAAACACGAGACCTGTACAGTTTAACTCGCTCTAATTTTCCTTCTGTTTCTCTCCTGCTTTCCTCTCTCTCTCTCTCACACACACACACACTCTCACTCATTCAGGTTGGTTCCTGTGTGTGTGTGTGTGTGTGTGTGTGTGTGCGCGCGTGTGAGTGTGTCTGTGATTGTGACCAGTTGAGTGGATCGGATTCAGTAGCGCTGATTAATTGCTATCATTTTTCCAACCATGACATCATATTTTAACGTAATGAAGAAAAGACGACCGGGTTCAGGCCTCAGGACTTTTGGGATTTACCCAAACACACACACACACACGCACACACACACACACACGTGTACGCGCAATTTCCTCGGTAACATTAGCTCTCTGATCTATTATGACAAGACTAGAATAATTGGCTTTTGTATAGCGCACGCACACACACACACACACACATACACACACACACACACACACACACTGGGCAGCAATAGATGCAGGTTCTAATTAAAAGAACGTGTTGTTGTAGATAAAGTTACTGAGGATTACTATGGAAGTGAGTGTGTGTGTGTGTGTGTGTGTGTTTACGGAAACTCTTTCATTTACAGCCCTCTAAATTTAGGTATAGATTAGGTTGTAGTTGCAAAACAAGTTAGTTTCTGTTCTGACTTATGTTATAGCAGCTTTAAACAGTCGGCTTCACCAGCATCACCCGCTTCTCTTTTTTTCCCCTCGGTCTTAAAGACAAAAAAAATGCAGCTTGTCATGTTACAGAGCTTTACTTCTTTACCTCAGCTTTACCTCTGACTGTTACAAAGCGCTGACACTGGAGACTCCTTCCATAAATATTAACTAAACGTCTCCTTACGGAAAAGCTCATATCAGCGATTACACAGACATTTATATGAATATATCTCCAGATTTGTGTATCTTGCAAAACTTGCAGCAAATGACGTAATGTAGTTTAGTATAATTGTAATTGTAAAGTCTTAAGTAGGGCGCAATCAAGACTCGGTTTGAATTAATATCCAGTAGCTTGGAGTTTGTTCCAGGCTACTGTGAAAAACACATTTTCTCCATTTAACAATTTTATTCTGTCCACTATTTAGCAGTGGATGAACTTTTAATCAGCTGAGACGGAAAATAGTTTGTTTAAGTGACCAGCCATGAATACCTTTTATGTTTTGTGGAAAAGTGAAATAAATTTTTAAAAAAAAACACACGATCACACAACAGCACTCCTGATGCCTGGAGATTGTCCTACCAGCAGGTGTGAGTGGTTTATTCTTTGTAGAATATAAATACGAATGTTGCACCAATGGACCAGTATCAGTATGGATCCAAATAAAAAAAAAAAAATTACTGGATTTTAAATCTTATAATCCTGTTTAGTAGTTGGTGGATCCAAATTTAGTAGCTGCTGCTTTCAAAAAGATGCAGTGCCACTAAGCCACATCTTTTTCTACAGCCTCCAAAAGAAAGAAAGAAAGAAAGAAAGAAAGAAAGCTGCCTCTTCCCTCCCTTGTCCTGTAATGCATCTCTCCACAGTCTGAACCAATTCACCATCAAAATCAAATACTGGTTTTTACAATGACTGGCTCTGACTTGCATTTTTTTTTTTTTTTTTTTAAATCCAAAAAACAAGCATATGTGTGTCTCCAATCATGCATCATGCCAGGACGCAGTGCTGTGCACAGGCTGGCTCGCTGGTTAGCCTCGATGCCCGTAACCGCCAGTCCGTCAGTGGTGTTTAATCTCTGTACCAGTCTGGCAACCGGTTTGGGAAATGTTCAGCAGCTGTAATGCAGCATGTGGCTGAACCACTTTACCACCCAGCGTGCCGCAGTATCTGTGAGACGATATGGTTAAAAAAAAAAAAAAAAAAAGTTACTATGGGTCAGTTTTGGTGCTAAAATCTGATTGGCTGAGCCGTGTTGTAATAATGAAATTCTGTATTCATGTCCCAGGTTTTAAAAAAAAAAAAAAAAGGTAGAGTTTTTATGTCTATAGAGTACCTTATTCATTACCTGTCAGGTTGCTTAGCAACCAAAGCTTACTGTAACAGACTACATTGCATGGCTAAAGAATTGTTCATTACGAACTATTTACTGCACACTGGATTTTATCATAGTATTTTTGTTGCAGTTTATACAAAAGCAATAATCCATTCGAGGGCCTGTGTTGCTATGATGTTGTCACGTGTAAGAGGGATTTGCTTCGCTTCGCATCGTGCCTACGAGTAGAATTACCCATGATCAAATCACCTTTACATGCACCCTTGAGTGGCTCAAGTTTCACACTCTGTAATTAGAATATAATTAGAGATTTAGCTAACAAAGCGCCAACAAGGGCTACTATAGGCTCAGAGATCCAGCATTTATCCAGCATTAAAAAAATGATATTATCTGAAAAGAATCAAAGAGAAAATGAGGCAATTGGTACGAAAGTAGCTTTTAATGTCTAGTCTGTTATTTTGAACAGTAAGTTTTTACAAACACTGACATCTGAGAATAGAAATAATATTTATAAATGTTTTTATATTACAAGATTCATATTTTGTGTCATAGCACTGTTGAAACCTTGAATCTGATTGGTCAGAAAGTAATTTAATTGGCTGTAACTCAAAGCGATAGGTTCGTATTAATGTTAACGTCATTGTTTCTATAGTAACGGTGCATTCGTGGGGACGTGTGTGGCAGACGCTCCGCATAAACGGATTAAAAAGAACTGCGTAATCTCTGATATGGTGAAGCTTTTCTGTGAGGAGACGTTATTTAACTTTTTCGGAAGGAGTCTCCGGTGTCAGTACTTTCCGATATCTTCAGCGTAGAGAAGTTTGTCATTTCTTGGTAACATTTGTCTTATTAACTTAAAAGAGAGAGAGAGAGAGAGAAAAGAGAGGCTGGTGAGGGAACGACTGTTTATAGCTGCTATAATGTAGTGATTAATTCTCTATAACAGCAGCTCTGACAGTAGCGTAGCTGCAAATCACAGGTTTACATTAATACGCTCGTTCGAATACGTTATCGTTTCCATAGTAACAGCTCATACACATGGACTTGTTACGGAGAAACTACAAAGCCCTTAAAGTCTCAAAGATGTCGGAAAACTTAAAAGTTACAGCTTTACACAGCACCGACACTGGAGACTCCTTCCATAAATGTTAAATAAAGATCACCTTATACTACCTTAAACTTCACCATATCAGCAGTTGTACACATAAGGAAAATGATAAAGGTTGACCTGCTTTAATTGCAGCACGTTGTTAAACTCGCTTATTATCTGTATTTTCAAGTTAAGCTGTTTTAAAGGAATCCATGTGGTTCCTTAATTCCAGTTTAATTTGATGTACTGGTGTCATATTCTGCACAGGACCTTGCCTTCAGGTCACCTCTTCTTAAGTTTCCCAATAACCGTACGTTAAAACCTCATCAACCAATTATGTATAATGTCGCAGAGCATCGAATTCCTTCGGCGGCTGACATTCCCGATTCAGGTGAAATCCGTGCAGTGTTAGCCGACCACGTTTCAAAGGAGACACGACAGCCAGAACAAGAATTATGACTTCAGAAAAAGAAAATTGTGGTTTTGAGCTAAAATGTCATGCTGAAACCGCGAGTAGACTTCAGCCATTCTGAAATGTAATGCTTCACATTGTTCTCATTTCCCTTCGAGACCATTTGTTGATGACACTAAGCTTTGTTAAAGGCTGTTCTCGATTATTTCTACAGACTGCGTGTGTAACTCCACACTTTAATACATGATGTGTTGGCTAATAGATTGAATGCCGTGTAATAGGTTCATAATAGTTTGACATGGGAATTGAAAGGTCGTAGTTGTACGTGGGTTGTATGTCATGTGGATTTCAAATTAGTGTGAAATCAAACCTCGCTCTTAAAGCTGGCCTTACGTTTAGGTTATAGATCCTGCGGTGGAGCAATACTGCTTAAATTGTCCTTTTGAATTGAACTTGAATAGATATTTTTTTACCATACCATATTTTTTAAAAGAAATCCACAAGCTTTTGAGAGCACATCATCTTCTGAAATGGATGGAGACACAAATCAGATTACAGCGAGACACAGCAGCACACGTGTTAGTGTTTTTCCGAGATAGAGCCCTCCTCTGAATGTGGACGTGTCACTGGTCTGAGAGCTCCAATCAGGTGTCTGGATCCTCCGTCTCACACACAAAGAGAACCTGCGCTGAGCGCTTGAGTCAATTTCCCCCAAATCCAGAAACTCCTGAAAGTTTATGTCACAAAACCTGGTTCAGATTTACTTGTCTCTCTGCAGGTTAGTTCAAAACAATTCCCAGTTTTTGTTTTAGGTTTGTTTTATATCTCTGAGTGAGAATGTTGCTGTGAGAGGACACTATGGCTCCCCTTTGACCCTTCAGTCAAGTTCCCAAACTCCCAAGTCCAAGTCGAGTCTCAAGTCACTTACTCTCCAGTCAAAGTTGAGGCTCCAGTCATAACCTCAAGTACAAGTCATCTCAATCACTTACCCTTAACTGCTAGTCAACTTTCGTCGCTTACCTTCAAGTTCAAACTAATTCTCTAGTTGAGTCTCACTGAGTACCCTTCAGTCAGTCGTGAGTTTCCGGTCACTTACGTTCAAGTGAATGTCAAATCTCAAGTCACTTACCCTCCAGTCCAAGTCACTTACTCTAGTCCAAACTGAGTACGAAGATACTTATCCTGAAGTTTGAGTCTCAAGTTATTTAGCCTTCATCCAAGTCATCTCAAATCACATACCCTCCAGTCCAAGTTGCCTCCAGACCCTTTCCCCTCCAGTCCACGTCAACTCTCAAGTCCGAGTTGAGTCTCTAGTCACTTACTCTCAAGTCCACGTCGTGTCTCGAGTCATTTCTCCTCAAAGTCCAAATCAAGTCTCAAGTCGCTTGCCTTCCAGTCCAGGTCGAGTCTTTAATCCAGGTTGAGTCTCGAGCCACTTCTCCTCAAATTCAAGTCATCTTGAGTCACTCGATTCTAAGTCGAGGCTTAAGTCACATATCCTCCGGTCCACGTTGAGTTTAAAGTCACCATTTAGTCCCAGTCACCATGTTCACACCACGTGTCAGTGTTTATTTTCCTGTTTATTCTTGGGTATGTTAAAGAACAGGCCAAGGTTGAAAGTCACACAATTTTCATTTAAATATGGAGTTTTAATGTTTCCTTGTTTGTTTTCTGAGGTATGGGTGGAAGCGTTTCCAGTAGTAATTAGTTCTGCTCTAGTAAAGTGAGCAGATGGAATTCACTGCCTTTTCTTTTTGTGCTTCAATTGCTGCATTTCCTTTAGCATTAAAACCACTGCTTTATCTTGGGAACTACTGCTCCCTCCACTTGTGATGTAAAATTATTGTTCTTGTTACTGAGAAAGGGGGGGGGCACATGTTTATAACTGACAGACGCCCTTGCACACCAAATCGTAAGCTTTTTTGCCATCATTAAGAAAGGCATGTGTCATGTCATGTTCACATCCAAGTCCAAAGTCTTTAAGGGTCTACGTAAGGTCTCGAAAGCTCGAGTTAGAGATTTAAATCCAAATTAATCCACAGTTTTCATGACTTGCCTATTATGCAGTTTGGTGAATGACATGAAAATTATGACCGTCTGCTTGGTTGGACGTTTTAAATGTCATCGATCACGTAAATGAAAGGCTCTGATCTCGCCATCGTTTCCTGATTATTCCTTCCTTCCTTCCTCCCGACCTGGAATTCCCAGCTCTCCTTATTTCTTTGTTTCCGTGTTTTCCTGTATAACGTTACAGCCAATTTAGGTGGTACTGGAGTACACACACACACACACACACACACACACACACACACACACACACACACACACACACACACACACACACACACACACATGCCTATACACTGAGCTCTTTGTGTAATGAAGTGTGTGGTTGTCCTGTGAAGGCGGTTCCCGATGTCGTTACAGGAATAGGAGCTGACATGTGAAAGTGCTGTTTTCTTGGTCTGGTAATTGCAATGAAAACAGACTTAACAAACACTTAAAGGCAGCTATACTACAGATGGGCCTTTTGTGAAACTGCTGATAATTTATTCGCTCACACACACACACTCATGCTACACATATAAGCTGACAGTATAAAGGAACAGGCACTCGCACCATACGCAATTCCACAACATGTGTTACAGTTCATGCAGAGGACACACGGACAGACATACTCGCAGACCCGTCTGTGGCTCGGAGGAAACACTGTTAAGTATGTTTTCACAGTGAGTGCATAATTAGGGTGTCTGGCCTTATAGGCTGTATTACAGGAGACATGAGAGATGAAATAGAGCGTTTTATCCCAGACCTCTGCTTCCTTCTTCCTCTCATTCCCATTCATTCTCATCTGTTTAAGACTCATTCTCAGTTTCAGCACTTATGACAAGCAGTTTTCTTTTATTTAACGTAATGCCTGTTAATGATGAAGCCATCGGACTAAAGGGTTAAAGCAAGCGTGTGTGTGTGTGTGTGTGTGTGTGTGTGGTAGTATTATGAGCACTGATTTATCCGAAGTAACTGAGGACACTACAAATGAATGAGTAGATATTTTTTAATCGTTGCAACTGGGCTCGCCTTTTGTTGTCCTTTATGTGACGCTATGGAAGTGTGAAGTGCTTCTCTCCATAACCCCAAAAAGTACACATTGAGTTTCAAGTCAGTTATTCTCAGAGCCATGTCCAATCTCAAATTACTTAATCTCAAATCCACATTGAGTCTTAAGTCACTTACCTTCAAGTCCATGTTGAGTCTCGTTACTTAACCTCAAAACCACATGGAGTCTCAAATTAGTAATCCTCAAATCCACGTCGAGTCTCACTTTACTTATGCTTAAGTTCATGTTGAGTCTCAAGTCACGTATTCTCAAGTCCATGTCAAGTCACATGTCACTTAACCTCAGGTCACTTATTCTCAAGTCCACATCGAGTCTCAAGTCACTGATTCTCATGTCCATATCGAGTCTTGTTAAATAACCTCCACTCCAGATAGTGTCATGTTAGTTATCCTCATATTATTCTCAGGCTAACATACTCAGGTTAATATTCTTAAGTCCACATTGAAGCTCAAGTTACTATTCTCAAGCCCATGCTGAGTCTCGAGTCACTTATTCTCAAGTCCACATCAAGTCTCATTACTTAACCTGATTCAGCATTGAGTCTCAGGTTAGTTACCCTCGAGTCACTTATCCTGAAATCCTTATCAAGTCTCTATTTACTATTCTTAAGTCCACGTTGAGTCTTGAGTCACTTGTTCTCAATTCCACATCAAGTCTCCAATCACATGCGCTCAATTCCACATCAAGTGTCAAGACATTTAATCTCACTGTAAACCCTTGGCTATAACTGCTGTAGAGACAGGATTAAAAATTCTTTCATTTTTTCGGCTATCTTACCCATACCAGTACGTAATGCCAGCTTAGGAAATACCTGTCGGTGATTATTTATAAATTTATGTCAGCTTGGGTTTCGAGTGTGTGAGGCCATCGGTTAAGGGGTGATAGGGCGGCTCATGCTCCGCGTCTCTCCGTGCTCCGTACAGATTAAGCGTTCTGCTTTTGGCAGCCGCTGCAATAACAGTCATAAGCATTTATGTGCTGGCGTGCGTGCATATGGCCCTGATCACTACTGCAACTGGCCGCTGCAGATCGCCTTACTGATGAGTAATTTGGGCCGCCACGGGCTCTGATTCAGCCTCATTTTCTCCTTCTCTCTCCAGCTCCCATTCTGTTTCAGTGCTTTCTCCTTCCCCCCCCATCTCTCTCTCTCTCTCTCTCTCTCTCTCTCTGTGGAGTTGCTAGTTATCCACTCATATTCCGTACATCTCTCATTTGTCTCCCCCCCTCCCCCCCCCCCGCCAAAAGGCTCGATGTTTGTGCCAGCGCAAAACAGTTCGATCCGAATCAGCGCGTGTGTGTGTATATATGTGCGTGTGTATGAGTTTGTGATGGTTAAATGGCACCCTGTATGACTGCTTTGGTTAGTTAGCCTAGTGTAGCGTAGCATAGCACCCTCATCAGTGCCTGTGATTGGAGGCCATCCATCATGTCTGAGGCAGCGTGGCGGTTAGGGAATAGACGCCGCTGCTCGGCCTTGAGTGCACTCAACACGCTCATAAACTTGTTAACAGATTAAAGGTGCGGTGCAGTGAGTTGTGAGTTCTGCTCATGTCCCATTCGCTGTTAATCACGGAGATGGTTCAGGAGTGTGGCGTTGGAATGAACACTAAATTAAAGGGCTTGTATATGTTTCATTTCTGAGTTTTAATACCGCGCCTAACTTCCACCAAAATCAACGATTATACCTTATAGATTGGAGAGCTGTATTTTACAGAGCAGATGCAGTTTCTCCAACTTTTTTTTTTGCAACCAGCGTAAAAATCAAAATCAGACCCTCTTATTGTGTCTGAGATTTATTTTATTCAAATATTTGACATGTTTGGTAAACGTTTGCCATCTTTTTTATTTACTACAGCCATTAGATCCTTTTACTCCTGAAGCCAAACCTGATTCAGATTTGAATGCTGTGTATCATATAAACAGCACTTGTCTCAGTTTTATTAAAATTGCAGGTTTATTTTACTTTTGACTTTATTGAGATTTGTGTTAAGTCTATTTAAGTCATGTTTACCAGTCACTTTATATAGGTATAATATCCTAATAATTACTTTTAATGCGTATAACGTCTGTAACTTCAGCGTTTGAATATGACAAATTCAAAAAAAAAGAAAAAAATCACGACCCCCTGGCTGTGACACTTGTGATTTTGCGGACCCTGATTAAAAACCAAACAAACATGGCAGGTGAGTTAGCGTACACTTAGACGGCGGTGTGTATTTAGTTAGCTTAATCAGGTGTGAGATGTTAGCTTTACTTCTCAGGCTAAGTTCAGTAATCGCTTGTTTAGCAGTAATGATTTAAACAAGTTCTCTTATTTCCTTAACCGTCAATTGTTCGATTTTAGGATGTAATTTGACACAGCTGTTTGAACGATTTCTTAATCGTTATCAATCATTATCTTATTACCTTCTCCTTTAAATTGCTTTAATTAGCTTAGAATGGTAAAGGAGAGTTTGCTAAAACTGGCATAGAGACGTTTTTGTTCAGGAAAATTTAAATTTGTTTTTAAAAAAACTCTTTAGATTATTGTTGTAGCACCTTGTGGTGTGCATTTCAGTGAGAGATCTATTATGGAAAAAATAGATTATTATTATTAGTAGTAGTAGTAGTATTTCAAGTTTCCCTTAAAAGGTTACAGGTTTCCTTTACTGGGGCTGACGTGACCCTCACTATCCCACTATCCTGGCATTAGCACGTGCCAGTGTCGGAGTTTGGGAGGTTTGTTTGTCCCGTTTCTGCAGTTTTCCTCCGTTTATCTGAGTTTGTGTGAAATGGTTTATTTGACTCTTTGCCACAGTATTTGTTTGTGTGTGTGTGTGTGTGTGTGTGTGTTAGTGTAGTGATTATACTACAATGATAGATGTGTCTAGAGGCTGCGGCTCACTGGAACTCAACAGTAAGATGAGGACACGGAGGGAAAACTCCATCCTGCTGACATTTCAAACTTAATGTTATTAGAAATGGATTGGAAATGTTTAGTTATATATTACACTTTATTTAAAGTGCTGGTATTCTCAGGGTTGAGCTTCCTCTCCACAGAAAACAGTTAGACAGGGTCGATATGTTGGGCTGATAACAGCCCAAAAACCAGTCAGTCGTATACTGGAGGGGAAAAAAAAAAAAGTCATGAACTTAATCCACTCTTGAAACAAACGAATGGAAAAAAAATTTCTGGAACTGCAAATGTTTATATATAGAGACTTGATTTGTATTTTTGTTAGGATTTATTTTATTATGCTTTATACTTTTATTGAGTTTATTACATTTGCGCTGTATGTGAAAGATGTGGTTTTGGTAAGTCGTGTTTTTAGGTGTGTATTTTTTCCTGGATTATGTTTTAAGTGCTTCAGTTTCATATAATCAGTTTAGTAGGGTATTGGGGAAAATCTCTTTTAGTAACGTTAACTCTCTGAATTGTTTTAACTCTTCAGTTCATGTATACACACAGACCCTGCCATTTTTACCAAATGTTTAGAAATGATTTTTACAGCCATTTTTAGCTGTTTTCTGCATATTGGGGAAAAAAAAAAAAGAAACACAAGTAATTTATTATTCAAGTCGATTTTATTTGTATAGCGCTTTTAACAATGGACATTGTCACAAAGCGGCTTTACAGAAATAAATGGACTCACAAAAAATATATTGTAAATATGGGAATTTATCCCTAATGAGCAAGCCAGAGGCGACGGTGGTGAGGAAAAACTCCCTGAGATGATATGAGGAAGAAACCTTGAGAGGAACC
>CM075014.1:22631313-22655807 GCA_037576675.1 Pangasius sanitwongsei | reverse complement strand
GCTCGGCGTAGTCTCCTTGGTCCAGTAGGCTCTGCCCAGTCTCCTTGGTCCAGTAGGCTCTGCCCAGTCTCCTTGGTGTAGTCTCCTTGGTCCAGTAGGCTCTGCCCAGTCTCCTTGACCAGTCACCAAAATCCTGTTGCCTTTTCTACAGTCACCTTTGTCCCTTCTCTTTTTTACTCCATCTGATGTGAGTGTCACCTTCGCCCAGTCCCCTTCTCCTAGTCACTTTCTCCCAGATCCATTCTTCTTGGTCTGGTCATCTTGGTCCGATCTCCTTGGTCCAATCACCTCTACCTCTTTGCCCCTGCCCAGTGTCCTTGGTCCAGTCTCTTTTGCCCAGTTGCCTTTGTCTAGTCTTCCTCATCTTTGTCCAGTCTTCTTGCCATTTGTCCAGTTTCTTCTGCTCAGTCTCTTCTGCTCACTCTTTTCTGCCCAGTCTTCTTTCCCCCTCTCCTTTGCCCAGTCTCCATTTGGGGTCTCCTCTGCCCAGTCTTCTCCACTGGTCTCCTTTGCCCACTTGCCTTTGATCATTTGCCTAAGTCTCCTTCTGCCCGGTCTCCGTCACCCTGTTGCCTTTGACGAATAGCCTTTGTGCAGTCGCTTTCATCTATTGATTATCATTTTGTTTTTGTCATAGAAAAAAGGTTGTTGTTGAACATTTTCTTACATTTTGTCACCAAATCCCCACTGGAAAAGAGACTTGTCTTACAGTGTCTGTTCTTAGGGCACTAGGAGAATTCATGGGAAAGAACTGCAGATAAGAATTCACAAGTAGAAAAGACATAATCCTTCTGATCTTGCCATACGTTACCAAAAGCTGAATCTTAGAGCAGTGGAAGTGGACCAAATTCTGAAGCGTGTGTGTGTATATATAGTGTTTAAATGTTTACACACTGTATAATGTGTTCAAATCTCTCACTTTTCACTGTATTTTTTTTAAAAATATTTTTTACCCATTTTGCCTTCTCCCCTGCAGGGCTGATCCATGTGGGAGATGAGCTGAAGGAGGTCAATGGCATCCCAGTGGAGGGCAAGAAACCAGAGGACATCATTCAGATTCTGGTGTGTGAGAGAGAGACGTGTGTGTGTGTGTATGTGTGAGCTGAATTGATTATGGGTTAATGACATGGATGGTGAGATGATGCTTTTTTGGTTGATCTGCAGTCCCAGTCCGAGGGTGCCATTACATTTAAAGTTGTGCCGGGTCCAGAGACAGAAGGTCTATCCAATGAGCACAAGGTAACTCAACAGCACCACAATGAACACACCTGGATACACACCGTCGCTGCTAATGAGTGTGTTTACATGCACATTGATAATCTGATATTCTCTCTCTCTCTCTCTCTCTCTCTCTCTCTCTCTCTCTCTTTCTCTGTCTCTCTTTTTTTTTCTGTGTGTGTGTTTAGATGTACGTGAAGGTTCTGTTTGATTACGACCCGGAGGAGGACAAGGCAATTCCCTGTAAGGAGGCAGGTATGGCCTTTAAGAAGGGCGATGTGCTGCGGGTCATGTCTCAGGAGGATGCCACATGGTGGCAGGCCAAAATCGAGGGCGGAGCCAACCCTCGTGCCGGACTCATCCCCTCCAAACACTTCCAGGAGAGGTGAGTGTATATCTGTCCATCCATGAAATCTCTCGCTGTCTTTCTCTGTGTTTCACTCACTACTCGATGCAGTGTCCCAAACGGCACTGTCTTCACTACGTAGTGCGCTTAGGAGTATGTAGGGAGTAGGGCACCCTTTCAGGCAGAGGATATAACCTTCCTGCTCTTTATCTACATACCTTCCTTTCTTTCATGCCTTCCCCCCTTCTAGTCTTTCTTTCAACCTCACTTATTTCATAAATCCTTTACTTTTTATTCGTTCTCTTCATTTTCTTTTCTTTCCTTTTGCCCGTTTTCCTTCTGTTATTTCCCTTTTATTTATTATTTCTTGCCTTTTTTTCCCCCTTGTTTCCCTTCTTTTCTACCTTTCCCCTTCATCCTTCTTTTTCTCCCCTCCTTTCATTCCCATTCTTTCTTGTATTTTTAATCCCTTTTTTCATACTTCTCCATTTATTTCTTCCTTCTGTCTATTTTCTTTCTTGCTTTATTTCTTCTTTGTTTCTTTCCTTTCCTTTTTTTGCTTATTCCCCTTTATCTTACTTTTTTCTTTCTTGCTGTTTTTTTTTTGCCATCCCTCCTGTTCTTGTTCTTTCTTTTTCTTTCTTTTTTCTTTTTTTTTTCTCTTAGTGACATGTTTATTACTTTATTCTGTGACAGGTGAGAGAGTTTATATTTTCTACATGAAAGTCATTCTCATACACTCTCTCTCTCTCTCTCTCTCTCTGTCACTCTCTTTCTCACTAACTCTCTCTTTTTTTTTTCTCTTTCTGTTTCTTATGCGAGGGCTCAGCCTCTCTGCCAAAATACTTTGGATTTCCGTGGCTGTCTGGCCCGGGATGAATAATGACAGAAAATGATAGCACTGGTTTGATCCACTTTGGATGCTCTGTGCATGGAAAATCACACATCAGTGACGCTGTGTACAAAGTGGACCTCTCGCGCGCGTGTGTGTGTGTGTGTGTGTGTGTGTGTGTGTGTGTGTGTGTCCCGTGTGCAAGCCGAGCAACTACTTAGCAATGTTCTTGAGAAAAAAGAAACTTCTTGTAACTTCTTTTCTCGGAGATTGTGATGGATGTGTGAGGATGTTGTGTAAGGAATAAAACTCCATGTCATTCTGTTATTGGAAAATAATCAACAACAGGGAGGTGTGATGAAGCAGAGTAACTGTTACCACCCCAGTGTTGATTATTTTCCAATAACAGCGTGTCCTCAAGTGGTTTATTCCTCTTATACTGCGGCAATTTGCCGATGAGTCCAGTTGGAAGAATGACATTTTTTTAGCCATTTATAGTTACATTTAATGTTGTGGAACATCCATGACGCAAGTTCTCTTATGTTATAGCAGCTATAAACAGTTACTCCCTCACCAGACTCTCTTTTTTTTTTTTCACTCTCTTGAAGTTAATAAGAGAGAAAAAAAAAACACGTTATCATGTTACAGAGAATCTACAACTTATAAATTACAGCTTTCCCTCTGACTGTAGCAAAGCACTGACACTGGAGACTCCTTCCGGAAAACGTCACCATATCAAAGATTACACTCTTTTTTTTTTTTTTTTGTTAAATATCACTCTCTCTCTGTCTCTCCTTCTTGTCTGTTAGGAGGTTTGCTCTCCGACAGCAGACGTCCAACACCCAGCCTCAGAAGGTCTCTCGGAAACCATGTAAGTGTACAATAACACACACACACACACACACACACACACACACACACACACACACACACAGAGAGAGAGTAATACACACTGATTCATTATCTTATCGTGATATCAGACCTCACGCATTTCCGCGTACTGTCTCTCCCTCTCTCACTTACTCACGCGCACACACACACACACACACACACACACACACTATCCACAAAGAAATACTAGTGTGAAACAAAAACACCTAACCACTTCTTATTTAAGGACGTAAACTAATCATTAATGCTTAAGCTTTCAGGGGAAACTGTCGCTGTGGTGTCATGTGTTCAGGATTTTCATGAATAAGAAATTTGATGTAACTGGATGTAACTTTATACATTTTAGTTGAACTTCCCTGGTGTAGAACATTAATCCTGATAATGTGGCTCTGGCTTTATGATAGGAGCAGGTTGAGTGAGCTTGGTAGAGAAGATAGAGGCGTTTAAAGATGTTTTACTGCGCACATAGACACCTGTGTTTGTTTATTAGGCTTGTGTTGCGTGTTTCTCCTGCCGAACACATGGCAGCACTTAGTGTTCGCTGTCTCACACACACACGCGCACACACACACGCACACGCACCCACAGACACTACATGCTTCTGTCATGCATCCAGACATGCACACTCCCGAAGCTGCCATGAGCTTGGCCCGCATTCCAGACCTCCACCTTCGATTTATTATTTTTTTTCTTGCTTCTTCCATCTCCCGCGCCAGACGACAGCCATGAGAAAAAGCTGACATGGCTGCCACCGAGGCGTTAGGATTGATGAGTTTTCCAGGACCACCCCGAGGTGCGATCGAGAGCGCCGTCGTATTCACGTCGTCGTGAGTTCGTTTAACAGCCGCGTGCGCACAGCTAATGCCGTTTTATTTTTATACGAGTCGACTTACAAGTGAGGCAGGCCGCACTCCAAGCATCCGAGCCGCGCAGCTGAAGGTTAAAGAGCGACTGCAGAAATGTGTATTTCTGCCCGACAAGATGTCAATCAAATAAGTCCCGCCTTCCTTTTTTTAAAAAGAGATGAAGTCACAGTCCTTGAGTCACTACAACAGTAACAGGAAACTAATTTTGCTTATACCGCAGCACTGGTGGATTCTTGACTTTGATTGGTTGGAAATAAAAAGTTTTTTTGTAAGGAGACGTTTATTTAATATTCATGGAAGGAGTCTACAGTGTTGGAGGTGAAGCTGTGACGTTAAGATTTCCAGTGATTTCCTGTGATTTGATTTTGCAGTGACCTTCAGTTTTCAGAATTCAGCAGCTCTGTGGTTTAAGTAAAAAAAAAAAAAAAGGGGGGGGGGGTTTAAAAAAAAAAAGCCATCTCTGTACCATTAGTTTCGTTTTCTCTGCGGTTCTTGATGACTAAATGTGGTGATGGATAGTGATCACACTCTCATGTCTCTTTTTTGAATCTGACCCTGTTTGGATTTTCTCTCACTTAAGCTTCAGGCTTGGTCATTTTCCTTCTCTTTCTCGCTTCGCCTTCTCCTCTTTATCTCTGCGTCTGAGTGCCAGAGAAGCTGTTTTCACTTTAAACTGTCATCTCTCTGCACTGGCCGTCCGCTGCCTCACGTGGGAAACACGTTGGTCGTTAAAGCACTTCGGCTTTGAGTTACACTCCCTCGCTGACACTGTGGTGTAAATGGTAGGACGGGAAGTCGTTATCATTAGCGCTCGTTATCGCCGTTTATCTGGTCCTGTGATTCTCTGTGGCAGTTGTTTTGACTGAGCTGTCCCTGTTTCGTTCTGTGTGTGTGTGTGTGTGTGTGTGTGTGTGTGTGTAACAGGAAAGATGTGGGTTATATGTAGAGTTTTGATTTGAGCTTATTTTGTGGAATTGGGAACACATGACTGTGAGGAAGCGTTTAAAGTGGCTCCAAATGTCATTGAAACGAGTCAGCCAGTGTACACACACACACACACACACACACACACGCACACACGCACGCGCGCACCTCATAGCAGTTTCACCTAAAGTCTTCTGAATCTCCTTCTTCTTCTTATTCCACCTCTTTCTTCTCGTCTTGCCTGTTTTTTCATTATTAACGGAGTGTATAGATTGTACTAACTGTCTTCTCATGGATCATAAGAGTAACCCTAACAACCATGATTTGGTTAATTACTAACTTTAAGTTAGCTAGCAGACTAACTAAACTAGACTAAATTTCGCAAATCGTAAAGCGTCTTTTGCCCATACATAACCCCGCCCCCAAATCAGTTTTATTACAAAGACTTCTGAGGATCCAAAACACCAATCTGTGTAGCTGGAATTAATACTGAGGGGAAGTTTATCATGTAAAAATAGATGGTTTTCAATTCAGAGGAGGAGTGTAATGCAATGTGACGTAAACCCGTAGTGGGCGTCGCCTAAACCGTGGCCTGTTTCTTTTCTTCTGGAAAGCTCCAGGAGTAGAAAAGTCAGCGGTGTGCGCATGGTGTGTGAATTGTGGCTCGGACAGTTCCTCAACCTCAGCTACATCACTCCAGTTCATGACTGATCTCAGCTAGAGAGGAGCGCTGGAGTGTTTTAGTAATTCCGCCCGCGATGTCCAGTTAGTCTGCGAAATCATTTAGTTGGTTTTGTTCCCAAAATATAAACAAGCTCATAGCCTAATTTGTGAATGAATGAATGAATGCTGTAAATCCAATACAGCATGCAGTTCTTTATTTATCTTGTGAGCTTCGTATTTGACTTTTTAGTTCCGTCCCTCAGGATCTCACTCCCAGTGCACATCTCTATCCTCAACCAGACGACCTGTGAACCTTTCTGCAAGAAAAAAACTAACAACCAAAAAACAATAGTGTGCCTCTTATTCGTGTCTGTGTCTCTATTTGTTTAGAACACATTATCTGTTCATAATAACGGGTCTGATTTCGGTTACATCCCTAGCTCGGGCACGTTAAAATTTTATTATCATTCACTTAATGGTGAATAATTGTATGTTATTTTAATATGGAAAAGTTCCAAGATGGCGCCCAACGTGGCAGACACTTCTGTTCACTCCTGACGGATAGCACGGATATCGCTGTCGTCTTCTCATCTGCAC
This sequence comes from Pangasius sanitwongsei, assembly GCA_037576675.1. Classification (NCBI taxonomy): domain Eukaryota; kingdom Metazoa; phylum Chordata; class Actinopteri; order Siluriformes; family Pangasiidae; genus Pangasius; species Pangasius sanitwongsei. The sequence goes on along the minus strand of CM075014.1, from coordinate 22,649,470 downwards.
TGTACAATTCTTTAAACATTTATTTTATTTGTGATTATTTATGCTTCGTTATTTATTATTTTTTTCTACTGCAGCATGCATGAAATTTTCACTGGACAAGGAGGCTTGTGCACATGACACAGCTCTTGAATCTTGGATCGTTTTCATACTAACAGTAAAAGTGCGATTGTGACTTTTACACCCCACCTCAGGGATTAATTCCACGTCATGGCTGTTGCTCAGTGAGTGCGATTGTGTTGTAAAAGTGTGCCATTATAATTATATAGTGATTGTGCATCATTGCATTGTGAGTCATACATGAGCAAGGTGTTGGACATAAATGCCCGCTCCTTCACTCTCGCGCTTTATTACAGCCTATAAACGAAATATTAAGCCCATTGTGTCATGTCTGTGATGTGTCCATGGGAGTTTTATGGTCTTGCCTGCGTGGCTCCAATCTGCTAAACTGTCTGCAGTTGTATTTTTGACGTACTTACTTAAGAATAGCTTTCGTCTTCCACGGAATTCACTCGCATCATTAATTGTGCTTTAAATTGTGATGACTCGGTTAAAAAATAATCAGCAGCCGTATTGGAGAGCTTAGCCGAAGTCTGCTATCCGGCTCACATGTTCTCATAGCTTACATTTCATACAAGCTGCGTTTCTTGTCTAATGAATTTCAAGTGAGGAGGAGAAAAAAAAAAGGGGGCGCTGGTGAGGGAACGATCGATGTATAAGTAAGAACAGGAACTGAATTTATCGTGGACGTTATTCCACAATGTTGCATGTAACCACAATTGGATAAAAGTGTCATTCTGTAATAAATGGGAATTGTAATCTTTGGAAACTCAGTGTTGTATAAGAGGAATAAAACATGGAGGAAAATTAACAGTAACTCCATCACACCACCCCATCACTGATTATAATATTTTAAGCATGTGACTAAGGAACAGTCTTATAAAAATCTTCCAATTAAAATAATATGTAAAGGAATTCAGAATTAAGTGCAATTATAAAAAAATAATAGCTAAAAAAAAAAATTGCAATTTTGAGCAAAATAATGACTTATTTTTTCATTTTTTTCAAAATACCCCTTTCTCTCGCCTTCATCTCCTTCTTTTTCATGTTACTGTTTGCAGATGACAGATTTTTGCACTTATTTAAAAGTATTGTACCTTGGCATTGCTGTCGTGTGTCATTATGTATAAAATTTGCAACACGTAGAAACGGTCCATCGTCCAACAGTTTGTGAATAATTTAAAATTCTTCTCATTTTCCGTGCGCGTGCTGCCATGGCGGCTCAGCTCCGACTCGTCCCGGGAAACCCTAGCAGCACTGAGATTATTTTGCACGCGTCTCTTGCTCCTCTTGTGGCTTCGGTCTAAATCCAAACATTTTCATCAGGAGCTGATAAATGTTCCTTCTGTGACAGTAAAGATCTGTTTCGGATCTCGAGGCTCTGAAAGTCTTGCGCTGAACAGAAATGAGCGTATCAGTGTAATGAGAGAAGGCTGTTCTGTAGATACTCTGAAGAACAGGATGAGTGAAAGCCAAACAGGCAATTTTGCACTCATTCCTCATATACTAGTCATAAACGACTGTAGTTTATGGTTTTCCTATGCGCTGCCAGCGTGCTCAGCCTAAATAGCTCTTTGTATAAGTTGGATGCATGGCAGTTAAAGGACTTGGGTGAGTTCCACGCCTGTGTGGTGGCGGTTCTGCCGGCTCTTGTTGTGGTCAGCGCAGGCCGCGGGACGTTTCAGAGCCAGATCTCAGGCACTCTCTTCCTTCTGCTTTCTATCATTACCGTGTCACTCACAGAGCCTTTTCATCACAACAGTTACTGCACACACAGCGGTCACGTCATGCGCCCTTGAGCTTCGTGGCATATGAAGGACAACCGCACGCGTCCTTTCCACATCTCGTCATTTGTGTTCAAACACCATTAGGGCTAATACTACACTTTACAGGTGTCACTCTAAATGAATTTTTGTCCAGATCTGCAATTTATTTCCCTCCACCCCTAAGAAAACCCCTGCCATAATGCCTACTGTTTTTTTTTTTTTTCCCAGCAGTTTTGAATTTTAGTGCTGTCTGGATCAGCCTCGCAATCCAGATTTCTAGCATATTCTCTCTGCTGTTATAGCGGAGTGATGAAGCAGAGTTACTGTTTGTGTTTTGTTTTCATCACTACATCCCCAATGTGTTTTAATCTTTTTAAACCACACCAATTTGCCAACAGTTACAATGTTTTTTTTTTTGTTTTTTTTTTTAATTTAATAAAAGACACATCATATTTTTTATCCATTTATAGTTGCATTTCTTGTGGAATATTCACGAAACAAGTTAGTTCTCACTTGCATTATAGCAGCTATAAACAGTCCTTCCACTTATCAGCAAAACATAAACTTCATGTGCAAACTTAGTGCAACCTTCAACATTCTGAAGCTTGTAACCCTCTTTTTACAACGCTGTCGATTTACAGATCTCCGTCATGGAAGACACTTCATTTTATATGCACTTCATTCCCGACTCCCCACTAATCATTTTTGTGCCCACCTCACCGTTTATTCCCACTTCCTGATTCTACGCCACATCATTCCGTACTAAGTTACATGCTAAACATCTTCCTGTGTCGCCTACGTGTTTCTAGAGAACACTTGCTGAAAATACAAAATAAATGCTTTGGTAGAGTTTTTTTTTTTAAACGTGTATATTTCCTGTGGATTGTATCCTCCGAGAGCCGGTTAGAAACGAAAAGAAAGTCAGTGGAAAGAGCGTGATCCCGGAAGTTGATTAAGTTGACCACAGCTACAGCTGATAGAAAGCCTTGCTTTATATCCGCTTGTCCTACAGTGTCATTCTTTTAATAGAATCATAACACAGCAGTGAGGTCACATCCATGTGGGTACGCTTTAAACAAATTCGTCTTGCGTCAATTGCAGTTGTGAGAAGCTGAGAAACTAACCCCATCCCGTTAGAGCTTTCTTCTCAAATCTAGAATTCACCATCTGCCTCGTCAACCCTGTCCGAGTTTTTCCTCTCTCACTCTGCTTGGCCCAATCGCCGTCTCCGGCTCCTTCTCTACGGCAGAGCCCGGTGTGTTTGTGTAGGCTCGTGCTCTCTGTGAGGTCATGCCTCAACTCAGTCATTTTTTTTTTTTTTTTTAGGCATTTGAACTCGTTTGATTTAACAGGACATGTAGTGTGCCCGGAGTTTATAAATAACACCACACTGTTCAATCCGCCAAGCTCAATCAGCCGCGGTCATCCTGTAGGGGTCAAACCTTTTCAACGCCGCGATCCCCTCCCTTTCCCTACTTTCTGCCTTTTCATTACCAGCCTCCTGACCTCAGCCTGAGCCAGGCTAGTCCGAGAGCAGATCTTTCTTTCTGCCACGCTCAACACACTCCGGGTAACAGGAGAGGTTTTGTGGGGGGAAAAACACGCACCCCTTAAAACAAAACTCCTCTTCAGCAGGGCTGCCAGTGCTCTGCTAATGTGATTTAAGCCTGGTGCGCTCATAGTTGTGCTGTCGTGAACTGCGCAGATGTTTTCTGTGTGCTGCTCAGGTTTCAGCTGGTGGGATGAATGTGGGTGTTTGGGTGCTAGGGACACCAGTGCTTTTCTCCTGTGGTCCCATCTCTCTGAACTTTTGCTCTGGTCTCTCGCCACAGTTTGCACCTGTGTGTGTGTATGTGGAGTGAAGTGGGAGTTGTGCGTACGTGACGGACGGAAACGGTCACTCCTCCACCTACTCTGTCTTCATTCATCATGTATATAGCATAGAACAGGATCCTATACTATCCACAAAGGCCCGGTGTGGCTGCAGGTTTTCATTCCAGGATCCATACCAGATTGTCCAGATGAAGGCCAAGATGAACTGATTAAACAGGTGGAGTCAAGTGTGGTTTCTGATAAGTTGGAATCATCTGTTATGAGCCGACATTTAACCAGTTTGTGAGCAAAAGATGGAGGCAGCAAGTAGAGTTCATGACCAGACTTTTCCCCCCCCACACCAAATTACTACAATGTTTGCAAACAAGGTGATCTTGTGAAGAGCTTGGTAACACTGCAGGTTGGGCAAACTACAGGCACGAAGCAGGACCTCCATCTGCATCTGAGTCCGAAAACATCCTGCCTTAGATGAAAACACCTGTTAACAACAGAGAAAGTGTAAGAAAGGAGGAGCCGAGAAAGAGAGCGAGATCGAGCTTCTGCCTCTTATGCATATCTGAAAGGCAGCGTATAGGAGACATCTGCCACTGGTGTATTTTTTTTATCCATTTAGAACAACCTCCGTCTCCCTGCCTAACTTGCAAAACCATGATAACCATGGTTCAGTTTGTAACGATAGTCGTAACCATGATAACCATGGTTCAGTTTGTAACTATAGTCGTAACCATGTTTATGGTTATCAAATGGTCATCAAACCTCAGCAATAGAACAACCAATAGATGATCACTTCAGCACATTTAAACAATGTGAATGATCTTACTTGCTAAGTTCCTGTTATATTTGTGTATGTTTGTTTTCCAGCACTTTTTTGGCATCCATTAAAAAAAAAAAAGCATTGCTGTGATTGCTGGTTTGTTGTAGCCGTGTTTGTGGGTGGAGCTTGATTTGTATTTTGTGCTGTAACCCAATAGACCTGTGCACAAGCTAAGAGTGTGCCAAGCTGAGGCTCGCCGTGAGCTGCAATTTGTAGTTCATTAGTTTTGGTTTGAGCCACTCTAGATGTGATTTGACAACTGTGATCAGTTTGCTCAACATTAGTATGAATGACTGAAGGCCATCTGGTCACTGGCCATTGGCTGACGCATGGCCAAGTCAGAGTACATTGCATCAAATGTTCAGCTGTTTTTTTGTTTTGTTTCGTTTTGTTTTTTTTTTTAAGTGGACGGCGGTTCTTTTTTTTTGCGTTCCAGCCTGACTTGGACCCAACTTTTCACTGAAAACCAAAAAGTCACCAAAAAGTCTTAAAAACAATAAACTAACAACTGGCCGCGTCCCAAATGGTGTACTCTGCACTATATACTTTATACCAGGGTTTCTCAACCAAGGGTTCATTTTACATGTTTACACTAACCAAAAAAAAAGATAGTAGAAATGTTAATATATTTCACCAACTTCAAAGTACATGTTTTTTCTTTTATTACAAAAGTTTCACTTTATGTAAGCCTAGTTAAAGTTGCACTTTAAGTAAAGTACTTAAGGCAAATCATTCAGGTTGAAGGCGTTTGGAGTTACCCTGATTTATACTATGCACTGCACTTGAGTATGTAGTACCTGCTTTTTATAAGGCAGTATCATCTCAAGTTGATCACTGACATTTCTGCTTTTCATTTGCATCCTTGATGAACCTGCATTCTTGCTGTTTTCAGCAAAATTTACACCATAGCGCCACCTAGTGGCTCCGCCCCTGTTGCTACATGAATTAGTTTTCGAAGTGTCCAACACGTTCCACACATTTTTAAGTTGTTTTAAGGCATCATCCATGTACACTACTGTGTCAGGGTTTTTTTTTTTTTTTCCTCCCTAAACACACTACTCACACTAAAATATGCGTATGTGCACATTCGGCATGCAGCTGGAGCCTTATTATTCATGACTTAAACCATAAAAACCAACATATCAGCACAACATCGCCTGGTCAACTGTGTATGAAAATGGCGCTTTCGCTTTCAAACACGAGATGGTTTATGAAGGTAGGATTGGTCTCTTGCTCTCCTGAAGCCCTTCTGTTGCTGCTCTCCATTGAATGTAAAATATTTTTAACAGACAGTCCTTAAAGGGACTTTTGAGTTAGCATCTAGGTCTAGTTGAAATGGGATCTCCTGTACTGGCGATCCAGAGAGAACAAGATGTCACCCCCCCCCCCCCCCTTTCTCTCTGTAGCCAACTCTTGACATCCTACGCTATTCCTTCTTAACTCCTCGTCTGGTTATAACAGATCAGGATTAGCATTCCATGTGATCCATCATCATGAATGTGCCCCAGGAAGCTGAGAAGAAACAGTACACCGCACCGTCGGAGCAAGACGCCTCTCAGAAGCACCTCTTACAGCTAAAGTCATTCCACAGCACCTCGTCTCTAAACATCCGGCTGCAACACAGACTCGGCAGCAGACTCTGACAAAGAGAGGCGGAAAACAAAAGCAGATGAAAACAGTCGGGGAGGAGAAGTGAAGGCTGGAAAAGCCATCAGCCCCCAGACTCCAATTAAGGATGGAGTTATGGAAAAATTGAGCCTGCTATTTTATTTTTATTTTTTTTTACACCGACATAAAAATGCTCAATTTGAGAACTTATCTCCTCTGCACACAGGAGTCCTTTAAGCAGGTAGAGAGGAACCAAGGTTCATGAGTCTCCTGAGAAATAATAAATTATGGGCCTTTTTAGATGCAACAGACGGAAGATTTTCTCCGAGAGAGAGCTCTTTCTTGAGTATGGAATAAAGCACTTGGGGTGTGCAGGTAAATGAGCAGCACTGGAGTGGTAGCATGAAGTGTTTTATTTCTCTTATACCACAGCACTTTGCCAGCAATTAGTTTTTTTAATTAGAGAATAACCCAATACTTTTGATCTGTTTAGTTACTTTTAATGATCTACACATAAGAAGTTATCACTTACATTATAGCAGCTATAAACAGTCATTTGCCTTACTAGACTCTCTTTTTTTTTTTTTCTTCTTCTTCTTTTTCTTCTTCAGCTTGTGCAAAGCAAAACAATCAAACTATACTAGCTACGTACACTCACATCTCTGCTACGTCATTCCAACCTTATTTTTCTTCATAATGGTTCTATACCCCTTTTAATGAGAGGTCGTATGTGACAGGATAAGATTCAACCATTGTTATGTTTTCCTTTCATTTTTACAAACAGTAAATTGGAACTAATTGCAGGTCGGATCTAAAAGTTGTGAGCAGGGAACTGAAGAAATGTCAGACCGCATTGACCATAGGTTTGGTCGGAGGAACCGTTTGAGCCAATCATTTGGCGTTTTACTGCCACGTACCTAATTTGTATAGAATTGAGAACTCATGTTGCTCGTCACTGAAATCATGACTCACACACATTCCTAGAAAATGAAGTTGCCAGGCTTTTGTTGCTTATATACAGTATGTAAGATTTAAGTCACCTCTTTAAAAAGAAATCTGACTGACATTAACAATTTACCACACTCAGAAGCCGAAGCCTTTATTTGTCACATATACGTTACAGCACAGTGAAATTCTTTTCTTCGCATATCCCAGCTTCCTAACAAGTTGGGGTCAGAGTCATGATACAGCGCCCCTGGAGCAGAGAGGGTTAAGGGCCTTGCTCATGGGCCCAACAGTGGCAGCTTGGCAGTGCTGGGGCTTGAACCCCTGACCTTCTGAGCAGTAACCCACAGCCTTAACCACTGAGCCACCATTGCCCGACTCATTAACCAAAAGAGTTTCTCTGGTTATAGATCTTTATTCTCGTTCCTTTTAAAAGCAGAACAGTGTAAACATTTGAACAAGGACATGCTTTTATTGTCTTATTTAGAAATCTCACAATGCTTGGCTGGACTGTCATACTTTACCCAGGTTACGGAGCAGACAGTGGGGGGAAGAAAAAAAAGAACCTGCCCCCATAACCCGCTCTGTTACTGAAAAAGGCTCGAATCATTAGCCTCCTTGTTTAAAGGAAGCTGTTTCTTTGCATTCAGTGTGTTTGCGTGTGTATACTATAAACATTGCTTTATATGTCCAGTGGCTCGATTGAGCAGGTTTGGGCTGGTAAAGTGTCTGAAGCTTTCTAGCAGCAGTGGTCAGTGGAGGTCAGATATTGCTCAGATAATGCTCTGGGTTCTTGTAAAGAGAGACTGAGTATGTAGGTGTGATCACACATGGCCTTATGATGGATTGAGCAGGTGGGTGATGAGGAAAATCGGAGTAGCAGTTTTGGCCTTGCTCCTCCTCTATGATCCCATTTGGCGCAGCTCAAAGCATAAACGTACTAATGATCCCAACTGGCAGCCCAACAACTCTGTCTGTGTGTGTTTCCCCTGATGCATTAGCTAACATTCCTGCCTTGACATTCCTTTGTCTGACGAGCTCTGGGATAGGACAGAGAGGAAAAACAAATACCACTCCATGACACAAGCTGTCTCTTTCTCCTTAGCCGACGGGAGCGGGAGTAACTGAGCCTGTATCGCTTGGGCAGAAAAGCACTTTCCACATATGCACTTCAATGGAAAACGGCTTCTACAGTGTCGCTCCCCAGACACCAATTCCTACCCAGTACAGCTTGATTCAGAGCATTGTCCAATACATATTTCAAATAACTCTGCTAAATAGTTGTCGTTTTCCTTTTTTTAGAAAAAGAAAAAAAATCAGCATCTGTGATTGTGATCCGACTTTTTCTTTTTCTTTCCTCGTCCTGCTGCAGGAAATAGGGTCTCTCATAAATGCAGAATATGGGAAGGGGTCACTGGGGTTGGGGTACACATAAAAGATTGTTGTCCCAGAGGGGAATGGATACAATAATCCTGAATCCAGTTAACATGCACACTTGGGGATCAGAGGTCTCTGTACGTGCACTAAGTGGAGAGTTCCTCCGGAAACCATTTGGTGCTGGGGGTCTCCCTGGCGCTCCTCCAGGGGCCTGTCCGCTATTCGTAACATCTTCCGCAGATGCCTGTAAATGAGGGGGTGAAGGATCCTGAGTGACACATACCTGAACGTTTGGGATAACCACACACCATACACGGGTCTCTTTAAATCCTAGTGCTGTTGACCTCTGGATTCTGATTGGTCAGAAGGTGCTGATTAATTTTCTATAACAGCAGCTCTGACACTAGTGCAGCTGCAAATCACGGGTTTATATGAATGCACTCGTTCTAATATGTTATCGTTTCTATAGAAACAACTCATTCACAGCGACCTATATAGGGGATGCTCCACCTAAACGATTAAAAATTTTCATTTAACATTTATGGAAGGAGTCTCCAGTGTCAGAGCTTTGTACAGTCAGTTTACAGGTAAAGCTGTAACTTTAAGTTTTCTGACACTGGAATGTGTTCAGGAAAAAAAAGAGAGTTTGGCTTTGTGATTTCTCAACATGACGGCTTGACGTTTTAAGTCTCATTAACTTTGAGGAACAGACAACAGTTCTTCATTTCATCACACCAACCTGGCGTTGTTGTTGTTGTTGTTGTTGTTGTTGTTTTTTCTATAACTACCCCACACACTGTTTCATGCTTTACTTAACAAGGAGTCCTACTTTCACCTTGCTGGGACATGGAAAGGATAAGCTGATGCCCCTACAAGGAAAAATTGCACTTGCGATTTTCCCTAAAATTCAAACAATGCACCAAGTCACTCGAATGTGTCCAGGTTTTTTTTTTTTTTTTTTTTTTTTTCCCCCTCTCCTTCACCTGGAAAATCTTGTAAGGCCTAAACACTTGTAAATCCATGTTCCTGTGTTACTTGCACAAATTGATACAACATGGGACAAGCAAGAAAATGAAATAGATTGTAGGGAGGGGTCTGTTTCCATGTTTCCATATGTTGAGAAAGAAAATCCAATGTGTCTGTTTTCTGATTGTAATCAGACAGGTATGGCTTTACTTAGGGTACATGGTCCAAAAAGCAATTTGTGTTACTCAGTGGTATGTGTGCATTTCTCTTCTGATGTATGAGGAATAGCATTCCTGTCCGACATTCCTCTGTCTAAAGAGATGTTGGGGTAAAGGAGAAAGTCGTGACAATCTGACCTGACGACTGGAACGTGGTTCCTCTTATCCTTGATTAACACATCTTTACACTTACCATTCCTTCTTTTTAACAAACACCTTGATGATTTGTTAAACTCTTGGCATTATTTCTTTCCTTTGGGTCTCTTGTCTTAATATTTATAGTGTCTGAGAGGGCCTCCTTTTTGAGGTCCTCTCCATACACAGGCCACAGCAGCTCCTTCTGACCGTGCTCTGGAAACTTGGGAGGAGCAGTGACTCGTGTGCAAGTGTACACTATATTTACACTGAATTTAGAGGCTTTAATAAGCTAGGGGTTTTTTTTCTCTCTCTCTCTCTCATTGAAAGGGCCAGTTTGATTTGTGAGCTGCTAGTCGGTAATTGTAAGTTCCATTGCGCCAATTAACCAGCCATTAGGCGGTGGAGGTCTGGGAGCATGGTGTGGACATGGCTACATGTTCCAGCCATTATTCACCATGTTCAGCACCAGAAACTGGAAAATGTTCCTCTGTCTATGTCTGTTTTCCATATTTATACCTGTTACTAGAAGTAGAAGATATTTCGGATGGACTCAGTTTGCCAGTATACTTCATGTCCTCCCTTGTGATGATTTGTCTTACCAAGATTCATTCTTTGGAGAAAAAGAGAGAGAAATTGGAATTAATGTTCCATAACCATATCCAGAGTCCAGAATACCAAACGATTTTTCCCCTCTCATTCTGGAATGAATTCATTTCCAACTAATTTAAGGAACGGGAGGTTTGGGGGGAACTTTCAATCCAAGCCTTGATTTATTTATCCGCATTGAAATGGAGGGCAACATTCTGGCTGTTCAGGACGGAGACGTCTATAAGGCTTTAAATGATTTTGAAAGGTTGGATTTATGAAGTCCCTTCAAGTGAAGAGCAGGAATTCGTACTGACTGGATGTGATGGAGCACCTACGCACCTGCCCTGAACCGGATAAACAAAGATTCTTCATGCCAGAACCTGCAGTGCGTCATATAGGGCCAAAAGGCTGGATTATGTACTCGAACACACTGTCCTTGCATGTGAGGTAAACAGAACTGATTAGGGAGGGATTTCAGTCAAACTGGCCACCGGTGCATTGCTGTTAGATGCTGCAACTCCATCTTTGGCTTATTAATGTTGATGGTTTTTCCACAACAAGATTGATTTGATTAAATCATGGGTTCGACTGGCACAAGCTCTGCAACTTGCAGGTTAACTCAAGTGGAACAAAAGTCAGTCCAGTGTAATTTTATACTAAGGGCAGAGGCTTGCATACACACACACACACACACACACACACACACACACACTTGTACTACAGGGACGGTTTGACTTATGGCGTGTTTCATTTGTATCCCACCATATCATTAAGTGACCCTATTAAGTGAACAAGCTGTAAGGAATGGAGGGATCTCTCTGCAGCGACACATCTGTGCAGCTCTGTAGCGGGCACTGTGGAAACGATTATTAAGCGAATAAATCAGGTACTTCTCTCTCGCCCCCATTGCCTCAGTCCATAATTTTCATACTCACTCAATCTCTGGTATCTTGCATCATATCCATGCATCCATTAATCACTTAAGAAAACAAAAGGAGAAGTGCACGCTGGGGCGATGGATGCAGCAGTGGAATATTAAGTGTCTTTGGTTTGGTACAGTCCTCGTGCTAACTAGCATCTGTCACGAAAAAGAAATGGGGCGGCTCAAATGAGGGGTACGTTTCTGTTTCTCAGCGCAGTCTGCCGTCTCCAGGATAATCAGACAGGAAGTTTTTGTGGTGGCGTTGCTGATGACCTTCAGCTCATGAAAACCCATCAGCTGTAACGGCTCCTCTTAGGAGGACTCGACCCGGGCTGCCTCCTGCAGCGCCAGGAGCCTGAGGATTCTTTCCTCCATTTCGCTCCGTCTGCTTCAGAAAGACACAAATATGCGAATGTGAAAAACCAGAAGCTAATTGCGGTGTCAGATTTTGCATAGACAAGCAGAGATGGTTCCGCGCTGGCCTCGTTACGGAGAGCCGCAGGAAAGGGAAGTGATGTCATATACTGTATGTGTAGAGAGTGAGATGGCGTGGACAGCAGTCCTAACCTCTAACCTCTTTTTTTTTTTTTTTTTTTTTTTTTTTTTTTTTTTCTTATCTGCTTGTGTTGTCTGTTTAGCTGGTTTACGGAGGAGCTTCCGCCTCAGCAAAAGAGGAAAGAAGACGAACAAGTCCATGTACGAGTGTAAAAAGAGCGAGCAGTACGACACCGCCGATGTCCCCACTTACGAAGAAGTGGCTCCGTACTGCAGAGCTCATGGAGCCAAGCACAGACTCGTCGTCCTGGTCGGTAAGTGCTGCCCCGTACTGTATGAAGTATTTATAGTTACTCCATTAATCATGCCTGCAAACCATTTATACAACCAGCTTTATAACTAAATACTTTTAGTTATTATTATTATTATTAATTAAATATTATTACATTATCAATAAGGATTATTTCATAATGCCCTTTTAATGCTTTATTCATCATTTTAAATGACCTATAAATATTAGTATAAAAACCTATGGGTTGGGTGAGGAATAAGACACTCAGTGTTGTGCCGTTAAAGGAAAATGATCAACAGTGGTGGTGTGATGAAGTGGAGTTACTGTTACAAACCCAGAATTGATTATTTTCCTAGAACCGCATGTCCATGAGGTGTTTTTTTTTTTTTTTTTTTTTAATTCCTCTAATATCACAGCAACTCCCCAATGACTGCTGTTTTTCATTTGTTAAAGAACAACACACTGCACTTTTTTCCATTCATAGCAGATTATGTTATGTTACCGAGAAACCCAAAGCGCTGACACTGGAGACTCCTTCCATAAATGTTAAATGAACATCTCCTTACAGAAAAGTCCCCATATCAACGGTTACGTGTTTTTTTCTTCATCTTTTTATGCTATATAAATGATAACGTAATGCAGAAGGTAGCCGTTTATGCTCCTTTCCCAGGCGAAAGTCTATCATGCCATATGTTTTACCTCTGACAAATAAAATTGTCCGTGACTGTGGGACTGTTTAAGTCTTTATTTAGCACTGGGTCATGGTGATACACCGGCTAGGCCTTGCTGTGGTTTAGTTTGGTGAATTAAACGCAGTGTATGGACTTCATCACAAACTGTACATGTGCTCGGCGTGTTTTTCTCTCATCATGACGCCCCAATTAGGCCTCTGCTATTGCAGTCAAGCTAATGCAAATATTTTCAATTAACTCTCATAATTTGGAGGACAGTGTCATGGACAGTCTCAGCGCTGACGGAGCAAAGACCTGCCGTCAGTCTGCTGTGTGTTTGCTCTGTTTTTATTTCAGATTGTTTTTCTGTCCCGTGAGATGAACCTTCTTACTTTCCCTGCTCCGTATTTACTTTTCCCCCCTGTCCTCCCCTATTTTTCTTTTCTTGCCCTCTATTATTGTTCCTGTCTTTCTGGGTTTCTCTGTCCTGTCTTTCTTTCTCATTTCATTTTGTGATGAATGTCTTTCTTTGTCTCGCTCTCGCTCTTTCATTCAGCATGTAGACATTATTTTTGAATTCAGAACCATTAGTTAAATAACTTCCTGTTTTTTCCCTTCTCTGTCAGTCTCTCTCTCTCACTCGCTCTCTCCTCTTTCTTTGTTCTGGCTTTCATTTCCAACATGATGTCGACTCGGAGCTTTTCTTGGCCTGGATGTTTCTCTGTTTTTAAGTTTGAATGAAACTCGTTAATCTAAACCAAAGCCTTTGATATTTTTGACCTCCACCATCTCGATAAGACGCTTAACCCTGACTCTGGACAACAGGGTTAAATAAAATCAACCAGATTCCTCTCTGCTTTCCCTCCATCGTGAGCGACACGTCTGTCAGTGGCTCCATTTCAAGCAAATGTCTAGACAAACGATGGTCTTATCTGTTTAGATGCATATCAATCCCAGAGCCAGCATAAACACACGCGTACACGTATGCACGTTATAGTGAGACCACCGTCGTGCCTTAGCTGAAACCTGATCATTTAGCAGAGCAAATGGTCCGTTTTGTTCAACGTCTTTTGATTCGAGCCGAGGGAAATTTCTGTGACGTTGACGTTCTGGGACTCCTGTTAGCAATAGTAGTAACATCAGGATGCAATGGAAAGGATGCAATGTGCAGGACTGAAAAATTCATTTAGAAATAAAAATATATCAAAGTGGAAACAGATTGATGTGATTTTTGGCTCTCTGATTTTTTTTTCATGGAGTTTACACGAGCAGTGTGTGTATAAGGATCTGGAGAGTGCAGTGATGACAGAAATATCAATCAGATCGCAAATACACAACGGCTGTGACCAGAAGCAAAGGAAACACCCCTCCTCCACTCAGAATTCCTACTCGGGAGCTCTGGACGGTCTCCTCAACCCCCGAGTGACATCAGATCGACATGGCTGCTCACAGCATCAACAGGAAACAAAGCAGCACTTTTTACTTTTAAATGAATTATACTGTATACGTGTACGAGTATTAGCTTCGGTTCAGTCAACGTTCAGACATATTCGCTTGTTAAATCTAAATCTGCTGACACTACAGTTCCCTGGTTTAAGCAGGTAAATATACATCACTCATCACAGCTAGCTGGCTAGCTTGTCGCTAACAAAAGACAAACATCAGGGTGTCCAGTTTGTAGCTCGAATACGCAGAGGTCGAAAATGAAATAATTCCTTGTTCTGACTTGCAGAAAGAAGCATCGGTGTCAGAGTCACTAAGGCCCGTTACATCCTCTACACAAGCACGTAAACCCGATCGCAAGTGCATGAGCTGACACCAGTCTTTTACTTCCATACCTTACACACGTGCCGGAGCCCTGCTGGAGCTGTAAATGCTAATCTGCGAAGTAAAGGTGGCAGGTTTAAAATGGTAACTGAGTAGAAATGGATAATTTTGCTATCTGCTCTCTTCCACATACATGAGCTCACAGATGCCCGTGATTGGATACTATCACTGTGATTGACAGGGGCCAGACGGTATAGGTCCCTCCTAACCCGAGACACACACACAGGAGTATGTAAAGGGCGTAAGTCATGACACAGAGTGCTGTTTTTTTTTTCTTTCAGGTCACCATAGTGGAGATGTTTCTTACAGATTGAGTGTTTATTGATTTAGATTAACTTATCACTTTAAAACCACTGGCTACATTTTTTTTTTTTTTTTTAAATGAGGGGAAAGGACCAGGAAAGGACAAGCACCTCACTTTAATCGAGCTCCGAGTAAAATTCATGCCTTGAATTCGTGCTTTTATATAAATGTTTCCCATTAGACGATGTGATTCCGTCTCATCTTCCACATCTCAGCCGAAGCTGTGTCATTTCATTCAAACAGACAACCATACGTTAAACACAGCTGCTGCTAAATAATAAAAATATTGATATTTACCGATGCAGATTTCTGACATCAGTGTTGGTTTCAGCTTGAAATTCAAATTGGATTTGAAGTCACTGAAAGTACGGATGGATGTCTGTTCAAACTGCAGAAACACAAATCAGACATGCTGGGGGGGGGGGGTGTGTGTGTGTGTGTGTGTGTGTGTGTGCGCGCACACGGGGGAACACAGTGCTAACGCAACAGGTTCATGCTGAAACACTGAATACAACACAGTGTGTTACAGCACAGTGTGCTGCTTGGGCTGGAAGTGATTACACGTCTGCTTTTAAAGAGCTCTCCTGCTAATGAGAGACCTGATCAACTCTGACACTTTTACTGCTGCTGCAACATGCACCAAGGAGTGTGAGTGTGTGTGTGTGTGTGTGTGTGTGTGTGTGTGTTCAGATACATACACTGGTTATTAAGACGATACTCTCAGACACACACTCAGGAAACAGTCAGAAAACATTCACTAAAATTGCTCAAATTTGTTGTTGTTGTTTTTTTAATAGTAAAAATGTAGCCACTGTTTCTGGCTTGTTAAAACTCGCTGTAAAGTAAATAAAGAAAAACAGAAGTAAAAAAAATAGACAAAGAGAGGTGTGTTAGCCTCGTGTTAGATCAGGTTTAGATGGTAGAGGTGAGACTGTGTGTGTGTGTGTGTGTGTGAGAGAGAGAGAGAGAGAGAGAGAGTGACGAGCGGTTTAAGACTGACTGTGTCTCTGCTGAACCCATTATCAGATTAACACACAGCACTACAACACACACAGCTGAGCTACGAGACAATGAGCACCTCAGCATACATCCTGAGAGAGGAAGAGAGAGAAGGATGGAGAGAGAAAGAGAGATGGAGAGACAAAGAGAGGAAAGAAAGGAGGTAAAAGGAAGGAATGGAAGGGATTTGAAAAGAATCAGGAGAGAGTCTGAGGAGACAGAGATGCAGGGAGAGAGCGATAGAAAGACAGACGGGGGTCAGAAAGAAAACTAGCAACATGGATAATAATGGAAGGAGGGAAAGGAGAAAGAAAGGGAGGAAGCATAGAAAGAGTGGGGGAAGAAAGCAAGCAAAGGAGAAAGTAGAGAAAGAAAGGGAGAAAGAAGGGAAAGAAGAAAACTGAAGAGGAGAAAAAAAGGGCAAAGAAGTGACAGATAGAAGAAATAGGAAGGTAAGAAAGTGACAGAAATAAAAGAAGAGAAAGAAAAGAGAAAGAATGGAAAGGAAGAGGAAATGAAAATAAAGGCAAGCTTGTAAATGACAGAAGTGGAGAAAAACGATCAGAAACGGGGGAAAAAAAAGAAAAAAAACGTAGTACGCATGAATTATAGATAAAAAAAAAACTAGCAATGATTGTGTTTAGAGAGAAAAAGTAATAATAAATAGCTGCAGGTGTATGTTACACATGTTCTATAACATTTACATTATACATGTGACTCGTTTTTATTTTATTCTTTTATTTTATATTCTAAGATCGTGGAGTTTTTTTTACATATTTTACTGATAATTTGATGAACTCTAGTACTTCTAAACATATGCGCAGTATATGGCTGTTTTCTGTGATTTGGTGTGTGGGTTAATGGTGTGTGTGTGTGTGTGTGTGTGTGTGTGTGTTGATGACATCTTGTCTGACGGTTGTATATTTGGTGCAGGATAAAAAGTGGTGTTGTTTCTATCTGTCCTGTGCTGCACTGTTAAAGATTCTCTCCTCTCAATGTTTCCACTGTCTTTGATACCATCCTGTTTCAATCTCTAAGCTGTGAGCGCTGAATCTGTATGGTGTTAACGAGCCTGTACGGTGTTAAGGAGTGTATACAGTGTTAAGGTGTCTGTAATGTGTGTACGGTGTTAAGGAGTGTGTAATGTGTCTGCACAGTGTTAATGTGTCTGTACGGTGTTAATGAGTGTGTAATGTGTCTGCAAAGTGTTAATGTGTCTGTACGGTGTTAATGAGTGTGTAATGTGTCTGCACAGTGTTAATGTGTCTGTACGGTGTTAATGAGTGTGTGATGTGTCTGCACAGTGTTAATGTGTCTGTACGGTGTTAATGAGTGTATAATGTGTCTGCACAGTGTTAATGTGTCTGTACGGTGTTAATGAGAGTGTAATGTGTCTGTACAGTGTTGATGTGTCTACGTTGGTAATGTGTCTGTACGGTGTTAATAAGTGTAGAATGTGTCTGTACAGTGTTGATGAGTCTGTACAGTGTTGGTGAGTCTGTACGATGTTGATGTGTCTGTACAGTGTTGATGAGTCTGTACGGTGTTAATGTGTCTGTACAGTGTTGATGTGTCTGTAGTGTTAATGAGTGTGTAATGTGTCTGTACAGTGTTAATGAGTCTCTACAGTGTTGGTGAGTCTGTACGGTGTTGGTGAGTCTGTACGGTGTTGATGTGTCTGTACGGTGTTGGTGAGTCTGTACGGTGTTGGTGAGTCTGTACGGTGTTGATGTGTCCGTAGTGTTAATGAGTGTGTAATGTGTCCGTACGGTGTTGATGAGTCTGTACAGTGTTGATGAGTGTACGGTGTTTATGAGTGTGTAATGAGTCTGTACAGTGTTGGTGAGTCTATACAGTGTTAATGAGTTTGTACAGTGTTGATGAGTGTGTAATGAGTCTGTACGGTGTTGATGAGTCTGTACAGTGTTGACGAGTGTGTAATGAGTCTGTACAGTGTTGGTGAGTCTATACAGTGTTGATGTGTCCGTAGTGTTAATGAGTGTGTAATGAGTCTGTACGGTGTTAATGTGTCTGTACGGTGTTGATGAGTCTGTACAGTGTTGATGAGTGTGTAATGAGTCTGTACAGTGTTGGTGAGTCTATACAGTGTTGATGAGTGTGTAATGAGTCTGTACGGTGTTGATGAGTCTGTACAGTGTTGATGAGTGTGTAATGAGTCTGTACAGTGTTGATGAGTCTGTACAGTGTTGATGTGTCCGTAGTGTTAATGAGTGTGTAATGAGTCTGTACGGTGTTAATGTGTCTGTACGGTGTTAATGTGTCTGTACGGTGTTGATGAGTCTGTACAGTGTTGATGAGTGTGTAATGAGTCTGTACA
>CM075014.1:22613986-22624586 GCA_037576675.1 Pangasius sanitwongsei | reverse complement strand
GAGAGAGATAGAGGGATTGAATCGAGAGAGGGAAATGGGTGGATTGAATGGAGAGAGAGAGATAGAGGGATTGAATCGAGAGAGAAATGGGGGATTGGATCGAGAGAGAGAGAGAGAGAGATAGAGGGATTGAATCGAGAGAGGGAAATGGGTGGATTGAATGGAGAGAGAGAGATAGAGGGATTGAATCGAGAGAGAGAAATGGGGGATTGGATCGAGGGAGATAGAGGGATTGAATCGAGAGAGAGAAATGGGGGATTGGATCTAGAGAGAGAGAGATTGAATACGTTACTTTCACAGAAAGAGGCAATTTGACTGACATGGCAGTCGACCAATCACAGACTTTTCCCTTTAAACAGACTTTTACTTTAAACAGAAGCAGGGCTGGGGATGAGATGATTGTAATATTCATATCCTGATAAATGATGTCACAATACACTTTTCCGAGATATCATGATACCTTTCTAGTTTTTTTTTTCTTTAGTAATTACCCAATGACCGGAAGCAGCTGATGCGATGTTAAAATTGTGTACTTAATCTTTAAAACTGTTGAATGTTGTAAAATCTTTACAGATCATTATCATCAGTGGATGAAAATACAGTTTCATTGGGAGCGAAGAAGCGAAATGGATAAGAAAAGAGTTTTTGCGTTTTTGTAGTTTAGCCGTGTTCGTCTCGTGTTCGTCTGCTCCAGCTCTTAGAAAAGCGTATTATGATGTTAATATATGACATCATCCATCATATCTCTCAGCCCTACTATAATGCTGTTGTCTGTGCGATTCTAGAGCCAGAAAACCCCTAAAAACGAGGGTAATGGGGTCACTTGGGGTAAGATTATAGTCTTCTGCCTCTTTTAATGACCCGGAACCGTCTTCCTGCTCACGCAGTTACAGGATTAAACGTTAAATTGTGGCTCACACTTAAGTTTCTAAAATAGAGTGAATTTTTTTTTTTCCTCCTCGTTGCGTAACTGAACATTAGCAGATTTCCCTGCTGTTCTTTCACTACAGCATACCACGTACGGCTTTGTCATTTACAGATTCTTTCCACATTCGTTGTCTCTAAACTATTTCTCTCTCTCTCTCTCTCTCTCTCTCTCTCTCTCTCTCTCTCTCTCTTAAACCTATCTGCTAAAAATACACGCTGGTGTTTGGTGACATTGATCAGAGAGAGTGAGTGAAGTGGAGAAGGAATGAGAGTGTGGTGGAAACCTTTTTTTTTTTTTTTTTTGTTTAGATACAGTATATGTGTGTGTGTGTGCGTGTGTGTGTGTGTGTGTGTGTATATGTATGTATTGCCTGCTCAGAAAGCGAGTGGTAGTCCAGCGCTTGGCGTCGGAGATGGACGGTGCTGTGGGACGGCAGGTGTTACTGATTTAAAGTGTAACATAGAAGATTATATAAAGGGCTGATGTGCCAGAGCGTCTGGAATAGTGTTGTCGTGAAGAATGTAAGCGAGGGTGAGGTTTTAGCGAGAGGATTTTTTATTTATTTATTTATTTTTTTTTAAAAAAAGCCTGTCTCTCAGCACTGTTACTCAAGACATTGTACATGTGGTCTCTGTAAAATGACACTCCATTATCTCTCTGTTAACATCCTTAAACTCCACCCGAGATATCACTATACACTGGCAGAACTAAATTCTGCGTAGTTTCACCGTAACTACTGAATTATTCATGTCTGAAGATCAGTAACATGAGACGTGGAAAATACTCACATAGCCATGGAAAATACTCGCTTCTGATTGGCTGGCGAGAGTGTGCGGATGCGCGCGCATGCACGTTAACCACTTAGATGAACATAAAAAAAAAAAGAGAAATGACAGTTTGTTTGAATTTGCTTTACATTAGTTCTGTCATATCGTAGTGGGACCGAATAAAGAATAAAACACTCCGTGTTGTTCTGTAATAGGAAAATAATCAACGACAGGGTGTTGTGGTGAAGCAGAGTTACTGTTACCACCCTGAAGCTGATCTGTTTTAAAGTTACGTTTAATGTTGTCGAACGTCCACGAGACGAGATCGCTTACATCATAGCGGCTATAAACAGTCGTTTCCTCACCAGCCTCTCTCTTTATTTCCTTCTCTCTTGAAGTTCATAAGAATTGCCATGTTACTGAGAAACTGCAAAGTGTAAACTCCATTGTCCTGAAAATGTTGGAGAGCATGAAGTTACAGCTTCTGGGCGCTGACACTGGAGACTCCTTTTATAAATGTTTAATATATATATATATATACACTCAGCATCCAGTTTATTCATGCACATTCATGCAGTTGTGTAATCAGCCAATCATGTGGCAGCAGCACAACGCAAAAAATCATCAGAATGAAGAAACAGTGTGATCTCTGTGATCCATCATGGCATGGCTGTCGGTACCAGAAGGGCTGCTATATTCTGCGTAAACTCTAGAGACCGTTGTGTGTGAAAATCACAGGAGATCAGCAGTTACAGAAACACTCAGACCAGCCCTTCTGGTACCGACAGCCATGCCACGGTGGATCACAGAGATCACACTGTCTCTTCATTCTGAGGTTTGATGTGAACATTACCTGAAGCTCTTGTCCTGTATGTGCATGATTTTTTTTTTTTGCGTTGTGCTGCTGCCACATGATTGGCTGATTACACAACTGCATGAATGTGCAGGTGTTCCTATTAAAGTGGACGGTGAGTGTACATATACAGACCAGGACTATCCTAGCCATCTTTTAGTGTTCGCTAAGTAGATTCTTAAATCTGTTCCTACAAGTGAAAAAGTGGATTTAAGGTCGCCACTGGTTCTGATTTGGAGCGCAGTGTGAAACCTTAACATGGATGGACTTCTTTTCATATGTAAAGCACCATAAAGGCACTAAATAAAATAAAGTTTATTATTAATATTATTAATATTATTATTATTATAGCACCATCAGGAGGCGCAGAATTAGAGTTTATTCTCTTTATTTATGTTTTTTTTTTCTAAAGCCACTGTGTATCCTAACAGACCATAGCAACAGTTGTAAATATGGAAATGGTTGTAATGGTTGTAATAAATTACTAGTTACATTAATGACTAATATATGTGTGTGTGTGTGTGTGTTTCAGGTTTATTGAATATGGTGAGTATAAGGGAAATTACTACGGGACGAGCCTGGACTCAATCCGGTCAGTTATAGCCAAAAACAAGGTGTGCCTTCTGGATGTGCAGCCTCATGTGAGTGACACACACACACACACACACACACACACACACATCCACACAAACACACACACACTCACAAAACACACTTCCACTCGACATTTTTTAAACCTACAGGTAATATTTCGCTCCTTTGTTCCACAACTGGCAACCTCTCTTTCCTCTCTAGGCTCAAAACCCATTCATCTTTTCCTCTCGCTTCATCCTGTCTCACACCTTCACACTTCCACATTCCTCATGCACACACACACACACACACACACACACACACACACACACACCCTAGTGAGGCTCTTCCTCAGATCAGAGCCACAAGTGTATACAAAGAGCCGGTCTGAGATCAGTGCTCTATCCTGTCAATCTATCACTTTTATCCTAATTCTCACACACACACACACACACACACACACGTATACAGTGTGTAGACATTATGGACCACTACCAGACATTCATCTTTCTAAACAACCAAAACAAGTTAAACCTCAGTAGCTCTGTTTGGTGTGAAACAGAAGTATTGGCACCCCCAAATAAAACAATTTCTATATAATGAATAGCACATCTTAACATAAACACAGATGTGAAGACACTGTATAGTTGTATTTTAAAGCAAAATATGATGTAATTATTCCCAAGTACTGTGATATTAATTTAGTTATTAAATCCCTCCCATTCTCATGACCGTGCACAGCATCAGTATGATCACAGGTCAAATTCCTGCCAAATTTGAACTCTTTGAGACTTTACTATGACCCTGACTGTGCTTAATGACAGTTTTCAGCTTGCATTTTTTCCCCCTTTTTTTTAAATTCAAATCACATTTCATAAACCATTCATCCATTTGTGTTCAAATAGATGGATGATGGACGAAATTGAATTTGTGTTCACCAAGCATTCAACTATTTGTGTTAAGATTTTAAGGTTCCGCTCATTTTGTCGCATGAAGAGAAAATACTGCTGTGTAAACTTTCAGCCCAGGTGTTAAATGAAACGTGGTGAATAATAGAGAAGGCACGATACCATTTTTTCCCTTTTCCAGCACTGATAGATGTACGATATTTTATGTGGGTTTTTTTTAACTGAAATCAAACTTTTTCACACAAAAATCACTTACATTGTAAATATATTAAAGTATAAATATAATAAAACAAAAGAAAAAACAGTCAAGTCTTTTTTGTATGCAAACATTTCCAGTTCCAAAAGTACATTTCTTTTCCAAATCTAAATGACAGGATCTGATATCTCTTATCCAGGATGTTTTCTCTGTTTTCTGACTATATGCACTAGGATATATTGTTTTCAATTAAATGTTGATGGGCCATGTTATGTGTGTGTGTGTGTGTGTGTGTTTTGTTTTTAACCATTTACAGGGCTTGAGTTGCCTGAGAGACCAAAGTTTATTTTCTGAGATAGCCAGATGTTTTATTGAGAAGAGAAGAACTTATAAGAAATATGAATCTCGTGGCGTTTTGCAGTATCCAGACCCCAATAACGACTCGAGGCCATACAGTTCACAGACGCACGGCTGCAATGTGTAGAAAGCATGAACAAGCTGAATTTATGTGCACAATGAACAGGAAGGCTGCTCTGTTGCAGGATAATTTTTTAGCTTTAACATCATCATGTCATCACGGCTTCATCCGTCTGATCTGAACCGCAAAAAAAAGCAAATCCCAGGCCGGACCTGTGTGAGCTTCATGAGCGTCGGTGGTCCAGAGCTGTTTCTCGTCTCTGTCTGTCAGAGAGAGAGAGAGAGAGAGAGAGAGAGAGAGAGAGAGAGAGAGAGAGAGAGAGAGAGAGAGAGAGAGAGAGAGAGAGTGTGTGTGTGTGTGTGTGTGTGTGTGTGTGTGTGTGTGTGTGTGTGTGTGTGTGTGTGTGTGTGTGTGTGTGTGAGTGTGTGTGTGAGTGTGTGTGTGAGTGTGTGTGTGAGTGTGTGTGTGAGTGTGTGTGTGAGTGTGTGTGAGTGTGTGTGTGTGAGAGTGTCTGTGTGAGAGTGTGTGAGTGTATGAGAGAGAGAGAGCTCTTTATCTTCCTACAAGTGTGTGTTTAATCCCTGTACCTCTCTAAGCTAACTCTCTTTGAAGAGGTGAAAATTCCTTGACTAGGACTCGTTTGACGAGTAGAGCCGGAAGCTCCTGCGCTCAGAAGAAGCACCGCGCCGGGTTTTTTTTTTTCTTTGGTCTAGTTTTTAGGACGACAACCTGATTTGCAGGCCTGATCACTTACTATGTTCCGTTGCTCTCGGCTTTCTCTGACTGACGGAGAGATAGAAACACACCCTGGTGTGTTTGGGTTCATGTCTTGTCTTGACTCGTGTTTGTTTTCCATGTATGTTTGGCTCAGAGCACTTGAGCTCAGTGTGAGTCCTCATATAGCTGTAGTGATGTAGCGGCAGATGGTGGAACGAGGCCACTGCCCCACTTAATAACACTGTGTGTGTGTGTGTGTGTGTGTGTGTGTGTGTGTGTGTGTATACCATGTGTTGGGATGCTCAGCCTTTACCCCAGTTTCCTACATTCCCCTTCTTCCTCTTCTGTCCCTAAAGATGGCACCGATACACTCACTGTTTAAGTGGGATAACACTGATAAGTGGTTATGAGAACACTGTTGCTAGGCAACTGAAAATATGAACACCCAAGCTAGCTAGTGACAAAGATGTAGCTAGCAAACCTCAGATGTGTTGCTAAATTATTTAGAAAAGACTCTATGCAACTAAAATTACATAGTACTTACACTTAGCATCGGCTAATGTTAACGTCCGTGGACCTGGAAACACAAACGCAGGATACATTCGCTATTAAAGAGGTTAAATTTGTGAGAAGACTGTTGCTAGGCAACTAGAAATTATGAATGCCCAAGCTAGCTAATGACAAAGATTTGGCTAGCAAACATTTGTCTCAGATGGTTCAATAAATTACTAAGAAAAGACTCTAGACGACTAACGTTACTCTGTAACTTCTATGGACCCGGAAACACAAAAACATGTTTAAAGGGTTAAATTTGTTTAAACACTGTCGCTAGACACCTGGAACGATAATAGCCCAAACTAGCTAGTGATAAATATTTAGCTAGCGTGTAGCAGTGTCTGTTTACAGACAAAGTAGAAGTGTGTGAAGAATATAAACAACACAAAAGCATAAGGAATATCAACATTTACCTCAGATGTGTTGATAAATTACTCTCTTTGAGTCTGTCTCTCTCTGTGTCTCGCTCTCTGTCTCTCTTTTTGTATCTCTCTGACTCTCTCTCTCTCTCTCTCTCTCTGACTCTCTCTCTGTCTGTTTTTCTCTCTCACTGTCTCTCTGTATGTCTGTCTCCGTCTCCATCTCTCTGTCTCTCTCTTACTGTCTGTTTCTTTCTGTTTCTCTGTGTGTCTGTAATTATGTCTCTCTTTGTGTCTCTCTCTGTTTGTATCTCACTCTGTTTCTCTTTTTGTACCTCTCTGACACTCTCTGTCTCTCTCTCTCATACACTCACACACACACACACACACACACACACACGTTGACTGTTCATTCTATGACGACACCTTTTTTTTAGCCAGCTGATTGAAATACTTCCGTAATTAACTGGCATCCCATCCCGGGTGTATTCCCGTCTCACGCCCGGTTTTCCCAGGATAGCTACGAGAAGAAGAAAATCCTAAACTAGAAGCAGTGCAAAAGAACAACTGGGCAAATGTCTGGAAATTGGAGCGATTCAGAAACAAATGGGGAAATTCCTTGATGTGTAATTCAGTCGCCTGCGGACTTTGTATTTATGTATCCATCGTATGTAGGATTTGTTATACGTCACATGACGTCCGCGACCGAATGATGCAAAGACTGAACATAAAAATAACCTGAAATGATCCCAAGGTTTGAGTGTGAAAGCTTGTGTACTTTGGACGAGGTTTTTAGCAGGTCTGTTTGTAAGGAAGACATCATGTTGTGGTGGTACCTTATCAGCAGGGTGCATCTGATCTGCACGTGATGGTTCACATTGGCTGTGTGTGGGATAGAGAGTGTGGAAATCAGAAGCCTCAGCATTTGGTTATGTGTGTGTGTGTGTGTGTGTGGTTGGGTGCTGGGAGGAAGTCGCACACGTGTGTAAGCTCGTATTTTACACTCGTATATGAGACACAGCATTGATGGGCATGTCGGCGCCCATCAAAGAGTAAAAAATAAATAAATAAATAAATAAATCATTCAAATGTCGAAACGACCTACTTAACCGTTAGAGACGTAATCTAACCTAATGCACCTTTTAAATAATCTGTTTGAAATTTGTTTTTGATTTACATGTTACATGGTCAGCTTCGTACTAGCGTCGTTGCCAGATTAGCAAAGCGACCTTACTGTATTAGCTACGTTCACTCGCCAGAAACACCAGCGATTTCTGCTGCCTCCTTCCAAGCTTTATTTTTCTTCCTAATGCCTCTTTCATTTTTGCGTGTCCAACAGTAAATCAGAACTAATTGCAGGTAGGAATTAAAAGTTGTGAGCGGGAAACTGAAGAAACCTCAGACCACGCGCGCTTGTAGGATCGCATCAAGCTGATGATCCGTTTTGTTTCAGGATACCACGATGCAATTTAACGAAATCATTTCTTTAATACATTGATGCACTTTTCTATGATTGCTTTGACATGGATTAATTTCCTATAACAGCATGCCCCGTCAAGTGTTTCTTACTTAATGCACAGGGATAAATTCACATATTTACAATTTATTTTGATTTAAATTAATTCGAATGTATTTATTTGTGTAAAGCTGCTCTGTGAGAATGTCTACTGTTAAAAGCGCTATAGAAAACATAATTGAATTGAATTAATATCATTAGTGAGCTATATTTCTTATTTAATCTTATGATTTTTTTTTTTTTATCATAAATATTTGGTCGACTTTTTTGATTTAATATTCATAGACTCTGTTAAACCATTCCTGTCAATTTTTTTTTAACTTTATGTAACTGATTGTAATAATAATTTATGTAATAATGTACTGTGGAAGTGGAGCTGTTTGCTGTAAAATGAATACAGATCACATTTAGGCACATTTAGAGTTGTAGATGTTTGTGTTTTACCAGTAGCAGGGGATGGTCATGAATTATTTTCAGTGTTTAAGTCGAGTCCAACACTTGTTGTGTTTCAGGAGCCGTGATGCTGTTCGTCTCTTGTACCCATTCACAATCCTGTTACAAAAAAATGACAAAAGAACCACAGTGCCTGGTTGCCAGATTGTGACTGTTATCAATGCTTATGTTTCATTTAGGACTCAGTCGTCTCCCTAAATCACTAAATGAAAGGCTTACTGAGACTTATTTGCATTTTTGGCAAGCAACCGTTTGTTCAGCATGAAGCGACGCTTTAATGAGCGCCGAGCCACCTGGCATCGCTGATCGGGAACCCACATGATGGTTTAAGGATTCTATGAAATCTGTGAAAATTCGCAAGGATGTTCACTATTTTTAATCAGTAAGATGTTTTTTGCAAAGTCCATGCTTGTATGAAGAAAAAAAAAAAAAAAAAAAAGCCTGACACTGCATCTTCTTCCTGCTCTGCTTTTCAGTTGATTGTATAAATCTTTTTAAATCCTGATGTGATTCCACGCCAGACAGTGACGCACCATGTTCTCACCAGTCTCTGGTTATTTCCCTTCCCTCCATATTGCTTTTATTGTCCCTGTTGTGCCTCTGTCTTTATTCCCATTCAGCGTGGACACTGTGATGGCTCTGGCGATTGATGTGGGTTCACATTCATCGAGTCCGTGCCGTTTGTCCACCTGATGGGAATATAGAAAAAAGGCTTTGTTTGTTTGGATCTCACCCAGTGAACAGAATAATGGAATTGCTTTCCTTTTGCTAACTTTTTGCTTTCTTTTTGCTACTTTGCAAAACAGGCAGACTTTATTTTCGAATAAATGAAAATATCTGCAAATGTTGCCTAAAAATAACACAATGGTAGTGATGATTATTGTTAAATGTCCACCATAAGGAACACCCTTTTCGTCCAAACTGAGCTAAAAATTCTCACAGAACATTCGCTGATTTCCTTCAAATTGATTTTTGTATGTTGATAAATGCCAAATGCTGTAAATCACCAAGTGTGTTCATGGCACAGCTGATTTACATTTAGCCACACCCACAAAACTCTATAAAAGGCAAAGCTCACAGAGAGCTTGAAAATGACTAAATAACAGCTAAATAAATAAGAGTGAAAGAGCTTCCAGTAATGCAGCTCGGCCACTGCGGTGCGTCTGCTACCTTAGACACACAGTAACGCTTCCTCCTGTTATAGGGTGCCATTACTTTTGTCTTAGCTAATAGTCTTATTTGACTTAATTTTTTTGACATTATGAAGTGAGTTTTATTAAATGTGTGTAATTGTAATAAATAAATGATTTAAACTTTACAGCGTAATCTGCATGTAAACTCACAGTTAAACATTGACAGTTATATGATCTTAAGCCGATCATTCGAGGTTCACAGCTAAACTTAGACAAACTCAGAAGCGAAACGTTTTTCCAGACTAACTGGGTTACCACGAGCACCACATTTCCTGTGCGAAAGATTTACAAATACCTCTTTCTGTATCCAGCGTGATATTTGACACACGGCATGGCTAATGATTACCAGCGCATTTTACACTTACTCGCGGCTAACTTCCCTTTAAGTGTGTGTGTAACGCAGTGATGCTGAAAGCAGTCTGTGATCTAGAGTGTCGTATTTAATATTATAGTGGTTATGGAAGGGTGTATTTTGCGAAGTTGGCTGTAGTTTCTGTACTTTTATGTAGTGTGTGTTAATAAAAGTTTAAAAAATTTCAAACGAATGGTTACTAAAATGACATGCAGTCATCAGCCTCAGTGCTCTTATCTAATTACATTATATACATACTGTATGAATTTCCATGTGTGTGTCCTTTTAATTATTAAAAACTACACCTCACAGAGACACAAATTGCCATTTTGTGGGGAAAAAAAGTGAAAATATACTTTTCCTTAAGTAATGAATACATCAGTGACCCGTAATCGGATTCTGACCGGAGTGTGGAAAGTCTTTAATATTCCACCGTGAGAGCGTATGGAATTTTGATTAAGTCAAGAGGCGTATCTTAACGTCCTCCTCCGTGTCCCAGAGGACGGACAGAGAATTAACAAGTCATAAAACTGCCTCCTGTGATGTGTTTAAGGCTACGTTTACACGACAACGATGTAGTCGAAAACGGAAAAGTTTTTCTCTTGCGTTTTCAAAAAGTTTCACTTATACACAACAGCGTTTTCAAAACGATTCGCGTTTACACACATCCGCGATAGCGTCCAAAAACGCCGTATTACGTATGCCAGGCCAGTCGTTGGCGCTGTCACCTTGTTAGTAAACAGTACCTGTAGGGAAGTGACGATTAGCTCTTTGTGGGCGTCTCCGCTGTTGGTTGTAATATTGGTGAAGTA
>CM075014.1:22594051-22607399 GCA_037576675.1 Pangasius sanitwongsei | reverse complement strand
CTTCATCCACATGAGACACATTAAAGCAATTAGCACGTACACACACTTTACTGGTGTGTGAGTGTGTGAGTGTGTGATGTGAACGATTAGGAAGTCTGATAGCTTTCACAGAGAGCAGCTCCTGCACCTGAGCCGAACCCTGGTTGCCGTGGGATACCGTGACATCATGTTAAACCCTGCTAGCAGAGGTGTGCTCTGTCTTAGCCTAGTAAACCAGCTTTCGCCGTCAATAAAACAGCTGCGCGTCCTCGTTTTACTGCAGTAAACACACACAGACTGGAGCACGTGGTCTGCAGAGGCAGTAGCACTCCAGAGGAATGTTCTCTCCGAGGAGATCTCACAGATCACCGATGCTGACAGTGTTAAAATCACACACATCCGTCTTCTCACTGGAATGAAAGAAAAACCTTGTTTGATGCTAGTGTCAGGCGTATTCGATCCTGGCCCGCGCTGTATCTCTTTCCCAGAGAAATACCTTCACCCCGGTCTGTTAGAGCAATAAAGCCGGGAGAGCGTCACCGCGGAGAAAACAGGCCTCTCATTGTTCCACCATCGCCAGACTTCTGCTGCATTGTTCCCCGCTTTAATACCGCTTGTATAACATTGATGTCATTTTTCATCTGTCACCTTTGCTCTCTCATTCTTTATTTTTAAACATATACTATGCTTTTTATTTCTGTTTTCAGAAGTCCTTGACGTTACGTAGCCCCAAGCATCATCAAATGTGAACGATTAAAAATACACTTTATTGTCTGGCATGTAAACGCGCTCGAATTTAAACAGTGACACAAAGCAAAGCTGCAGAAGAAAAGAGGGGGAAAAAAAAAAAAACGTGATCAGGGATTAAGTGACTTTGGGAATATAAAAACAGGAACCTTTTGCTGAACCGCGTCTGTCCTTTTTAAATGGGTTTAATGCGGAGGGCAGGTGCACTTTATAGGAATCAATAAAAAAAGCGATTTTCCATCAAGCGCCTGATAGAGAGATAGGGGAAAGATGAAAATATATTGAGGAAACCTCAATCCTCCTAAGAACCGAGCTGAATGAGATGAAGCTGAAGGAGATGTCTATGTCCATCAGCATTACACATCTGTGTCCTGATTTTTTTTATATATCTACTTGACAAAATTGCAGCCGACAAATTTCATTAAAACAATTCATTAAAATTATTGCGTAAATCGAATGCTAAAACTCGCAGTTAACTGATGAATACATAAAGTGCTTCCTTTTACAGTAAGGCTCATTTTAATGCTTTTATTAAAAGGTAGCTGTTTCATCGTATCTACAGGATTGATGCTTCCAGCCAGCATGTAGTCGTTCATGCTAGTTTGCACCTCATAGCCCCTCTGCCAGAGTTTCTCAAGGGGCGGTCATTGGTCCGGACTTGTTTGATAAGTATAACCTGGTCCAATTTTTTTTTTTTTTAATTATGTAAACGTGTAAAAGGTGATTATTATTAAAGACGAAGAAAAGCAACATCAGTCATGAAATGTGTAACGCATAGACGTTTGGTAAGAGGAGGTGCTACATCTTCCGTTATAAATTGTCGGGTTTTCTGTACTCTGATTGATTTATGATGTGTAGAACTGATTGAAAAGGCTCTATAGTATGTAGTCCCCCTACCTCGAGTTGCAAATGCCTCCAGATTCTTCAACAACAGTCTAAAGTTTCTCTTGCGGCCTTCTAACCACGATAACGGGGTTGAAATTGGCAGTGAATAAATTGGAAGAAAATTGGGTGAAAAAATAAAAACCCAGGGCGAAACTAATCATTTGCTCTGCACATAAAAAGAAAGAAAGAGAGAGCGAGCGAGAGAGAGAGAGATGCGAGAGGGCCAGGAGGAGAGAGATGGTGCTGAGTGGAGAGGAATGAGAGCTGATTGCAGTCCAGGCCTGGCCACACACCATTGGTTTACTTTACAGCCGTTCAACTTTTTTTTTTCTTCGATACTCCGCTTGGCAAAAACCGAACCACTGTCTGTCTGAACGCGTTCTCCATTTCTCTCTTTATGCCTTTGGCAGGATGTAACCCCATATCTCTCACTCATCTGTGGCTCCTAGTAAAAAAAACCTGTGCTAAATCAGTAAAGCCGCTCAAACCATGCCATGTTCTCGGAGACTAGCACTAAAACCTGGTCACACAAACACTAAACTCCGAGCCACAAGACCGGAGCGCGAGATGGGGGGAGTCCACGCAAGCTGGAGGCCAGAGATACACCAACAGCTATTGGTCAGAATTTCACCACATCGAGCACATATTAACCAGTAGATGAAATTAGAAGTGCAAAAAAAAAAAAAAGTACCTATGTATCTGTAAGACTCATCTTAAGCTCTGGAGTCGTTCCCCAGCTTTATGTTTGTGTAGGCTTGGGGCTGAGGAGGACGGTATATTTTATGCGTCTGGGTTGTTAATCGTCTAATGTGGTTTTGAATCCATTATGCATTCAGATGTGCAGCGCTGTAAAAGTGTGGTGAGCCTCATCATTTTCCAGCACCACTCATTTCAACCGTTTCACATCCAGACCTCAAACTATAACAGGACCCGGTTCACTAAAGCATTAAGCACCACCGTTATCCTTTTATTCATCGCTAGTACATATTTTCTGCATTTCTGCCTTTTAAGCAGCTTTTATTGAGCAGGTTTTTTTATTATGCGTTCTGAAGGAGTCCATGAAAATTCCACACTTTGAATTCTGCCAGACTCCGGGATCGGCGGCGGTGTAACGTGAGGGTCTGCAGGTTCTTCGACTCAATTAGCTTAAGTGTTAAATCGGCTTAAAAGAAAATGTGCACGGTTTTGTTTTGTAGGCAAACGGATACTATTCATCTGCTGGTTTTAGTCTTTTTCTTCACCCGTACTCCTCTGTTCGTACTCTCAGGTCTGCTGGCACTGGACTCTTAGCCGTCCCGAAATTCAGACTGTTGGGTCACTGTTGGGGCAGATGTTTAGTGTCATGGCCCCCAAACTCTGGAACTCTGCACCTCAATCTCTTCAACTTGTATTCTTCACTTTCCATCTTCAAGGCCCAACTTAAAAGCGTTCTCTTTTCTCAACTCTTTCAATCTTTTTTCTCTCCAGTTGAAGAGTGTTTGTGTGTTTGTTTGTTTGTTTGTTTTCTGGTTGGGTATGAGAAAGGCTCTACATAAAATAAATGTATTATTATTATTTATTATTATTATTATATAGTGAGTGCAGAAGTTAAAATGATGAAACCAACATGTCACTTAATGCGAGGTTTCACAGATGTGACAGTGTAGGGTAAGTAAAACAGGACATGCTATTATAGGAAAATAATCAATGACAGAGCGGTGCGATGCAGCCCGATACCAACTGTTACAATATTTTTATTTGTTAAAGAAAATAAAAATGTAAAATATATATTTTTAAAAATTACATTTAATGTTGTGGAATGTCAAGTTGGTTCCTGTTCTCACTTACATTATAGCAGCTAGAAACCGTCATTCCCTCACCAGCCTCTCTTTTTTTTTTCCTCTGTCTTGAAGTTAATAAGATAAAATAAAAAAAAAACGGAGCTTGTCAGGTTTCCTGAGAAACCGCAAAGCATAAAGATGTCGGAAAACTTAAACTTTACAACTTTACCTCTGACTGACACTGGAGACTCCTTCTATAAATGTTAAATAAATGTCTCCTAAAAGAAAACTTCACATCAAAGATTAAACACATCCCATTATCCATTATTAGCCATTTTCTTGTTAGGGCTTAATCTCAAATGGCTTCCTATTCACACGGACTCGCACTGCAGAAGCACTACGTAATCTCAGATGTGTAGTTATTTAACAAAGACGTTTGAATAGGAAGCCATTTGGGATTAGCTGTAATTTTAGACTCTACTTGGATAAGAAATCTTTACTGTGAAGACACTAATCTCGTCTACTGCTGAAGGGTTTGGCGCCGCTAGAGAAGCGGCTCCAGTCAGAGACGTTAATCAGGACGATTCTCCGCTTCGTGTCTCAGCTCGGCTCTCGTTGCACCTGGGTTAGGAGGGTAACTACGTTCAGCGCAGGTTCTTCATTAAAGTGCAGCTTATTCACCAGTGGAAACAACAACAGCTTGGAGGACAGGGTGCAGGCCCGCCGAAGACTACACACACAACCTGTAATGCCCAATCAGGCTATAACTCTAGTGTTCTGGTATGATATTCGATATTGCTTTCTTTTTTGCGTACCTGACTTACCTGACATCTTAGCAAACGTGCACGAGTGAAAGTAACTGATTAGCCACAGACGTTTCGGTGAATGTGGACGCTTTTACCACGAGCAGACCATTTTTAAAAAACGTTTGAGGGAATGTTAACTTATCTGATGAGTTGCAAACGATGCACAGAACTGCTTTTGGCCCTCATAGTTTGAGCACGTAGACATATTTCAGACAGTTATCTAAAGCCTGGGCCTGGGACAGCGTCTCCGTCAGATGACCGAGCGGGTGATTATGGGTAATTTGCCGAGCTGTGCCGTTCTACACCGTGCAGTTGTGGGTGGTGGTTGTGCTACGATCAGCACACTGCGTTCTCTCAAACCACATACTCCGTAACATTTCATTGAAAAGGTTGTTTTTTTTTTTTGTTGTTTTTTTTTCCCCCCGATCAGGATGAAGACTTCCAGGAGATGATCAGCGCCGCCCAGCTGATGGAGAATCAGTACAGTCATCTGTTCGACCTGGTGATTGTGAACGACGACCTGGCGTCTGCATTCAGCGAGCTCAGACAGGCTCTGAGGAAGGTGGAGACGGAGACGCACTGGGTTCCAGTCAGCTGGACACACTCCTGAGGGAACGCCATGCACCAGCACAGGGGACAGAAAATAAACCTGGGACGGCACATTTAAAAATAAAGGAGAGAAGGAAGACAGAGGGGAAGAAGTCTTGCGAAGCATGACTGCTGACCGAGCTTCCATTTAGCCTAAATGTGGTGACGAGGAGGGTTGGGGGGGGCGGCTTGCGGGGATTTTAACAGCTCTCTGACGCTTTTATGGGCTCCTGCGACACTAAAAGAAGGAATTTTAGGTTTGTTTTTTGTGTGTACTTGGTCAGCATGGCTGGACTCGGAGCGAAGTGTCTAATTACACTCAAAATGTCGTTAAACATGGGACCGTTTAGCGGCAGCTGTCGAAGTGTGTGTTTACTTGACAGCCAGTCAGGCGGTTGGGCAGAGTGTGATTTTAACTTTAATTTATGAACACCAAAGGGATGAGTTTTTTTTTGTTTTTGTTTATTCTGTGGGCTGACTACATTTTTGTGATTTTGGGAAGTCTTAAGTCGTGAGTCTTTTTTTAAACAACACAACACCGAAAAACGAGCTCCTCTTATGTTATTCTATTTAACTAGAAAAGTAATATATTTTAATAATTTTCTGGGATTTGTGTACTTTTTATAAACAAAAGCAATATCCTGCCTTTTCTAGAACAGCGGTCTCGGAGAAGCTTCAGTTTCGTGCTGAGGTTCTCGTCAGGATCGGACAGATATTCTAGACAGCAAGCGGGTGATGGTTTTATATTTATAAATATCACGTAATTCTGCTTTCAGTCTTTTTTTTTTTCCTCTTTCTTTTGAGACATTTACAGGAAGAGTAACAGCTTTACTCTCATTACAGGTACGCTATCTACACGTCATTAAACCGTAAAATTGGCCCAGGTTTCCTCTTTTCCTTTAATTCCCAAGAAACACACACATTTTTATATTTTAATTCCCCGCTCATATACTCAACTTTGCCTTAATATTAAAAGTAATATTCAGCCACAACATGTGC
Source organism: Pangasius sanitwongsei (assembly GCA_037576675.1). Lineage (NCBI taxonomy): Eukaryota > Metazoa > Chordata > Actinopteri > Siluriformes > Pangasiidae > Pangasius > Pangasius sanitwongsei. The sequence goes on along the minus strand of CM075014.1, from coordinate 22,601,635 downwards.
ATTTGGCATTTAATAATATATGTGTATAATTATTTGGCATTTTATTTCCACATTGTTTATGAATATCATTATTTAAATGATAAATGAATATTCAAGCTGAAAAATCAAAATTTATTTTCCCCCGAATTGCATAAATGTAATCTATTTACCTACTGGAACATTATATTATAAATATTACAAACATATTATAAAAATGTAATTTGATGAAGGAAAAAAAAAAAGCCACTACAAAAACAGCTTTACACATTTACCCTCATTAAAGATGCTAACATCTATGAATATGCATGAATATGCAAATTAGAAACTCCTCCTGTCCTCCTGCATTCGCAGCTAGTCTAATAGCTCTAACATTAGCTAACTTAGCTAGAATGCTAGTAAATTAGTTTGCATTTAAGTTGGATTTCAGTACAAGTCTCGATTTGCATCATCATTTACTGATTTATTAACTTTGGCTAGCTAGCTTAGGTTGCAGTTACTTCTGCTAAAAGTTTGCTGGTACTGGAACTTTAACCAAATCAGTTTTATACAGAAGTACTGAGATTTTAGGGGAAAAAAACCCAAACACTCGTCTATTTAATCAGAAACAGCTTTCAAAAATACTGTTTGAGACTTACGCTTTTGAGTTCAGGAATACTTTAAATGCTAATTTAAAGAAATAATATTATAAACATTACAAATACAATTGTAAAGAACTTTCTTTAAAAAAAAAAAAGCCTAGAAACAGTACTGCATGTTTACCATGTTTATCATTAAAAATTCAACAGTCAAAAATATACATAAATCATGTTAATATGTATATTTTATGTCCTTGTATGTCCTCCTGCTATGCCAGCTAGCCTCATATCACTAACATTAGCTAGAATGCTAGTTAACTAGCTCGCATTTAAGTTGATTTTCAGCCTCCATTTGCATAATTTTCATTAATTTAACAGCAGACAAAGTTGTCAGAAATATGTTATCATAACCATAATAACTGATTTTGTTCATCACTAAGATTTTCTCGCTAGCCTCGCTTGAAGTTTCTGCAGCTGAAGTATTATTAATTAATTATATTATATATTGTTAGTATATTATTATATAATGTATTGTTATAAATATGAATTTAAAGTAACGCTGAACTCAAAAATATTACTTTCAAAGCCATGTTTATGTAAAATACCAGATTGTTTTGTGTCTTTTAAGAAAGCTTTACTTTTTTTAAACGGTAATTCTCGCACTATGACCCTCCAAACTCCTCCTCCTTTCCCCTCTCCAGCCCTCAGTAACAACTTAAAATTTGTTTTTACGGTTATAATCATGTCTCCATATGTGTGAATGTATGCTGGATATCAGCATTAATGCACTGCCTCTTGTCCAATCAGATCACTCGGCTGGGATTCTTTGGGTTTCCTAAACTCAGTTTCGCGTAAGATGAGATGTAGACGTACACGTGTAGCAGCAAAGACAGCAAAATAATGCGAGTTAAAACGTTAAAAACGTTTATTTATAGCTATAAACCGGGCAAACGAAACGATTCACAGAGAGACTTTATGCTAGGATCAAATTCTCGTTCACGTTTACTCTAGTCTCAGTCTCAGCCTCACACGGTCCCACAGAGGGTATGATGCTTATTATTGTACACTTTTCTGGCTGCAAGCTTCAGGATCTCTGATCGGCTCTCTGCACTCCTGTGTGTATGTGCGGACTTTCAAATGTGGAGGTTTTTCGACGTTTTAAATCACTAGATTTAAGGAAAATCACAGCATGACGTCTTTAAAAGTTATTAAATAGTTTTTGTTTAGAACGGTTAATGACGAGTAAACGAGTTGACCGAGGTCACGACTGTGATTGGGCAGATGTAATGTCAATCAGTTGACCTCTTTCTGTGAAAGTAGACAGTAACTAGTGAAGTTCACATGTGCCTAACTGCATTTACACTCATAAACCAATCTGCACTGAGTTTCCTAAAAGCTTCGCAGCACAAATATGATTGTTAAATGGTCGCGCGAGCATCACAGTGAACGCTTTCTCGAACTGTTAAGTAATCTTTAGCTTCCTTATTTTTGGGAAACGCTACCCCTTGTCTGTCATTTTTATTTGGTCTGTTTTTGATTTGTCTTTATAACATCATGTTAAAATTATTTAGACTTGATGCACTGCTTGGTTTTGCGTTTACATTCGGGGGTTTTATTTGTAGCTTTAATTAAAGTGCATTAGCATTGCGTAAGGAATAAAACACGACAGGACAGTTCTATTCCTCGTATACCACAGCAATCCGCCAGCAGTTTTTATTTGTTACATAGCAACGCATCATACTTTTTATCCATTTGTAGATTCATTTAATGTTGTGGAATGTCTGTGAAACAAGTTAGTTCCTGATTTCACTTTCGTTACAGCAGCTGTAACCAGTCGTTTCCTCACCAGCCTCTCTTTTTTTTCTCTCTCTCGTTATTGTTAATAAGACAGGAAAAAAAAAAACGCAGCTCGTCATGTTGCCGAGAAACCACAAAGCGTAAACTCCTCTGTCTTGAAGATGTCGGAAAACTTACTGACCGTTACAAAGCGCTGACACTGGAGACTCCTTCCATAAATGTTAAAAAACACAATTGCGCACTTTGTACCATCCGCAGTACAAGTCCATGTGAATGAGCTGTCACTATAGAAACGATGTCATGTTTATAATATAAACCTGAGATTTGCAGCTGCACTACTGTCAGAGCTGCTGTCCTAGAAAATTAATCAACACCACCTGACCAATCACAATCCAGAATTCACCAGCGCTCTGGACAAATATGATAAATTACTGAAGACGCCCTGAAGCTGGGTCGCACCCACGGGATTTAGATTTAACAGGTTTTAAGCTAATCAAGAATTTGTTTGTTAGATTTATGCTAATTTAACTTTAAATTTAAACCCGACAACAAAATCGGCAATTAAAGCCTTAACCTGGGATTAAACCCGAGAGCTGGAATGAATGTCGTTTATTCGCTGATGGATTCACCAATGTTTCTACTTTTAATACATTTTTTGAGATAAAACAAACATAAATACTTGTTTTTTTTTTCTTCCTGAGGAAGAATTTTTTTCTTCCATTCATTTTATACAGCGCACCTAATACTAGTACTGTTCATAAAGTTAATCTCACTGCAGAAAATGTCTTAGCAAGTGAAGATATGTTGAATGGAGGAAAGGCATCTAAGGTTTCTCGTTATGAGATTATAACAAATATAAGAGCATTGAGCCTGTTTTGTGACTCATTTCGAGCTTAAAATTATCGCTTGAAATGAGTAAAAATAGTAGAAATAGGTTTAATACCTTTATATTTATTCAACAGCAAGCTAATAAAGAGAAATAGAAGTTGAATTTGTCTCTATTCAAGATATATTTTTACCACTTTTTTGCAGTGCAGAAGTTTGAAAGAATGGGATTAAGTGTGATCTGAAGTTCATAATGTCTTAAGTTAATTATTAAAGGTAAATATTGGTCGAACTGGATTAATTGATGAATTTAATTTAATCCAGGTTAAAGTTTAATCTCTGGTGGTGCAACCTAGTCGATGTTCAAGCCGAAATGTTCATTCATCATCACTGTTTGCTCTCTCTCTCTCTCTCTCTCTCTCCACTTTTATCATCACACTTTTCTTTGCTGTGAAACCATTCCATCTGAATTGAGCATCTACACGTTTATCTTTTTTATTCTGTCTCGCACACACACACACGCGCGCGCGCGCACACAGAGAGCGGTGTAATAAAATGAAATGCAGCCATGCACGGATAAATAATTAAACTGATTCCTTCTGAGCACTCGGTTGAAGTCTGCTCTGTTTATTCACTTACTGTTTTTTGGAGTTTGGTATTGATCATGAGTCACTGAACATGAGCTAATTCTCTTCCAGCAGGACGTGAAATATGGACGACTGAGTGCTTTGTGCTTTGGACTTCTCCAGCCAGACCAGTCCCCAATTAAGTGGCTAAAAAACCTGTTTTTCTGTGTTTGGGGACGTTGATGGCTAATTCAGATGTGACACAGACATTCGGGGCGAAGTGGGACAGGGGTCTGTCTCTCTCTCTCTCTCTCAGCTTGATGAGCTGCCAGGATGAAGCAAGAGCCAGAGCACGGCCATGTACACTCCAGCACAGATCTTACACAGGTCACACACACACACATGACCAGTATAAACGTTCGCTATAACGCACTGCGTTTCCTGTTTCCTGTGTGTCTCCATCACTCGGTTATTTGTTTTAAGCTATTAGAATGAATGAAGTGAGAGCTGGTTTATAATGGAGAGAATACAGCAATGGACAGCCATATTGCTGCACACTAAAGGTCGTAACTCGTAATTTCGCACCCTCGACTAGGCAAATCCAAAGAAAACGCCCCCTCAACTCAATTCCTACGTGGGAACACTGGAGGTTCTACTCAAGTCCAAAAAAATTACATCTTAGGAAGTGAAAACATGTTGAATATAGTTGCATTTACGAATGTGTTTATGAACACACCCAACAGCACAACAATACATTTAAAAAAAAAAAAAAATAATAATAATTCTGGCCTGCTGTTAATAATCACGAGTTACCTGCCGGTTCATCCCGCCTCCAGTCCGTCCGCATCTGACGCTCGACCACGCCCCCGCTGCCGCAATCACCATAGTCTCCCACTTTGTTTTTGCAGCCAGGAAGTCAGAGTGACGTGTCTCACTCAGGGGTCTATGGTCTAAAATAAAGAATTTCCCACTTTGGGGAAAAAGACTTTCCCTTTCCTACACCATGTACCAAGTCAGAAACTGGGATAATTCTGAATTAAAAGGGATTTTCTTGTGCAAGTTCAAGATGAGGCTCTTGTATTTTTGATAAGTAAGGAATAACAAACAACAGACCGCGCACGTTATCGCGCATGGAGTGTTATTCTGCTCGTACCGCAGCAATCTGCCAACAATTACAGTGTTTAATTTATTCATGAACAACACGTCACACATTTTAACAGTTTAATGTTGTGGAACATTTAAGAGACATTTAAGTTAGTCCCTGTTTTCACCCACATTAAACAGTCACTCCTTCACCACTCTCTCTCTCTCTCTCTCTCTCTCTCTCTCTGAGTAATAACAATTACTTTGTTAAACGACAACCAGTTTTTAAATCCGTTTATTATTAGTCATAGATTATGTGGAGCTTCCGCCATACAAGTCCCTGTGTATGAGCTGTTACTATAGAAACGATAGCGTATTAGAAGGAGTGCGTTACTATTAACGTTCATGTTACAGCTGGAACTACCTGTGCTTCTGACCAATCAGATTTGAGCATTCGACCACGCTGTGGTATAAATCTAATGTAAGATGGCTTCATGACGTGAGCACGAGAATGAAAATGTGGAGGATTATTGGGAAGAAAGAGCTCTTCAATCTACTCAGTGCTTTCCCTCAGCGCCTCTCTGCTAGAAGATGGACAGATTACTTTACGAACGCGCCGATGCCCTTTATAACGCCAGCGTCTCACTGATCACGGAGACGGAGCCTCGGGGGTGAAAAGTCCAGCACTCTTTCACAGTCTTGCTCAGTTTCCTCTCCTGAACCGAACCTTACTTACTTCCAGTTGGGTTTATTTTTCTTTCTGTGATGCGAGCAGGTTCTGAGAGCACAGCCCTTCATGATGGATTTCTCAAATAGCCACTTCATCAACCTTTACGGGAACAGGGATGAGTCAGGTCCCTAAAAAAAAAAACCAAGAAAAATAACCACCATTTCACATCACAGTTTCACAATTGCAGGCTTGATGACTCTTCGGGTCGTCAGGTTTCAAAATGTGCTGTTAGATACCACGTCCCTAAACAGTTGTTTGGAAGAGTTTCACTAAAGAAGCCCTTCCTGACAGAGAAACCTCAGTGACCTTTGGCCATGAACACCATCATGTTTGGTGGAAAAAAAAAACAAAACACCAAACCCAGTGTCAAATCTGGAGGTGGATTATTGGTTCTCTGGAGCTGTTTTGTGGCTCTTGTGAAGGCTGATGATGCAGTCATGAATCATGCAAAGTTTCAGGATATTTTAACACAATCCCTGGTTGCCTCTGCCAGGGGGTTACGACTTGGCCACAAGATCAATCGCAAAATCAATATTTTGTGAAGGCCATTTCTGGATTTGAACTCTAAAAACATGTGGTCTCTCTCTCTCTCTCTCTCTCTCTCTCTCTGTCTGACCTCTCTGTCTGTTCTTCTCTGTGTGTGTCTCTATGTCTCTCTCCATCTTTTTCTGTCTCTCTGCATCTTTCTCTTTGTAGTCTCTCTCTCTATCTCAATTCAGTTTCAGTTCTCGTCTCTCTCTATCTGACCTGTCTGTCTTTCTGTCTTTCTCTCTCTCACTCTCTCTCTCTCTCTGTCTCTCATATCCATACCCTGTCCCGGTGTATGACATCATCACCGAGCTCTTTCATCTTAATGATGGATTCTGTGATTACTCCGAATTATGAGACCTGAAATCTGAAATAAGTATTTTTCTTTTAAACAAGCTGCTAAACTAAGCTGCTTAGTGTCCATTCTCCTCCTTCTTCTTCCTCTTCTCCTCCTTCTACTTCTTCTTCTTCTTCTTCTCTCCGTAAAGCAGGAAATGCTTGTCACTTCCCCCGGCAGATTAAAAGCTCCTCGCTCCTGATATACTCTCTGACCGTTCAGAGTGAAAGTGCGGCGTGATCTCGTGGCCGTGCTCAGCTCCTCCGTGTCCTGATGGAGAGAGGATGGCTTCTGCAGAGAGGAGCTGGAGGTGGGTGCGTGGGTGGAGCAGCCGAGGTTAAGGGGTCTCCACGGCACTGAAGTTTGATATTCCTCTTGAAGAGATCCCTGAGGAACGCAATCATTCTGCACCAGAACCATGGCCTGGCCTCACACTTCCCTCTTCAAACCTGCTTTTGTTTTTATTTCTCTGTCTCTCCATTCGTCCCTCACTTATCGCTCTTTAAATCACTTGCTTATTTCCACATATCCATCTCTCTCTCTCTCTCTCTCTCGTCCTTTTGATTTTTTCCCAGTTATACGAGAAAAACAGGAAGATCGTGCGAAAGAGAATGCAAGAAAAACGATGCAGGTCTCATTCTCTTTCGCACGCTCGTACTGTTTTTCTCGTATAAGCAGGGAAAAGAGAAAACAATCAAGAGGACGAAACAGAAGAGGGAGAAGAAACGATAAAACTAGTGTGATGATAATAAAAAATAGCACAGGTCTCTGAGAGTGCACTCAGGAAATAATGCAGCTTTTTTTTTTGTCATGCAGTAATTATTTTGCAAGGCCACTCTTTCATCGCATATCCTTTTTTAAGTTTATATACTTTTCCCTTTTTGTTTTTCTTTTTATGTAATGACTGCTCGCTCCTCATTTCCCCGTCCTGCACAAGAGTGGAGGTGCAAATTAAATTGAACAATTGAAGTGCAAATTAACAGTAGAAATAAAGGGAAACTGTAACCCAAAAAAGTTAAATACAAAGTAAAACTATAACAAAAGAATTATTGTAAAAAACTGCAATTTTTTTAAAAAAAATTCCCCTCCCCTCAAAAACCAAGTCAAAGAGTTTACACTTTTTACATCCTTATATATATATATATATATATATATATATATATA
>CM075014.1:22569940-22593951 GCA_037576675.1 Pangasius sanitwongsei | reverse complement strand
TCTACACTTCGATCACATCTTGATTGTTTTATTTCAAATCCATTGTGGTGGTGTATAAAGGCAAAATCACAAAAACTTTGTCATTGTCCAAATACTTCCGGACCTAAACTGTATATATGTTGAATTGAATTGAAGTTAGTGCAAATTGTATGACAATAATTTCATCCCCCTTTGCCACGTCTTCTCTATATCTTTAATAAAGTTTTGCACCTCAGACAGAGGAAACAGTTTGCCCTGAGTGTCAGGTGCATGTTTAGGCATTTGCTGTTTCCCTTCTGGTTTAATTACACAAAGACTGTAGACAGAACTCACAGGAGGTGCGGTTGTGTTGGTGCTCTCTGTATAAACGCTGCACACGCTCCACCAGCTCCCATTTCTCACAGCAGCCGGAAAAACTCACAAAGTTCCTGGCCAGAATTTCCTTCAGCTGCCGAACCGTTAACAACTCGATGTCATCCTCGCTGGAGAGATCAGAGATAGAGGCTCGAGCCCTCCTCTGAGTCACTGGGCTGGACTGTTTACACATCAACACAGACACAGAGACACACACACACACACACACACACAGAGCCAAGTGAGAACAGCAACAAGTAAATGTTTAGTCATTCTCTGAAGACTGAATACGGTGATACATTAAACACACTACACAATCAGTTATGCAATTACATAACAGATCAGAGAGACTGATTAATTAACTCAGTCAAATAAACAGAATAATCTAGCACACTAACATACACTCACTTTAATAGGAACACCTGTACATCTGCTCATTCATGCGATTAATCAATCACCCAAACGTGTGTCAGTAGCGCAGCAGATAAAATCAAGCAGATACTGGACAGGAGAAAAAAGGGGGAAAATGTGAAATGTGTGAGTGGAAGTTCTGTGGGTGTTAATAAGAGAGGTCAGAGGAGAATGGCCAGACTGTTTTGAGCTCACCTGAGGGCTACAGTAACTCAAATAACCACTCTTTATAACCATGGTGAGCAGAAGAGTATCTCAGAATGTAACACACAGCAAACCCTGAGGAAGATGGGGTACAACAGCAGAAGACCACGCCAGGTTCTTCTCCTGCCAAGAACTACAGTACTACTACTACTAGTCTGAGGCTACAGTGAAATTTGACAGCTGAAGATGGTGACCTGGTCTTTTTCCAATCTTCAACTGTCCAGTCTAGATGAGCCTTTGCCCAATGTAGCCTTAGATTCTGATGTTTGATGTGAACATTAACTGAAGCCCTTGACCTGTCTCTCTGTTCTGTTATGTCAGTGAATAACTGATTGTGTAACTAATGTTTTTGATTTTAGTGGATTTTAGTTATAACTAGTGTGAATAATATCTCACCTCTAGTAAACGTTCATTGTTCTCCAGGGGGAGGAGAGACACAGAGGCAACGTCCCCACAATCCTGTTTGTCAACACACACATCATTATCATCAATGCCATCATCAGACAGAAGGGATGTGTGTGTGTGTGTGTGTTTGTGTGTACCTGGCTGGTTCCTGAGCTGTTGTTAGTGCTGTGTGTTTCTTCCTGAGGGGCGGAGACAGACAGTGCAGGCTGCTGGGGGGTGGCGGGTGCAGCATCAACGGGCAGGGCTAAATCAGAGGGCGGAGCTTCTGCGTTTGCCTCTTCGCTCTCCTCCTCCTCCTCCTCCTGAAGATCCACCCCCATGTGTTGCAGTACAAGCTCGACGAGTTCCTCCTTCTCAGTGCATGCATCCGTGCTAATGTCACGCAATGTGAGGTAGCGGCGCAGGTCACGTACTCGCAGACGCATGAGGCGTGCCCGTTCAAACGCCGTCGCCCACAGGGCGTGGCACACGCAGCAGCGCCGCAGGTTCTCCTGCAGGACACTACAGAGTGCACAGAAGCTCCGCCCACAGTCTGAGCACACGTGCTGCACACACAATGCCAAAATTAGACTTCTGCAACAGTTTTATACATTTGTGTGTGTTTGTGTTTTATGCAAATAAACAAAATGTGTACATTTTAATATTCAGATATCAGATACATAATATTTAAATATACAGAGAAGCCCACCTTTCTTCTGAAGACGGAGAAGGCAAGACCACAGGCTTTGCACACTGCTCCATTTGAGGGGGCGGGGCTAGATGGTGATTGAGTGGAGCTCGTTGAAGGGTAGGCAGAGTAGCCAGCGCCAGGAGCAAATCTGAACGGCCCGGCTCCGCTCCCAAACCCAGCCTGATGGCTTCGAACTGCCCCCGAACCAATCAGATCGTTCAATAAACCACAACACGAAGCCCACATAGAGGCCTGAGAGAGAGAGAGAGAGAGACAGAGAGACAGACAGACAGAGGGAGAAACAGAGAAAAACAGAGCCAGAGAGAGAGACAGAGAGATAAAGTTATTGTTTCAGATCCTATGAAGTGCAATTTTATAGTGATTAGGAAGCTGAGTCCTAAATTGATCTCTTGGACAACTAGTGCACTGCATACAGTGTACCATTATTGCCAACATTTCATACCCTATGAAATGCATTTGTATAAAGAGTAGAGAGGTGAATCCCAAATAACTCCCTGTTGGACAAATAGTGCATTACACAGGGTGTAGAAACTATTGATTTATTTCAGAAGCACCAACACAAGGAGTAGGGAACTAAACCGAAAATTGCTGCCTCTTAGCTCTATATAGCTCCCTACACAGGATGTAGAAACCATTATTTCATACCACATGTAATGCAGTGGCACAGACACTCTTAGGCTGAAACCAAACTGCTGAATATAGCATACTTAAAACATAGAGTGTAGAAGGCTTTATACAGTTTAGTTAAATTGGATGTTGAGAGCTAAAACCCACATGGCTCATATTAGGAATTAAGCACTTAGGGTGAAGTATCCACCATCTTATGCCATAGAGTTTCACCCTATTGCACATACAAGAACACTCCCAATTTCACATTTCATACCCTATGTAGAATGTGTATGTGTAATGAACCATTTGTTTAATATTTTATAAAGTTATATTTTGACAACTTTTATGTGTTTAATCATACCTTATAATATATTTGACATTATTATATAATAAATATATTGTGGTGGGTAGCATTGCCAGCTCACAGCTTCGATCCTGAGTTCAGGCTACCATCTGTGTGAAGCATTGCATATTTTCCCTGTTTTCACACTGGTTTCCTCCCAGTTCCACGGTTTCCTCCCAAAAGCATGCCAGTAGGGGGACTGGCTACAGAAAATTACCCCGAGGTGTGAATAAGTGTGCAAATCTGTGTGTCCATGGTACTCTGAGATGGACTGGGACATATTTTTGTCTTTTATATACATGTATACATTTACATGTATTAACCGTGTGTATGTGTAAAATTCTATGAAGTAAAATCTGTAATGGCTTACCACGGCCTGACTACAAGGCAAATTAGCTCTAAAACAATGAGCTTCCTGTTTACATCCCGCACTGCATTCTGGGTAAGGCACATACAGCTGCATGTGTTGTTTGGTCTGAAAAGCTGCTTTATTAAAGAAACCGGATGAAACTGCTGCATCTCACAACAGATTTCTTCTTCCTGGAGAAAAGATTGTCTTTACCCTTTGAGGGGTTAAGCTACATCTAGATCTATAGATTGTGAATGTAAATCATCACAAAAAAGTTTAACATTACTCGTTACACATATAGGCATGTGTCTGAGGTTTGTAAATTGAAAGATGATGTGCTTGATCACTTACAGTTTCAGCGCTGCAAAAATCTGATGAAGGAACCACAGATTCTCATATACAATTCATATTGTAGTTAATACTGTGGACTATATATATATATATATATATATATATATATATATATATATATATATATAAACACACACACACACACATACACACACACACACACATACATACATACATACATATATATATATATATATATATATATATATATATATATATATTTTTTTTTTTTTAATGATTTTTTTTTTATTTTGTCCTCCATTAAAAAACAAAACACAAACCCCAAAGAAAAAACACCAAATGTAAAAGAAAAAGTACTATTTTAAAAAAAAAAAAAGTAAAAGGAAGGAGCAGTATTGTGAATTATTTTTAAAATCTAAAATAAAAAGTAATGTTGTGAATAATTTCTTTTTTCGTCCAAAAACCCACACAAAAACAAATGAAAGTAGTATCTTGAATTCATTGTAAAAAAAAAAAAAAAAAAAAGATTGTGAATGTTTTTTTTTTTTAAAACAAAAATCACTAAAAGTAGTAAAGTAGTATTGTGAATATTTTTTTTTTTTAAAAACCCACACAAAAATAAATGAAAAAGTAGTATTGTGGAAATAATTAATTTTGAAAACGTACTTTTTTTAACCTGAGACACTTCTTTTGCAGCGCCTTTTCTTTCCACGTCAATTTTTGTTCCAGTATTAAATTTTACAAATTACAAAAACAACATAAAACGCTACACAACACACACACACTCATACAATGAGGAGGAGTTGATGATGCTCACTTCAGTGGTTATCAGCAGGTAAAGCCAGGCTCACAGGCCTCTCTGGGAACACAGACAGTGTGAGAAGAGCTGATTAATGATCTCATTGTAGCGTGTTAATATTTGCAGTGTGATGATAAACATGTCGTTAAAGTCAGAGTCAGTGCGGTGTGACGGCGAGCTGGAGGAAATCGCAGGAGACGTGTCGAGAACGCATCGTCAGTGTTTGTAGAGTGATCCGAGTGCACCTCGAGAGCGTCCAGCTAACCGCCTGCTAACGTCTGTGCATGTCCTGTTTTCTTAAACTTTCTCTCACTGCTCTCGGAGGAGCCCTTTAGCTCTCAGAATCAGCAATACTAATTACCTAGCCAGAGCAAGTCCCCACACACACACACACACACACACACACGGACGAGATGAGGGCCGCCACACGTGACGAGGAAGGTCAAGCGTGCAAACAGAGGTTTCTTCTTTGACTGATATTAAAGCCTCATGTTTCTCTCTCTTTTTTTTTTTAATCCTGTATGTGTGTTTTTATTTTGACCCCCAATTCGTCATCCCTTAAGGAAAATTAACTTATTTAACGGTTCTGACGTCGAGGGCTTCGGATGTTAGCTGCTGGCGATAAGTGAATTTCCTCCTTCATAGTGTTTTTTTTTTTTTTTTCGTGTGCATTGGATTTTATACGTGTCTGGAAAGTAGATCTTATCCTCGATATGTTTTTAAACACACACTTAAATGTACATATAAGAGGCACAAAATGATTTGGCGCATGACTAGCGTCCACAATCGGGCTCACTGCAACACACACATACACACACACGCTACACTGTTAGCTAGCCGCGACTGTGTATCCTCAAGATTTTAACACGATGGAGGAAATAATGACACACCGTCTGCAAGCAGCGAGCATTTCCCCAAAGCTAACACTCTGATATAAACACTTTTTCACTTTTTAAAAAAAATTTTTTTTTTTACTTTGACAAAACCCACAACTCACACAAATTAGCCGCAGCACGTTTCGGAGAACTCGCACTTCTGCTGCTGCCATAACTCAATCAAGAAAAAGAAAATGAGCTCGGACATGACTTTTGATGTTTTCCTACACCAGAATCCACAGAGGTTTCTCCACAGGGTTAGCGCTTGACGCTAAACGTACGCTGTGAAATTACAGCATAATTTTAGTTCTACGTTATACACAGTCTGTTCTGAGTGATAGCAACAAATCTGAGGGAAATGTTGAGCTTTTTGTCTTGTTTCCATTGTTCATTCACGTTTACACTGTTTATAAACAGGTACTCGCTAGCTAGCTAAATACCATGCCTAGCGTCCATGATTCCCTGTTGCCTAGCAACTCAACACATTTGTGGTTCACAGTCATTCAACGGTGAATTAACAGTGGTGCCGTTGTGTGAAAGAGTGGATAAAATAAAAATATTAGACACTCGCCATGTGGAAGGTAATTTCAAGCAAGCTATCATGTCTTAGCTAATGATTTAGCTAGCTAGCATGTAGCTGCAGAGTTTTTTTCTTTATACAGACAATGTAAAGGCAAAGCGACATTAAAAATGGAGACGAAACTGTCAGGAATATTAACATTTACCTCAGATGTGATTCTGTGCTGCTAAAATTACACGTAGCATCAACCGCTAACGTCAGTGACACAACGTCAACCTTGTGTACTGGGAGCCATCACAGAATTTAGAATTTATTTTTATAAATTTTTAGCATTTTTATCTGCTATAATGTGGTGTTATAGAAAAATAATCAACTTCAGGCTGATAAAAGTAACATCGTGTAATCACAGCTCACGTCATTGATTATTTTCCTATAATAGCACAACACAGAGTGTTCTATTTCTTACTTAAATGAACCTTTAGTGCTAATTTAATGATAAGTGTCCAGTCAGTAAGTGCTGATCAAAGCAACTCGACCAGCTGAACACAACCAAAAGTGATTTTAGAATGAAACTACCTGAAGATTGGGTGGATAAACTGTAATAAGATCAGGCAGCGATGTTATTAGCACTGAAACATGCTAGCAGCCCTGCAGCCGAGCCCCGCTTCAGGTTTGTTGTTATGAGCCGTAGGTTAAGGAGCTGTGGAGTGAGTGGATGGAGCAGCTGCTTTGATCAGAGAGCCGCCGTGACACCACGTGCTGGTGTTCGTAATGTCAGAACGCTCCAGGACTGTCTCAGGTAACGCTAAAGTGCTTTTCCATTGTGCCACAGCATTAAATCGTTGTTAACAGATCCTCCATCAAACCTCTCACACACATTTCTCTCTCCCTGCATTCTGCCTTTGTGCCTAAGATTTATTTTCGAATGAAATTCTGAGTCGACTTTTCAGTTTAAACATCTTTCATCGACATGTTGGGCTGTTTTCGCTTTGGTTAACAGTTTCCGACATTACCCACAATGCCGTGCTGATAGTGGTGATTTAGCCCTCAGTTGATCTCTCCCTCAAGAGAGAGTGATGCAGCAGCGCTTTAGTGTTTTAGTCTGTTCAGGTCTCGCACATCTTCACCTGTACACTCTTCTCAAACAGGCCAGCTTCCAAAGCTTCAACATTCACGATAATACCACCGTCATCACCACCATCATCTCGTAGATCTCTAATTAGCTGAGCCGAGTCTCTGTCATAACTCAGCATTGTATAGCTGCATTGCATTCTGGGACTTTGAGACATCTCCACTGCGTCTACACCGGATTCCTCATCAATACTTTTGCGATTGTAAAGGTGCATTAGGTACATAAGGTCTCTAATGGTTAGGTGGGTTCGACATTTAAATGATTCTCGCCCATATTCACGAAGCTCCGCCCCCAGTTTTCTCAGTGACTTAATAAACTTTTGCTAAGGCAACAGCTTAACCCATTGGTTTTTTTAAAAAGTTTTTTTTATTTAAATCGTGTTCTACATATCTTCCATGTTATTTGTACAAGTAAGGAATAAAAAAAACCCTCAACTATTGCTTCTTTAACCATCGTTGTAAATGCGCTAGCAATAACATTGTACATCAGAACATCACATGACTGCTGACTTCTCACAGGAATAACAAAAATACAGCACCAACCAACACAGAAGCTCCAGACTCGCTAAACATATCACCGATATTTCAATATAAATATGTTTAATGTCTTTAGTGACTTTTCAGGTTTGATGCCGCAAGCTTGGCCCACCAGGACTCCAGAATCTCCTGTTCGTCTCTGCAGAACCTCAGAAGATCTGGCAGGTTGGATGGCAAGCCTCACTGTTCTACTGTTTTTGAAACTAGGCTCTGACTGGGGCACACGAGGACACTCGTCCTGAGTTGTCTCAGCTGTGTTTTAGTGTGGTGTTGTGTTAGAAACTCAACCTCACATTAATCTGAGGTACAGTTTGAAGCACAGCTCCTGAGCAGGTTTTTCTTGAGCACCTCTCCGTTCAGATATGGCTCAAATCCTGGAAACCCGGCCAGTCCCTGCTCCTGATAAACATCCCCAGATTCCCCTTGGAGATCAAAAGAGTACATCTATCTATCTATCTATCTATCTATCTATCTATCTATCCTGAGAGCATGATGCTGCCACCACCAAGCTTCAGGGCCAGGTGATGAGCAGTACCTGGTTTCCTGAACTTTCAGGCCACAGATTCTTGGCAAACTGCAAGTATTGCAAGCATTCTTGCACTTTTTACTGAGGTGTGGCTTCCACCTAGCCACTGTACCATAAAGGTTTGAATGATGATGATGATGATGGTTCTTCTTCTGGCAGGTTCTCCAATCTCCACACAAGTTCTGTCAGGTTCTCAGCCAGCTTCAGGTTCTCGCTCAGCTCCCTGATTAAAATTCTTCTCCTCCTTTGCTCAGTTTGGCTCCAGCTCTAGGTAGAGTCTCTGTTGCTCTGAACAACTTCTACTTAAACCTGGTTTTAGACTGTGTAATGTCAGCAGTCTTTTAAGATTTATCACTCATTGCTATTGCCACTACCATATTTGTAGATGTTCTGTGAGTTTGGCATCATCCTGTTTGTGGCTTTTAGATGAGCATCGTAGCAGCAGTCTCCGATTTTAACCCTCTGAGATTTTAATAAAAACTTTCTCACACTGAGAGAACTTGGTCTTTGGTCACTGTGGCACTAAATCGATCGCTGATCTCAACTCTCAGCCGAGGAATTCGTTTATGATGTGCGGTTTTTGTTCATGGCAGGAAAATTGGGCCAAAAACTGTACAGTGTAAAGTCGGGCAAAGAATGATGGAACCACTCAGATCTTCGGGTTCCGCAGAAATATCTCACTTCGGTGCCACGACACAATCCTGTCAAAGAGATCTACAGATAAATCCCTTAACCTCATGCCTCCTTCACCTCAGGTGATCAGGTTGTAGAAACATCTCCAGGATGATCACTGTGGATGGGGTGTGCTTGGGCTCAACTGTTCTCAGTTACAAAAGGTGTTTATGCTTTTTGACTTTGATTATGGTGTAGTTTTGCAGGTTGATCAACTGAGGATGTAATGTAGCAAAGTGAGGAGGTCTGAATTTCTCTGAGACCTTTCTATATTCACGTCTCCTGAGTCCAATACTCCTACGAGCAGGTTTTACAGACTTGTATCAAGAGTGATCTTAGATTTTACTAAAATA
The DNA here is from genome assembly GCA_037576675.1 of Pangasius sanitwongsei. NCBI lineage: Eukaryota > Metazoa > Chordata > Actinopteri > Siluriformes > Pangasiidae > Pangasius > Pangasius sanitwongsei. The sequence goes on along the minus strand of CM075014.1, from coordinate 22,584,881 downwards.
TCTTAACCCGAGTCCGGAAAATCACCTCTACAGCTCATGATGGTGAGATAAACTCGGCTATACACATCTATGGATGGACAAGTAAGGCAAAGAAAGGGTGAACCTGTGATGTACCCGCAGAAATAATAAACCAAAAGTCAAACTGTATTAAAAAGCCCCTGATACGTTACTACCACGGACGGTGCCAAACCCAGACGAGCTCCCCGGGTTCCCCCCAGGCCGCACTTTCATAATAATAATTAGAGAGAGCGAGAGAGGAGAGCGAGTTCAGATCTGTGTTTTAGCTCAAACATGTCGAGCGGCTTTGAAATCTAAGAAGTAATGGCTATCAGCAGGAGGGCAGAGCATGTGGGTGTAAGACTGGCCACGTGGGAAACGCAGCCATATGTAGACTGGATTAAGGCCATAGACAATTAGAGATGAGAAGTGCATGCGCGTATCCACATCCGCAAGAAGGGGGCATTAAATAATGGCCGGATCCAAGGAAACTGATGTGGTCATCATTTTTACGTATCATTTATTAAAAAAAAAAATCGTGTTGTTAAATTTTTATTTATAGTGAGTACTGTATCACTGTGTTAATACAGAACTGTGTTACAGTTCGTAATATAAGTCTTTATGTCAATGTTAGCTGGTGTTTTGGAAAATCTGGTCACTTTTTAATGTTTTGAAATTCATTTTGTCTACTGTTTAGCAGAATGAAGAATGCAGGAATGTTAAAACCAACTCTGATGACATTGTAGACACTGAAACATGCCTGGAAACGTCGAATCAGGGATTCCCGATCTTCTTAAGAAAATAACCCCAAAGGAAAATTATACAATTCAGAATGTTCTGCGACTCCAAACTTTTTTTTTGTTTGTTTTCTTGAATTCTGTTGTTCCACTGAGCCTGAGTCACTCCATGTTGTTGAGGAACCAGGGAAGGAAGATGGACAGAGAAATCTCTCTGTCTTTATTGAACTCTGACGCTAGTGCAGCGCTGTCAGGATAGCGGGGGGGGAAAAAAAAACTAAAATACTTCTTCATACACTCTTTATTTACACGTGGCTTGTTTGAATGCGACTCCCAGCAACGTTTCAAAATAGTAGCACACAAAATCTGTCTTCGTAGTTACCGTGATATTTGTAAAATATATGAATGAAATAAAAGAGGAGATGAACACAGAGGTTTTCAGAAAATCTCATTTGTAAATTTAATGAACCCTAATTTGAGAACCTCTGCATTAAATCTTTGTGATTTAACTTTCACAAATCCACGATTTGAGGTTCAAGATCAGCCTGTTTCCATCTCTCCAGTTTCTATTCAATTTCTGTTTTTAGATTTTTGGACAAGAATTTTAACGGTATCATTTAAAAACCAAATATCATCTGTTGTGGGCAGGAGTTATTTTTTTAAATTATTTATTTTATTTATAGTGAGTGCTCTAGTTGTTTTATTATGCTAGTGCATTACATTATGCAAGTCTTTATATCAAAATTAGCTGGTCATTTTTAAAAATGTGATCACTTTTTAAAAAAAAAAAAAGTTTTGATATTAATTTTGTCAACTATCTAGTAAGAAAGTAATAAACTGATATGACATTGATGACATTTTTCATCTTGAAACATGGCTGGAAATATTAAATCGTCATGATATAACTTTCATCAGTGTGTAATTTGATGTCGTGGCCCTCAAAGTTCAGCTTGTTTCCATATTTGGTCATTATTTGAATGAAAAATGAAGATGCCAATAAAAACAAACAAAAACAGAGCAGCTTTCTCAAGTATACATAGTCACAAAGAGCCGTTATTGGGCTTTCAATAAATCCAGAGTTTCATAAATCTCTTTTTTAAACATCTGTATTTGACGGGCTTCTGCTCCAAAGAAAGCACAGGCACTGAGCGACTTGAAACACACACACACACACACACACACACACACACACACACACACTAACACTAACGCAAAAGCCACAATTGCAGGTTGTGTGTCTACGAGCAGCCCGAGCAGCAACGCTCATTGTTACAGAGCAAACATTTTCAGTCGTATCTGATGTTGTTTTCACAGCACAGAGAGAAAGTTTAGTACAGAAATAATTGACTTTATTGCCTCTGGTTTATAGCGCGGCTCCATCGCGAACACCCGGCCCAGTGATTTGTGTTTAGCTTTGGCCGATCGCTTCTGAAACGCTGGCTCTGGGTTTGGGCACTCGTGTTTATGTTAGGTGCATGGACATGAAAGTTATGGCTGTTATTTTAAAAAAGTGAGAAAAAAAATAGAGATTCTGGTGCAGGTCCTGAGCTCGTATTTTATCTAGTTTTCGCTGACCAAACCGCAGAATCACCAGCTCACTGCTCTTTAAATAAATAAAGGCTGCACACTTTCAAGTTTAAAATATATATATATATAAAATAAGAGTGACTGTATTTATAATGCAACAAGTGCACAATATGAAATAAGCTCCATATTTCAGTAAAAGGGCATGAGTTGTCCCTAATGAATCTATTTGGGACAACTCTGTTTTATGGCCTGTTATTGCAGAATGAGTCAAAGCTAGTCTATTACAACAGCTTCGGGAACTGACAGAGGAGAGAATTCATGCTAAAGTGAACATTTCTGTACGTCACAGCCATGAAAGCCGTCACGTAATGCTTTAAAACCACAGTAGTGTGTGCTATACTACTTCCTGCACAAATACGCTATAAAGTATTGCTGCATTCGATTTAATTCAGAAGTCGGAAGATACAAACTGGGAAAAAACAAAAACAAAAAAACATGGATGCCTCCATAGAGGTTGTGTTTTGTTAGCCACAAGCTAGCCAGCTAACGTTAGCAATCATGAGGTTATGATGTATTAACTTTCACAAAAACTGTACAGTCAGTGTTATATACGTAGACTTAACCAACTAATGTGTCTAAAGTAAGTAAATAAATAAATAAATAAACTCATTTAAAGTACTGAAGTGATAGTTCCTGTTCATGGTGTGAGCGGCCATTTTGATTTGAAGTCAGGATTGACGATGCCTTTTCAACTTTCCTAGTAGGAATTCCAAGCTGAGGCGGCGTTTTCTTTGGTTTCTTCTAATCAAAAGTCGTAAATGCCGAGTTACAAGGTCTAGTCGAATGTAGCAGAATTAGCACATCCTTGATTAGCGACATTAGCTACACTAGCCAGCTGCCTGTTGCCATCTCAGTAGTTAGCGTAGCTAATGTTACCTCTACACCCTGTAGCAATTTCATTTTTTGTAGCTACCTAATTAAAACTGTTAGGCAGTTTTGTTTTCTATTAAACTAGCAGACATTAGGCATATTTGGAGTTTTTCTTGTGTGTGTGTGAAAAAGCCAGACACTATGTTTGCTAGGAAACTAGCTGACATTAAGCTAATTATTATATTGTGTAATCCAGTAGCCATGGTTGCTATCAAGCTAGCTAAGGATAAGCTAATTGTTATACCGTGTAAACTAGAAGTCTAGGAGTTACCTAGAGTTAGTCTAGAGTTACTAGCAAGCTGGATAACATGAAGCTAATTATTATACTGTACAAACCAGTAGCCATGGCTGCTATCAAGCTAGCTTACATTATGTTTTTTATTATATTATAATAATTATATCATAATGTACTAATTAAAACTAGTACATAATTAGCCTGGTTCGCCTTGCACGTTAGTTACAGTTAGAGTATTATGTTTGCTAGCACACTGGCTAACATCTGGCTAATTATTATGTAATCAAAAGCATTAGTCAGGTGGGATTTCATCATTGATCATGATCAAAATGGGTAAAATTTTATATATTTGTAAACTTTACATAAAGTGTAAACCAGCACTGCTTACTGCCGGATCTTTATTAAAGCAGGGGGAAGAAACTAAAGTGTTCAGTGAGTCATATCATTTGACTCGGCTCATCAGTAGGAGACGACTCTTTCAGCTCCCAAACGACTCATTGTGTGTGTGTTTTTTTTTTTTTTTCCCTAAACCGGAGAAAGTTTTTCAATATTTCAATCACTGATTGTTCTTCTCTGTCTAGCTATGACTGAAATGGTTTGAAAAATCTTACTCTGCCTTCTAAATAACCAAATATTATTTGTTGATTTCATTTTTAATGTATTGATTTCATTTTTTTCTTCAGTGACATGTTTAGCCTTCCTATGTGTTCCCCCCAACACACACACACACACACACACACACATATTACTCATATGTGGGAAAACTTGGCATTGCATGCCAAATGTGTGATTTGTCCATAAGGAAGGAATCAGATGAAATTTTTGATATTTTTTTTAAAAATGTGAAAAACTGAAAAGGTCACTTTGATCAACTAAAGCGAGTTAAATGAAACCATTAGGACAGAAACAGAAAAATTAAACATTTCTTCTAATCACTTTTCCATTTTAATGATATCCACGTTGAGAATGTGGTCGTGTTTTCACCTCATACAAAGAAAAACCTTTCTCCATCTCCGGAAATCCCATTTTAACCCCTGGTTGAAAGAGAGACATGAGACAGCTGAAAGAGATCATGAGGTCGTCGACTATCTTGTTCATAGCGAGTAAATCTTACACTGCCTGTCTCATAAGCATGTCTTTAAAAGCCGTGTGTGTGTGTGTGGAGGAACATGGAGGAACATGCAGACCTCTGCAGCTGCGAGTCCCCTATTAAAGACAGACATGTGCAGGACATCATGTCTCCCTCTGTGTTAAACCTTCCTATCTCTCGCACACACTCCGTTTCTGCGTTTTTAACGAGTGTGTGATGAGCTTCGCAGGTGTTTGTTACGATCGATCGTCATCGGTTCCGCTTCAGGCACTTCTTCTTTTCCTCTTCATCACTCCCCACATGCTCCTCTGTTTCACTTCCTCGTTAATGGGCTGTTTGGAGATGACTGTGGACGGATGCAATCACGGCCTCCGTGCTTTAACACAGAGTGGGCGTGTTGTAAATCTTCCACGCTGCGCTGCTCAATCAGGCCGTTCCAGACGCTTCGTTTGTTTGTTGAGTTGAGTGCGAGTGGGAGGTGGTGATGGAGGAGGGAGAAGAGCGAGCAGGTGCTTCTGACCGCAGCTTGCTTGTGTTTATGCCTGGAGGAAACTCTGGTGTACCAGATCACATACAGCGCTTAAACCTCTCCGGCTTAAATCCTGACAATGAGTGCTGCTATTGAGAGCACACTGCGAATCAGAGTCAGGTCTCTCGCTTTCTATTCGCTCCTCAGCCATTGATACTCATTTAAAAGAGGATACATCATTAAAACTTCTTTAAGATGCGTTATCAGAGACTCCTTAAGCACCGCTGTTGTACCTCTTGAGGTAACTTTTTCATTTCTCGTACCCTGGAGAAGAAAAATGTACCTGTACAGTAGCTCTTTTTCAACACTTTCAGTGGAAAAGGCAATAGAGATTTTTTTTTTTCTCTGAAGCATGCTGGTGGTAGCATCACGATTGATTTTCATAGCGTAAAAAAAAAAAAGAAAAATTCTGAATCCTTCCCCGAATCTGACCACTGTTTAAATGCTACAGCTTATACTACTAGATACAGGTGAGTGCAAAAGTTTGCACCCCCATGGCTTTCGAATGCTGCGGGGGGGGGGGGGGGTGTATCTCTGGTTTACAAATTATATATAAAATCGACATTGATGTGTCGTTCAACAAGGCAATGGATAACATCTGACAGAGTAATAACAGATATCAAGAAGTAGAAATCTTTCCACTTTTAGTAGAAACTGTAGAAACTGATGCCACTTTTATTGTTTTTTTTGTTTGTTTTTTTTAAAATATTAATGTTATAACATCTTATTTCAGCATTTTTGTGACTTCTCATACTGACAAGGAAAGCAAACCCATTTTCTTAGAAGGGTGTGTAAACTTTTGCACTCAGCTGTATATACATAGAGGTTTTGTGCAGTGCTATGGGTAATGAACCAGATAGATCCTCTTTATATGTGCGGTGTGTTGGATGGAAAGAAAAGCGAGCTTTTGTCTGTAAATTGCTGAATGGAGGGTGAAGAGTGACGAGCTCCAGCCTCGGCATCAGTCAGTCGTTTTATTGGCTTTGACGGTATCTTTTGCCGGTGCTCTTTTCCACATCGCCGTCTTTCCAAACAGCTCGGCTCGGGCCAGAAAGCTGCCATACAATAAGATCAACAGGACTGATTTACACACCGCTCGCTCAGCCGGGGATAAAAGAGTGGGGTTTTGCAAAGTCGAATGAAAACATGTCTGGACTATGAGTGTAAATCAAAGTCTGGGCACACACACACACACACACATATATATATACACACATACACACAGACATGCTGTTGGTGAACATTTGCATCATTAGTTGTACTCCTGCATTAACCACCGCTGTGGCTTTGGGGTCTGAAATCGAGCAGTGTGACTCAGGAAACCAAGTGCAGAAATGCTGAAGACCAGATCAAAGCCTTATAGTACTGCTTATTTTCTTTCTTCCTCTATCTGAAAGGGGAAAAACAGCTCTTTCCCTCTAATTACACGACCTTGTCTAGGGCTACGTTTATCTGGGATGGATTTAGTGGTACCTGTATTTCATCTTGTTGGACAGTTTTGATTAAGTGAATATAAAACATCTTTTCTTCCCTGATGAAATAATGCGTCACTGACTTTGCTAAGCGCGCTCAGGGCCCTGCGCAAATACTTTCTCTTCACAGCAGTTATATAATGATTTCACAAAACAACTGATTTCACTTCCTGCCCTAATGAAGAAAGCCCTGTGCACTGAAACGAGAAACTTTCACAAAATAAATTTCAAACCAAATCTAAATATCGCTCACCGTTCCTCTTCCTCAGATCTGTTTCGTGTGTTTTATGACTTTATCTCGACCACACAGCCTTTCCACAGCACACTGGCGTCTCTTATTTTGTGGTACGTTTGCTGTATGTCATGAACTAAATTAACTTATTTCTGAAAAGGTAAACAGTCTCCGGCCAAGCGTGGAGGTTTTTCTGTTAAGCAAATGTGTGTCGAACCAAACCAGTGAGAAGAAGGAGGCTCTCGAATGTGTGGTTCTGTGGGAACGCAACTGCAGAAAGAACACAAACATGGAGATTTCCAAGCTTTAATTTATGGAGCTGAGGAAGTTTTTAGATTTGAATTATGAATATGTTGCTTCAAAAGGTGTGAACGATGTAAATGCAACAGTGGCCATAAAACTGACATATAAATATAAACTTACGCTCAGGATAAAAGGTAGTGCAAAGTTGTATTTGTACAGGAACAGGGCTATGATGTAATGTAATATAAAGTAATGTAAGTATAATATAATAATTTTATTTAAATAATTGTTTTGTATGATTTTATTAAATAAAATATTTGATTTTTATATTATTAACATACTATACTATGTTGTTATTGTTCATATATTATTAACATATTACTATTTTATTGATATAATTTATTCTATTACATTATACTATCTACATACATTATAAGTGAAATATATAACATAAGTTATTTAGCTTATGTTTGTTTTTACTATGGAATAATGAAACATACAGTTTATGGAAGAAAAACATGTTCAGGATTGACAGCAGGAATGAATTCTGTAACGCTTTTCAAACGGAACCTTTTTGACCCTTTTCGGCTGTAGGTTGGTTGGCTGTCTCCTAGCAACTGCAGTGCGCGTGGACTCTTCACCATAGTTACCGAGCGGCTGAAGCTAGCGGACAGGACAACTTAGCATCACAAATTTGTGAAGTTTTGCGGCGTGTAAGACGCGTATTTTATCTAGGTAAGTCATAAAAGAGTAAAAAATTTGCTAGACGGTGATTAGAAAGTGGCTGGGTAGTTATTCTAGTTGATTAGTTGGCGTCGTGTATAATGGCGTCGCTGATTAATTTATGCGTTAATTATCTGTAATGTAAACAGGGAGCGCGAATTTAGTTGGTTTTCTTTGGGGGGGGTCTGATTCCCCAAATTAATTAAGTTATAACCTACACAAAGAAAGCAAATACAAAGGATGCGTTTTTTTTTAAAACAAGACTTACTGTAGAAATTTAAGAGTAGTTCCTAAGATGTATTTCTTCAAATGTGCACCAAAAGCCGCTTATTAAAATATTAATTGCACTTTTAAACCCCCCTACAATGGACCGTACCATTTTTAACAGCAGTTTCCAGCGTAGTTATTCTTTAAGAAGACAATTTAGGCAGAACTTTGTGTCTCAAATGAGACTGGCATTTTCACTATAAACAGTAGAAAGCTAGTTTAGCCATTGTTTAATCATCTCTAAAAGCAAATTAAGGAATATGTAGCACTCCATGCAATGCATTTCAATAAATTAGTGACCAGTTGATAGGCTGGAAGTTGCAGGATAGGGGGACTTTGCAGCTTTTAGGATTGATCTGTGATAAATTAAAGGAAAACTCCACCCTGAAACACATGAAATGTGTTTATACTGACATAGCTGTGATGTGTTTAGTGAGTCTGGTGCTAATGTGCTGGTTGGTGCTGTATTTTTGTTATCCCCCGTCTAAAGTTGTCTAAAGAGGTTGTGTGCGCTGCTGATGTCACACGGGGACGTTGTTATTGCTAGTGCAGTTCCAGTGGTGTTTAAAGGGGGAAAAAATTCAGCAATCTCGCACATACGTGATCTCTAGCACCTAAAAACATACAGTAAGAGTGACAGCATTTTCCAGTGACGTCACATTAATGAGAAATCCAGCATAGATTTAAAGGAGATGTTAATCAAAACACTGGACTCAAAGTCCCAGAATGCAATGCGGCTACACGATGCTGGGTTACGGCAGAGACGCGGCTCAGCTAGTTAGTGAGTTACGAGACCGAGAGGTGGTATTAGTCGAAGCTTTGGAAGCGATGAAGAGGTGAGAGAGTCTAAAGGACAGGCTAAAGGATTAAAGCGCCGCTGCATCGCTCTGTTTAAGATAGAGATGAAACTCATTAGAAATTTCATCACAGAATAAATCTTGGATGTCATTTAAGATCACGTGTTGGTTATAAAGATTACAATGCGAGCCGCTCAGGGTGGATTTGCTTTAAACGGCAGGGTTGTGCACCGCGACGATGGGTGTGGCGCTGACGCGAGCACTTCAGTGGAGCAGACTTGAGCAGTCCGAGGCCTCCGAGCTGGAGGACACGCCGCTGAACGAAGCTTTACTGCAACACATCGTCCACTTCCTGGAGCAGTTTGGCACCAAACACCTGGACGATGCCACGCTGCCGTTTACCGAGCCTCTGCAGTGGAAGACCACGCTGCAACCTTCCGATTTCCCCGCCGAATACGACACGAGGTAGGCTGACACCTGGAGACCCGGAGTCCAGCTTTAGATAGATGGTTCGAAAAGTATTGGCACCCCACATGCAACGCGCAGTCATGAACCATTCATTTGGTGCAGCACGTATTTACGAGGTCCCTAACTGAAGATGCAAGAAATTCCAAAAGGTTTACTGACACATGCATAAGGTTATAAATAATAACAAATTAAAAAAAGCAAGGTTTAAAAATTGCGCAGGATGTAGTGCGACGCTGAAACGCGAAATAGAAAATGTAAAAACTATAAAAATGTGCTTCTTTGCTTCATGAGTTTAGAGCAAAACATTCATTTGGTTATAAATTCAAGGCAGTGGAATATAATAGTAGTACCACGCTGTGCGAAATTATGTTCCAGACCCATTTAATCAGAACAAAAATAATAAACTGTGATATTAATATCTGGTGAATGACACAAACACAGCTATGGCTGCTGTCTTTTTGTAAGGTTCATACACACACACACATGAATATGGATATGAATATATCGAAAGGACTTTCCGTGCCACGCTAACACCTATCTCATATAAAACTTTTTATATCCACCACAGCCTCCTAGTAGTGTGTTCTGAGCCTCAGAGAGCTGACACAGATGCTCTTTTACGTAAATCGTTAAAAAACTTGGGATTTAGGAAGGTGCTCGAACACCGCCAGCTAGTCAGAATGTCCTGTGCTTTTATCCCCACATGGCCTCGAGTGCAGCAGTGACACAATATCAGCCATAGCGAGTCGTGTAGTATTCAACGTTTTCGTGGATCCAGACCTTGTTTGTTTAGATGTTGGCTGATCAGTACATTATTTTAATGATTTCAATAAAATAAGAAGTTACTTATTTCAATGTCCTGCACATTTGAGTGCTCTAACGCACCTCAGAAAGTGCCCTTAATTAGTTGATTAGTTGAATCAGATGTGATTAGAGCTGGGAAAACACTATAATGTGCAGGAGAGGGGGTTCTCCAGGACCAGGGTTGGGAACCCTGCGCTTTAAAATATATCATTCATAAATTAAACATCTTTTGGCTCTTTTAATCACTGAGTTACTAATACTTTAGTCCAAGTATTGAAAAGCTCGTTTCTTGAAGACCAACAATCATAGGCTGGGTTTATTCAGTCTTTCGTTCCTGTTTGCCAGTGACTCTTCAGTGGAGTCCCAGGAAACTGATACTGAGGGACGCCCCCTCCTCCGCATGACTCCTTCTGACATCTCCGTGCGCAGCTTCAGCCACCTCTCCAAGCTTCTGCTGCTCGCCGATGACAGAAAACTCAAGGAGGTGCAGGCTTGTCTAGAAGGTACGCATATAACTCCGAGACATTTACATACCCCAAATTCAGGAATTTTAATTCTTATCTTCCAACTATACGTCTATACATACATCCCAAAGTGTTTCATTCCTCTTAAAATCATTTTTTTTTTTCCGTTTATAGCTACATTTAATGTTGTGAAACGTCCACGAAACAAGTTAGTTCCTGACCTCCCTTATGTTGCGACAGCTATAAAGGGTTCTTCCATAAATGTTAAATAAACGTCTCCTTCTTGTTGATTATCTTCCCTGAACAGCACGACAGAGTAGCTTTACCTAATGTTGGCAATTTCCTTTCATCTGTGACAATTATCTACGGAGTTCCTCAAGGTTCTATGTTAGGGCCACTGCTCTTTTTATTATAAACGCATATATTGTGTATTTATCTTATCATATGTACATCAATTTTGATGTAAATCAGCATTTTTTTAAAAAAAAAAAATGTTCTTCATAAATCCAGTCGTCTTGTGTTTGTACAGCCAACAAGGACCCTGCGGGGAAAATCCTCGGGCCGGACGTTGCTACAGAGGAAGGACAGGAATCATCCGACCGCAAACTCCGACTCCAGCTCATCCTGCAGCAGTTGGACAAAGAGCTGCTCGACAGCTCCGTCCAGCAATTCGCACAGTATGACCTGAACACTTCTGAGATGAACACAGCAGTGTATCCATACACACAGGAACATCTCTGAACATTACACCTGCTACAAGTCTTGCTGAGTGATCTCTCTCTCTCTCTCTCTCTCTCTCTCTCTCTGTGTGTGTGTGTGTGTGTGTGTGTGCACGCTCAGGGATGTCAGGCTGAGTCCCGACTCTGTAAAACGTGAAGTCAGAATGCTGCAGGGTTTGTGTGGAGAGAAGAGACTGCTGAAATCTGTGCACTACACTTCAGGTTCGCATTATCCTCATCCTCTCTCTCTCTCTCTCTCTCTCTCTCTCTTCTCATTCTCCTCCACTCCATCTCTTCCTTCCCATCACTCACACCATTTCAAATCGCCTGCTTTGGACACATGTTTCTCGCACACTCTCCGTCTCCTCATTGTGAGAAACACCGGACGTCCTTTACGTTTAAAATGCCTGCGTTCAAGCTTCTTCAAACCACTACGCGTATGTTGTTTGGGTTTACAAAGAGATTCATCAGAGGCATTCCACACACACTCGTTTGAAAACTGTGTCCCTGTGCACTGGGGACAGATCGGATGCTTCTTTTCAAGTAACGTTGGAGTGGATCCAGCGATGATGCGCTGGAGTGTTGAACGAGTGTTTGGACAGGGTGATTTATTTGGGGGTGAAATCAGGGCCGTGTGCGGCAGCTCCACACTGAGCCATCAGTCATACTCCGTGGCAGCTCAGCAGCAGGGATCCGCTGCCCTCTAACCCATTTTCCCCATTTTCCCCATTTTCCTCATTTTCCTCATTTTCAGCCTCCCATGATGAACGCTTTACCACACACACATCTCTTACCTGCTGAGCAGCACAGCACCAACCATCACATTGCAGATTGTCAAGCCAATAATTCAAGTCCACGGTCTCTCTCTCCGGTTCTACATGTGATAGCCGATGTACTTTTTATGCTGTAAAACGTAAACTTGTGTTTTGTCTTTTATCTTTATAACAGACGGCTGTAACACGTTGGGCCTCATGTATCAATCTTTTAGTAAAGTCTTCTGTAAATGTTTGCGTAAGCCAAACCGAGCCAAAATGTTGATCAGCCTTGAAGTCGTGTTCCGGACACAGCTCGTCTGCACGTAGTGACGCCCACAAAACTCCATAAAAGGTCAAGTGCTCAGAGGGCTGGACATTTTTAACTGACTACTAAACGGCGAAACAAAGGCAGGAGTATGAATGTGACAGCACCTGAAATAAAGGTCCAAATCGAGAAACAAATTATAGAAAAGATGAATTAGGTGTGAATGAAGTGCGGTAATGAGAAAACAGTGTGACGTGAAAACGGAGGAGGAAAAAAAAAGATCTGCACTGTACCCAGGTCAGCACACACACCGAGCACGTCACACAGGGACACTGCTATTTTAAAATCGCTTTAAGTGTCTCAGTGTTGCGCAGATTTTGCTGCTTGCACATATTTGCACGTGCACTTTATGTAAAAATGTGCAGTCTGTTGTAGTTTTGTGTTGTTTTATGTAGCACCTTGGTCCTGGAGGCACGTTGTTTCGTTTCACCGTGTACTAACTAGCTGTATATGGTTGAAATGACAATACAGCCACTTGACTTGACTCGAGAAGTCCAACGTCTTAACCACTGAGCTACCACAGCTCCAACGCATCATTGCTGTTTGCTCGAGTTAAAGAGCTAGCTTATAGCCAGGGGTTAAACTGGGGGAAGCACGGCGGCGGCAGAACTTCTCCATCTTTGATTTATGTGAATGGAAAGTCGAGCTGAGTCTCTTGCATTATGGCTTGTAAATCACAGCATGGCATAAGGATGCCAGCTTCATAATGAAATGCTTTAGTTTTATTATGTGTACAGTGTTTTTCTCCATTCAAGGACATGTTTGTCCATGGTAAATACACCATTACAGCAGAAAATGTTTCACGGTGCGAGTTTAACAGCTCTACTATATCAGGTGTCAATGCTAGAAAAGAATCAGGAGTATCATTTGGATGTTGAAAGTGATGACACCGTAAGGACTGAACACTTAAAATCTGCTGGCTTTCTCACGGCCACGGCTTCACTGTTCATTTGAAAGTAGAGACATCGAGCTCGACTCGATGTGAGCTTCAATTTATCCGTACGGACAGTTTCTATCTCTCAGCAGCCTGCTATGTAAATTCATAGAGAAGCAAAATGCTGTCCTGGTGATAAATATTGTTCTTGATGCAGCCAAACGGTCTGATTTAGAAGTGTGGAAACTGTACGATTGGAGGAAAACAGTGAGTTAGAGTGTCTTCTGACTAGCAGAGGAAACTTCACTGGTGGAGATGCTAACCCACTACGCAAGACACACCCACTCCCAGCCTCCAATCCACTCCCATAAACCATAAAACACAGTTAAAGGTGCAATAGTCACTGTTTTTCATCTCTTACTCATACAAATAATATTGAAATGTACTGTCTTATGTCATTGTCTTAAGCCTTGTGCTATGTAGCTGGAAAAAAAATCCCAGTTTGGAAACCTGCCTCCCGGTCCGGAATGTGTGTTTGTATTCGGATTGGCCTCTTGTCAGTCATTTTATAGACACGCCCCCAACGCCCCTTCACATCCTCATGAAGCACAATGAGAAGAAGTTGCCTGTTTATACAGTTTTAACATAATTAGCAGCTGAACGTCTGAGTGCACTTGAACGTGCTGATGGTCATGACAGTCCTTGCTAATGATAACTCTAGTTGAGCCACGATAAGTTTTGGGGGCGGAGCTTTGTGTACATGATTAATGAGTAAAAAAAAATCATTCATATCTTATTCAACTCCACCCATTTAACTGTTAGAGACATTTTCCCCCATTTTCTTACCTAACACACCTTAATTTTGGAGCTTATATACCAGACACATCACAAATGTTTCTGATTTCCAGTGTTACAAAATAAATTCTCTAGCTAATCGTGTAAAAGAGATGATCCTTATCTCGTGTTTTTCTGGCTCGATTTGCAGATTACGAGTTCAACAACGGCTGCCGCTCACCTCCATGGAGGCAGGTGCACGGAGAAATCGCTTACCTCGTCATTGAGACGTGCGACACGGGATCGCTCTTCATCACATGCAGCACAGATGGAGTCTTCCTCAATGGGGTGAGGAATACAGTCACTCTGCCTTTAAAGCCAGAACGGGGTGATGGATGTGTTCTTGAGTGTATAAACAGTACATTATGGACACCTGGTTACTCGGTTAATATTACTCTCAAATGTAGAAGACGTGATAGCATATTTAGCTGCTAATAAATGCATTTTCGTACCTTTATTTCAATTCAGTAAACACTGTCACAAAGTGGCTTTACGGAAATTCGGAGAGCCCTAATGAGAGGTGACAGCGCTGAGGAGAAACTCCCTGAGTATCCAGGTGAAATTATTTTGGTGAAATTATCCACTGCAGCAAGGGTGAGACTTGGGCATTGCTTCCTGCAAGCTAGCATGAAAAAAATAGTACATTTTATGTTAGCTATCTAATGAAAACCACTCGCTGCTGCTGACGATGGCCCACACGGACAGCCGAAAGATCAGTGAGAGAACCCGTGAAGATGGCTTAGGACTGCAATTGCTACGAACAGTTTTGCACTGAAGTCTCCATCAGTGAACAGTTGATAATTTCAACAAAATAGACTTCATTTTAAAACTGTAATGAATTTCCTGGTTGCACAACTGCACTATTTGTCCATGTAGGACACAGTTATAGAAGGGAATGATTTATAATCGCACTATCGGG
>CM075014.1:22551292-22567257 GCA_037576675.1 Pangasius sanitwongsei | reverse complement strand
TATCGTCTCAGGGAGTTTTTCCTCACCACCGTCACCTCTGACTCGCTCATTAGGGATAAATTCATACATTTAAAATTGATATATTTCTGTAAAGCTGCCATGTCCATTGTTAAAAGCGCTATACAAATAAAATAGAATTCGAATTGAATTAATGTCAACTAAAAAAAAAAGTATGATGAGCTAGATAACTTATTATATATTAATTATATATTATTATATATAATTAATTATATTATAATTCTACAATAGCTAATTACGCGTGTTAATTCAAACTAGCAGTTTTTTTTAAGAGGGTAATTAAAACAGTAGCCTCAAAATCTTCTTGGTTAAATTTGGTACTTGAAAGGAATGCAACAATCTCAGCATCAAGATGTGTTATACCATCAAGAAATATAATAATAAAATTTTTAAAAAAAATACAATTTTGTTCCAAAATATAGGTTGGTAGGATGCTGATTTCTCTCTTTCTTTCATCGATTGATTCCGGAGAAAAAGATGCTGTGACCTCTATATCAACAAGTGACCAAGTTACTGAATTAAAAAAAAAATCCTGATGACCGGAACACATAATCCGTGTTTTCTGATTGCTTACGATGTTAAGTTGTATACCAGTACTCTCCCGGGTGCCGCAAACAGAAAAGCACGATATCGGGAGATTGCGAGTTGCGAGATTGCGGGAGATTGCGAATGCAAAGTGTCAAGAGAGCAAAATAGGCTGTGCTCTCTGGGTGGGAGGGGCATAATCAATCACCCTCCCCTGTCAATCATAGCAAGATTTAAGATACAAAATTTTTATTTGTCACATACACAATTATATACAGTGTATAACTTGCAGTGAAATGGAAACGTGGCCTACTCCTCTTTAGACTGTGCATTAAATACTAAATTAAAGTTAGCCAATCGTAGATGTCTGTGAGCTCATGTATGCGGAAGAGGGCAGATAGCGCTTTCCTCTGAGTGCGTTACAATGCCCTCTGACGCAGCAGTTTGATAAAGATGTGGGTTTATGGCTTCACGTGTCATGTTTAAATAAACATTTATAAATCCTAACTTCTCACTGAGTACGTTCGAGTGAATCGAATACACTTCGTCTCTCTTTATCTCGTGGTTTTATGCTCTCCGAGAGTGTCACAGTGATGTTAATTGTCAGGAGCTGTGATCAGCTGTACTATTCCAAGTGGACGTGTGTGTAGTGAGTTATGGAGCCAACTCTTTTTTTCCCCAGAAGATCTCGCACTGTGGCAGTGAAGATGTCCACTGTGGCATCTCCATCACGGCTCCATGATGAGGCTGTGTTGAAAACACAGACATTTATTCGCATTGTTCTTCTGTTCTGTCTGTGTTTCGCTTTCTCCAGGGTGTCGGTCGTGACGGAGACGAGAACGCTTACGACGACAGAAAAAGTGAAGTGTACAGGGATCTGGTCACACTCCTTAAGAACACATCTCCTCACTTTGCTAAGGACATCAGCAAGCAGGTGATGCTTTTAGAAACCAGACTCAACTCAGCTCAACTTTGATTTTTATATTTATTTATATAAAAAAAAACCCAAAGAAACTAGGAAGTTGATTTATTGCTTTGCTACTCACTGATATGGTCATTAAATAAAGATAGTTTCAGGCTGAGTAACGCTTTTTACGAAGGTCATATCTATAATAAATTTTGCACACGTTCATATCATGCTATAACGCATTCATGAGGCATCATACACATTGTTATATAATCGTTTATGAACTTGCATTATGATATGATAGTAGAGCGTATAACACATTATATCTTCTCATAATGATAAATAATGTTCATAACACATTATAATCACCAAACCCCACTTGGCATAGTGCATTATGAGAAGGTATAATGTGTTATAAGCTCTAGTTATAATTCATTCTTTTAACAGTTTGTACGTATAAACAGTGCTACAAATCGGCGTGCCTCTTCATAAATGGTAATAATAATGTGTATAATGCCTTATGAATGTATTATAACATGTTGTGAGTTATACATATGGCCTTCATAGAAAAGAAAAAAAAGGAAATCATTTGACTCCTAGGATTATTTGCGCATGAAGAGAGCAGGGAAGAAAAAGTTTAAAAAGTGGTGTATATAACGAGTTAGAGTCCCTAAAGCCGTTGTAAAGAAAGAGTAATTACATCTTCACAAGGTGAGGGCCATCCCCCCAGACATGGTGCATTGTGGGAGGTTTTTGCAAGAGGTGTACCTTACGGGGAGATTATTAGCCCTCTGTGCCCCTCGAAGATACATGACATCATCCCATGAGTAAGCCAGCTTCATCAGACACACACACACACACACACACACACGCACACACATATATACACACACAGCAAATCGGGGCCGGAGAAGAGCCATCTCACACACCCTTGTCAAAATGGATGACAGAACATCAAACGAGAAACACACACACACACACACATGCGCACACTCTCTCGCTCCCTCTCTCTCTCCCTCTCTCCCTCTTTCTCCCTCTCTCTCTCTCTCTCTCTCTCTCTCTCTCTCACAGAGCTCAGAAGCCGAGTCGCATCTTCACACACGGTCACTTCTGTGACTGCAGTGTGAAGTATGCACTCTGAGATTAATCACAGCTGACGAGAGGAGTGGAGGACATCAGCGTCTGCTCTACACTTCACTGTGAGATAGTGTCTGTCTGTACACAGAGAGAGAGAGCGAGAGAGAGAGAGAGAGAGAGAGAGAGAGGTTCTCCTCTCACTCCTGTCGTTGTGCTGTTTTTCACATCACCGCAGTGTGAAAGAATGCGAAAATGCGCCAGTTACTCAAGCCCCCTTTCACTGAAAAAAGAAACCCTCTTCTGAATACACTTTTGAAGTATGGGTGATTTATTCGGTAGTGCTGCTTCCCGCTTTAGTGACTTTATAAATTAACAAATCAGTCCTCAATAATGACTTCAAGCTGCGGAGGGGAAAAAAATTGTGTTTCGCAGTCGGAAAATTTATACAGGATTTCTCACCGGTGACTCTATTTGTTGGAAAAACACCATTTCGAGTGGCAGACCGGCGACGTTTACAGGGCCAAATATTTACAAAAAGATCTTTGTACATGAACTTTTTTAGCAAGAGGATTATAGCAAAATATATTTTCACATTCCGATGATCAATTTCTAAATTGGCCTCTGGTGGTAAGGCTCAGATCTCGGCTTTTCAAGGTAGCAGAAGGCAGTAAATACCTTCCCGTCGATGTAAACACAGGCTCGGGTCCAACGTGCACGTTTCTTTTCTTTAAAACACACCTTCAGATCCAGCCCCATGCTTTATAACCAACAGAACTCTGTCCTGAGCGACCTTAATGGAAACCCGATCACACAGACAGCTTCCACTTCGTGCACTCGGTAAATTATGGTGATGATATACAGTCAGCTCCAGAATTATTGGCACCCTTCAAAAATGGTGAAATTACTGAATAAAACATGCATTATACGCGCAGCAAGTTACGGTTCTCTAAATGTTTTTTTTTTTTTTTTTTTTTTTTCCCCTAAAGAGTGCAACAAAATTATTGGCACTCCCTAGAGACTCGTTCATTTTCATTTAACTCCTGGGTGTGAGGCCCTGGATGTGATGCCAGGACAACACACACACACACACACATTCACCAATCCACCTGTCCTCATGGTTTTAGAAGGTAGAACCCAAAGGAAACCCACAGGGAGAACATGAGAAACTCCACACAGACAGTGATACAAACTCGGGATCGAACCCTGGAGCTGTTAGGTGACAACTGTGCACCACTTTTCTTTATTTTTAATTTAAAATGAATGCAAATTGTCTTTCATGAAATAAGTCTGAACAACAACAATATATTATATTATATTCTCAGCATAACTAAAGTGAAAGTAGAAACTTTGAAATATTTGTGCAGATTTCAGAAAGTACTTGGTACATCCCATTTATTTATTTATTTATTTAGCTTTAATGAGTGTGCATTCGAGCTGGCACAGACTCCACAAGTTGGTGTGAAAACTGATGTTAGCTCAAATCCCAATTGGACTCAAATGGAAGAGATAAGACTCAAGTGAAATCTGACTTTTTGTACAAAGGAGTTAACGTGGTCAATATCACAAACTTGCCTGAATTTAATCAGTGACCTAGAAATAGTGCATATTGAGTTTTCAGATTTTGAACACCTCCTCTCTTTGTTTTTAACATTTCAAAACCAACTGTATATATTTTCAAATTGCTCCCAATTTCCAGAAACACCATCGCTGTCTTTGACCAAATACAAAGTTGTACATGCGAACATTTGTCATCCATCACCACATGAAAGACAGATGGATGCTGACCTATGGATATAATACATAACAACTTAACATACTTTTAAACGTATGAGCACGTGAAATGCCCAGTTTTGCTGTTTCTTGTGACTATCCAGTTTCAGAATCAGCTACTAGACATCATCACCATAACAAAATCCCACAAAATGTCACTCCTGAATTTCACCAAGCTCGATTTGAAATCGTGTGTTGTAGTCAGATTAGACCAAATTTTTTTTTTTTTTTTTGCTTTGAATATATACATAGTATCTGATTTTGATTGTAACTGACAGTTATTATACACTGATAACATATGTTGCTCACAGAATACATAAAGAGAATAGAAACCCGGGAATGTTTTCTTTTTTTTTCTTTTTTTCTTTTCTTCCCCCTCCACCACTGTTTCTGCACTAATCCGGCGACTGAGCCACGTTTAAATTTATCCCAGGATTACAGAAGCGATAGAGTTCTCCAAGTAAAACCACCTTGGCGTCCAGCAGATTTATTTAGTGAGTTTGAAGGAGTGTTTGCTCAGTAGCTGCGCTCACCTCGAATCCCTCTTGGCTCTGAGGAACCGATCGACTGATAGCATCGCTGCGAGAGAGAGAGAAAGAGTGTGCGTGAGACCGAGAACAGAGTTTTTTTTTTGTTTGTTTTTTTTACAGAAGCTTTATAATCTCGACAGCAAACGAGTTGTCGAAGCAGCGGCCGTTTGGCCGTGTCAGATTGGCTTGTTGTGGTTGTCACACACAACTGGAAACTTCAGAAGGCTGTTATTATTGTTATAGCAGCAGAATGAATGGGCTTTTTGTCTGCCTGATATGGCGTGTAAATATAGAGTTGCACATTTTCTGCTTGTGTTGCTGCTGTTTGTGACTGAGACTGAAAACATGGCAATAAGACCGGGTATGTGGTAGCAACTTTGGCCTGGATTACGAGTGCCACTGAATAGAAAGACTTTATTATTGTCTGAGGTGAGAATGCCAGGCAGTCGGACGCGTGCTTATGTGTGTGTGTGTGTGTGTGTGAGCGAAAGAGAGAGTGTGTTTGTGTAAAAATGCTCTCCAAGTGTTCATAATTTTTTATGATGCCAGTGAAGGGAACTCAGCCATGAGAGCAACAAGCTGAGAATGATTGGCAGACAGGATATAAATAGAGTCTTTTTTTTTTTTTTTTTTTCATCTAAGAAAGATAAGAGAGATGTATACTAGGGTGGTACGGTGGTGCAGCAGGTGGTGTTCCATCTCACAGCTCCAGGGTCCACGGTTCGATCCTCAGCTCAGGTTACTGTCAGTGTGGATTTTTCTCCCCGTGTCCAGCTGAGTTCCCTCTGGGTTCTTCGGATTTCTCAGACTCGCCAAAAACACACATGTAGGTGGATTGGCTATGCTAAGTTGCCCGTGTGTGTGTGTGTGTGTGTGTGTGTGGTGTTCTGCAGTGAACTGAATTCTCCCTCCTTGCACACCATATTCCTGGGATAGGCTCCGGATCCACCGTGGCCCTGATCAGGATAAAGCGCTTACCGAAGATGAAAGAATGAATGATATCTCTACTAGAGATGGTATCAGTTCGATTCCCAGGGTTGCTATCAGGTTGATACCAGCAACAAATTGTGGCTCGGATATCGGAGAAAAAAGAACGAATTTGATCCGATCCGGAACAAATACAACCTGAAATATCAGAGAATGGCTTCTTATAGCAAGTTGAAGTAGATCACGTGATAACAGCATTAGCAACAATAACAACAACCAGTGAGCCGTTCAGCAGAGCAAGTGTGTGTGAGCTGCGAATCATGTCAGCTGTGTGGAAATACTTCGCAATAAAGGGCACTGGGAATGCTTACATATTAAGAGATTTGATTATGTTTTTTTGTTAGGATTGATTTTATTATATTTTTTCATTACATTTTTGGGGTGAAAGAGTTTAACAGAATAACAAGTGATGTGCTTCGTTTTCCATCTTAGTAGTTTTTAAAGGAAAAAAAATCACACGGTTATCGATCACGGCACATACTCAAGGTTTCAGTGTCGGTATTCTATATCGGTAAAAAGAAAACGTGGTATCGTGTTACCTCTAATCTCTACTCTTCTACTCTTTTACACATTTTTCTAACTGCTCCTCATGTCCCAAGATGACACTCTCCTGAATCTCTCCAGATGCACACAGACTCATCGATTGTACTCAAATAAAGCTACTAAGAGTTGTGCTGCAATGCGAATAGAATAATCTGCTTCACCCCAGAGACTCGTTTCCTCTGGATCTCAGCCCAGTTCACAGTAATAAGTCTGCTCCGGCACGCTTTTGTCATCCAGCTCACACTCAGCCCCTGATTGCGCGCTTCTCCTCCGAGTCAGCACCTCCACCCGGCCAAAGACAACACTCCGTATCTCCTATCCTATCAGCTCCTCGGCACACGGCTGCCTTTTTTACGCTTTTTATTAAATCAGACACTTTCAATCAAAGCCACAGAAAAAAGGAGGCTCTCATCAAGGAAAAGCAATCAGGCCTTCGCTGACGTGAGCCGCCTGTTTGTTGTGTAAAGCTTTTTGATTAGCACGCTGTTTATATTACCGATCGTGATCAGAGCCTGGCGCAGGCCGAGACCGGGTATCGCTTAAACACTTGCCGTGCTCTGGTTCTTCTTTTCAGACTCTCATGCTGCCACTCTTTTTTCCACGTCACTCCATTACGTGCCCAAGGAACTGTCACGAGCTGTCTAAAGGAGGCGTCTGCTCTGACAGCTAGCGCAGGCCTGACAGCTGCGAATCCGCCTCTGGCCCCGTCTGCTTTTCTCATTTTCCACCCTTGATGATGGAAGCGACTAGAGTTCACTCAACACACCAGCAAAACAGGAATTAAAAAAGCAGTGGAACCAGCAGCATTTTTCAAATTGGCTCAAAATGCATTGTTTTTTTTTTTTTTTTTTTTTTTTTTTTTTTTTTTTTTTAAAAGGCATTTACTGAAAGTTCTGACCATTCCTTCTCATGTGTCACAGGTATATTGAATAAAATAAAAGTGCGTGGAGCGGAGCGTGTAGCTGGACTTAACGTTGGCTCTTCCAGGCCCGGGGCAACTTTGGGCTTTTAATGACACACAAGGTTCTGGAAAGAACAGGGCGTCCCTGGCACTACAAAAATACACTGCAGATGCACATGAGCTACCATCTTGGGTTTTTTTTTTTTTTTTGTCTCTCATTTTTTTTTAGACTCCTCAATTTCTAAAAAAAAAAAAAAAAATCTCTTCAACTCGCTCGCGATGTCATCAGAATGGAAAAGAAGCATAAAAAGCTGGAAGAATGGTGGCTATTTTCTGCATAGCAAAATGCCTGTGATTAAAAACACCCCTGCTGCAAACAATTCATGTGCACCCTGTTGGCAATGCGGCATGAGGTAGTAAAAGAGAGAGAGAGAGAGAGAGAGAGAGAGAGAGAGAGCTTCAAAAAATCATCAGCGAGTGAGTGGCATTGCAACAAAGACTCTACTCAACACGTGCCAAACTGCCAGGCTGCAGCGAGGAATGTACAGAAACAATAAATGTTTCATATTGTTCAGCCAATTAAGAGCTCTCGAAAGTGCACTAGCCTTGAAAATGTGTTTTTTTTTTTTTTCTTTTTTTTTCCATAACTCAAATAAAGAGGGTATTGTTATTCCATGCAGAAAAGTTCAGTGATACAAATTCATAAGTGTAATTTACTTTTATTATACGTCTCCTCAGCAGGAATGAGCAGAGCCGGTCTCGCTCGCTCACTCGCTCGGACACAAACGTGTGATGTGCCTGTGCAGTAAAGAAATAAAATGTCAGCGTGTCAGATGCAGGCTGGAAAATATGCCGCTGAGCATTATCACACTCGCGCTACGCTTTCGGAGGAAGAGCGCTTTTTAACGACCCCACTCTGTATAATTTTTACAAGACCAGTTTATTGTAGATTTTACAGCTTGCGTTTCAGTGCAAATTAAGACAGGTTTCTTTTCTTTCTTTCTTTCTTTTTTTTTTAATGCTCTCATGTCTTAAACCCCTCTACAGGACTTTCAAGAAGAACCTCAGACCACTCTAAAAATCCCACATGTGGAAGCCGTTGATCTGGAGGAAGCGGGCCAAACCCTGAGGTCTTACGAGCGTCAGGAAAAGAATGTGCACGGGAAGCCGAGACAACGGCTCACGCTGAACAAGAACTTAGAACCGTCTTTGACGTGGAAGAACCTCGGCATGACGTCCCCTCAGGAGTGAGTGACAATCCCGAACTCGCTCTGAAGTGTCAGAAACAGTCAGGTGGTGATGGCTGATGTGCATGTGAAGTGTGTGTGTGTGTGTGTGTGTGGTTTATTCACATTAACACACACACACCCACTTAAGCAGACAAGCACACTTTACAAGGAGATGGGTAATGGTGTTATAAATCAGAGCGCGTACTGGTGAGCGCTCGTGTTCTCGGAGCGACGCCGACGCGCTCAGCTGATAAAGCTGCTCCTGATCCATCACACATGTTCCTCCATCCACAGATAGATCCAGCAGAGATGTGAGCACTTCCAGCTGCCTTCTCCTCCGTCTCTCATCACGTTTTTATAGAACTTTATAACAAATAAATAAACCAATGTCGAACACAGTTCCAAAACCCTTTTGTAAAAATGGTGCTGGTATTAATGAAATGTTTCCTGGTTTTTTTTTTTTTGTTTTTTTTTTTTGGATAATGCTTTACTTTATTAAGCTTTTCTTAAGGAAGGAATAAACTCCTCCGTGTCATGCTGTTACAGGAAAATAATTCATGATGGAGTGGTGTGATGAAGCCGAGTTACTGTTACCACCCTGACGTTACTGCATTTCCTGTAACAGCACATCCCCAAGTGTTTTATTCCTCTTACACCACAGCAGTTTGCAAATGATTACACTGATTTCTTTCTTCCTTGCTTTCTTTCTTTCATTTTTTGCTTTTTTTTTCTGTCTCTGTCTGTCTTTCTTTTTCTCTGTCTAATTGTCTGGCTTTCCATCTTTGTTTCTTGTTCAATCACTTTCTCTTCCTTTCATTGTTTTGTTCTGTTTCTTTCTTCATCTATCTGTCTGTCTGTCTGTCTGTCTGTGTATCCATATTCTCCCCTGTTTCATTTGTTTTATTCTATCTATCTCTCTGTCTATCTATCTGTCTCTGTCTGTCTTTCTCTCATGATCAGTAGCTTTCTCTTTCTTTCATTCTTTTGTTCTATCTATCTATCTATCTATCTGTCTTTTCTTCTTGATCAATCTTTCTTTCTTTTTTCCTTCCTTCCTTCTTTCCTTCCTTCTTTACAGTAACAGGCCATGAAGTTCAGCATTATCACGCCATCAGTAATGTAATCATTTGTATATAATTTATAAAATACCTGCGTCTCCCTCGTTAGCGTAAATGAACTTCTATTGTGTTAGTCGTCTCTGTTTATCTTCACTTCAGAATTTTACAGATTAACGTGTTAAGTCTTTAGTTCTTCTCGGTTGCTGTGAACTTTACACTGTGAATGGAATAAACGTTGATTAATGCAGGAGTTTATTATTTAACTGTTTATATTTAATATTAGAAAAGATTGATACAATTGTTAATTCGTTTATTAATATTACTGATGGTTTATTAACGCTGAACGTAATTAGTTCGTTAAGCAAACCTCTGTGTAAAATGAATTTTACATTACAGACACTCAGTCTGGTTAAAGATTGTTTTAAATTTTTATGTAGTGAGAGAGTCACAGAAAGTCGGAAAAAGTCTCCCAAATCGGAGAGCAGGAAGAAAACTCATTTTTCTGGATCTCCGCTTCCAGGCTGTGCCTCGTCTCCCAAAATGTAAGTGAAGCACCATGACATCGATGACTGTGTATGTGTCAGTGAAGCTGTGTGTGTTTGTGTGTGTGTTTGTGTGTGTGTTTGTGTGTGTGTTTGTGTGTGTGTTTGTGTGTGTGTGTGTGTGTGTGTGTGTGTTTGTGTGTGTGTTTGTGTGTGTGTGGGCGTGTGTGTGGGCGTGTGTGTGGGCGTGTGTGTGGGCGTGTGTGTGGGCGTGTGTGTGGGCGTGTGCGTGCATGCACGTGTGCTGATGACCTTTTCTTTCTTTCTTTCTCTTACTTTCTTTCTTTCTTTATCTGTCTGTCTGTCTGTTTATTTCTTGATCAATCTGTCTTTCTTTCTTTCTTTCTTTATCTGTCTGTCTGTTTGGCTGTCTGTCTCTCAGTCCCTCATTGTTGATCAGTCTTTCTGTCTGTGTAATTAAATGAGTGTGTAATCTCAGACACAGTGCTGCTGCAGACGCTCCTCAGTCCACTGAGCTGAAACACAGACTCGGTTTATTTACACTGAACAATCTCTGCTGTGTGTAGAGGAGAATACATCCTACTGTACTAATCACACACACACACACACACACACCTGCAGCTATAATTAACACCTAGAATGATCATATGTGAGTGTGTTCCATAGTGTGTCCTACATCTCAGAACCTGAGAGTTCCCTGTGGATCCTTCACTGTGTGTGTGTGTGTGTGTGTGTGTGTGTAAAACAGGAGTCCAGGTGGAGGAACAGGAGCTGAAGGCTTTAGTGAGAGCTCCTCTGAGAGCGAGGATGATGAAGAGCAGACTGAGAGACGAGGGGAGAGCCACACTGATGTTCCCTCTGAGTACTGGCACATTCAGAAACTAGTCAAGTACCTGAAGGTGTATATACATATACACGCACATGCACACACACACGCACACACACACACACACACACACACATATCTGCTCTAACCCGGCAAAGTAACAAACCCAGTTCACTTGATAATGTAAATAGTCCTATGAAATGGCTTGAGAGCCGTGATTTGATTGCGCGTGTTGACGTATTTCCTTTTGAAACAGGAAGTCAGGAAGGAAGCATTGAAGATCCTTTAGATACTCAACAAGTCCGTATGTCACTTGCAGTTTGTCTCTTGAGGGCGTGGTCTGTTTAGCTCTCAGGGAACAACCTGCACCGTACGGTTGGTTCGAGGAATTCACTGGAGCCAGTCTGTCTGTCTATCTGTCACTTTTATCACATCACATCAAATTCAAATGTCGCTGTTTCCAGAATCGCAAACGAGTGCGTTTCTCCTCCCAGTGTGTAGTAGATCCAGTAAAGTGACCCGTAAAGAACCCGTCTGATTTGACGCTGAACTGAAATCTGCTAAAAGCATTGGAAACACAACACCATAAATAAAACTACAATGAAGTGAAGGAAGTCCATGACATTTCATGAAGACTTTTTTTTTTTTATTTATTTATTTTTTTTTTTAAAGACAACCCTTAAGATTCCAAACAAGGCAACTGCTAAAAGCACAAGACAAACACAGAGAACAAAGACGGAGGGTTTAGTGTGGCATGCAGGCAAAGGGCAAAGCACTAACACCAACAAGACCTCACGAAGAAACGGAGAAACCCACGGCAACTATATATACACACAGCCTAATTACAAACAAGACTCGGGTGAAGCTAACAAGACGCAGGTGCAAAGTATTACAGAGAGTCTTACAGAGAGCCGGAGCGCGGCGGAGCAGCCATGTTTCATTACAATGCGCCGTGGCTAATGTGCTGAGGATCAGCATTTTTTTGTCCGTATGGCCGTGCTGAGAATGACCTCGTCGTGTCTTCTTTTTAAATCCAGTGTGTATAGTGTGTACAGATATTCCTCAGCTACTGCATTACCGATGCCGCGTTTGTTCACGCCAGGCCACAGATACCCTTTCTCCAACCGCATGATATCACACCAGGCTTTTCTACGTATCAAATCTCATCAAATAAGAGGAAAGTTGTTTTTGCAGGAGTTTGGGCCAAACTTGAATGGATGAGTGTCAGACATGGGGTTGAAAAATTTATGGACGTATAATCTCCTAATTATTTCCTAGGCTCCTCAAACGGACAGATAAAGCCGCGGTGTAGATAAAGCAAAGCAGAGGTGTTGTTTTAAGCGCCATACGCACATCCAGTGTGTGTATTTGAAGTCGATCTTTAACAGGATCATCTCCAGTACAGCGAGCGTTGAATCATCGGAAAGAAAACAGCCAGGCAGAGTTTAGCTGTAGATATTTTTAGCTGAGCAGAACCTCCGCGTAATGAATGTAAATTACCCAAAATGAGCCATTTATCATGTGGGTTTAATGAGCGCTGTGGTTAATCTCAGATAAGCATATGCAAAGGCTTATTTGGGTAAAAATGTGAAGTCTGATCCATTTAAATGATGCGCTGGTTATGCCGGAGTGTTTATAAAGCAGCCTATGTGCCTGGAAGTCCAAGAGTTCTTTATTTATGACGTTTATCCAGTAGCGCAATTATAATGTCCTTACCATCAGAAGCTGAAACGCAACTTCGCCAAACTAAACAGCTCTCTCAATTTTTTTGTTCTCTCTCTCCTTTTTAAGGAGATTACACGCTCCGTGGAGTGTTACATAAATCATCTGACCTGCGTGTTAGTATTCAGTAGTGGCGTCCGTTCACGTGTAAAGAAGCTCGTTTATTTCGCTGACTGCATCCGTTCATGCTGACATTTTCACAGCGATATATTAGCCTTAAATTTAGAAACGAAACACCTCTTAATCCTGCAGAAACATAACACACTACACAACATGCGTTTGTTGTACCGGTGGCTTAGAGAGCAAGGTTTTAAATGTAAATACACACACACACATGTTCACACGCAGCTCCATAACCACACGTGTGTACATACAGTGGAGGAAACCACAGTCTGTTTGTTTTGTTAGTTCCAGCTCGGCTGCCTCATTCGCTCGGGTCAGAGATTAGATGGCAACCAAACAATGTTTCATACAAAAATGTTTCTCACACTTTCACTGCTGCCAGAAGTTTCCCCCCACGGTCCTCGTTAATCGCCTCTAAAGCCGCTAATCATCTGCGGCCTAAATGCTCGTGTGTGATGAAAAAGAATGCATGACTTCTGCCAGGGTGATTAGCACATTTTATTGGTGACCCACTTAAACTGACAGCTCGGTGCAGTCGGTGTGTTTGCTCAGGAAACGAAGCTTTAATTAGCACGTATCTCGTTGCAGTGAAGACGCACGGCTCGGTTACACAGCCATCACTGTTCATAAAGCAGGAACGGGAATTGTTTCACATCTGTGGATATCTCGGAGAAGAACTGTCGTAAAGAAATCTCCAGAGGTTATTACGATTTAAATCTGAAGCTTGTGAGGCTGAAAGATGACAGCGCTAATGATTAATGAGTGAATCTGCCAGTCTCTGAGCTTACCTGTGAACTCTGAATGCGTTTTAACCCCCTCTACTGGTCAGACTGAGTACTGCGGCCTGCAGTGGCTTCACCCCCCCCCCGAACTTTTCCACATTTTGTAGTGTTACATCCTGGAACTGAATGGGATTATATGTCATGAATCAACACAAAATACTCCATGATATTGAAGTGAGGGGAAAAAAAAAATCATTATAGTTTGCAGAATTATTTACAAATAAACAAAGTTGGGATCAACCACGGTGACAAAAAGTATTGTAGAGGATGGAGCCGAGTACTCTGGGGAAAATAAATACAACAGAGTTGATAAACCTGTATTAAAAAAAAAAAAAAAAACACCTCAGGTTTTCACGTTTTCTTCTTCTGTAGCAGATCCTCTGATCCACATGCATTTATGTTAAATATTTACCTGAAGGCAGTTTTGAGATGATTTTGCGAAGAGTCTATTTTGAGACTATGCTGAGGCAATTTTGACAAGATTATGAGACCATGTAGAGGAGATTTGAGATGAGTTTGAAGCAATTTACAGGCAAGATGATTTTGAAGCTTTTTTTTTTTTTTTAAGCGATTTTGAGTTCGAGGTGATTGGGGACTGTTGAGACTATTTTGTGACGATTTTGAGGTAATTTTGAGACTATGTTGGGGATTTCTGAGGAATTTTGACAAGAGTGTGAGATGATTTTTATTTGGAGATGATTTTGAGGTGATCCTGAACCCACTGAGAAGATTTTAAGACTGTTGAGAAGATTATGAGGTGATTTTGAGCCTGAAATTGACACTGTAGTCTCACTAGATTCTGAGGTGATGTGGAAACCTTTGAGGTGATTTTGAGATGTAGAGAAGATTTTGAAGTGATTTTGAGAACATTATCAAATGGTCTTTTTTTTTTTTTTTTTTACAATATATCCATAAACTAACCATTAATGGTTAAGGATTAAAATTTAACTGTTGTCGCTGTTCAGTCATGTCAGTCGCTTATCCGGGCCTCTGTACGTAAGGAATTTTACGTAACTGGACCTCAGCGAGCCCCTCTATTAGTTCTGGTATAAGCAGCTCCCATCAGAAGTCACATAATTAGTTGAATGGAGTGTTTAATCCGCCTGTGTGTGATTAAAGTGCGATGTGATCTCAATATAAATACACCTGTGTTTATAATCTGCTCGTAAAGAGGGGATTAGTCAGAGAAGCAACCAAGCGCTTATGTGAGAAGTACAGCTTTAGAGTAAAGTCTTCCTTGCATTGCACACTGACTGACCGAGACGTGTTTGAGCGGCTGTTGGAACACTAATAGTTAAACTTTTTTCTTTCCTCTCGTGTGTGTGTGTGTGTGTGTGTGTGTGTGTGTGTGTGTGAGAGAGAGAGAGAGAGAGAGAGATGTTAGTAAAACCGCATGGATGCTGCTGTTTTATATCAGGTTAATATCTTCCATTAAATGTGATACCTCTCTATTTCTCTGCCTCTGTCTGTCTATCTGGTTCTCTCTCTCTCTCTCTCTCTCTTATTCTCTTTCTTTCTCTCTCTCTGTTTCTATATCTCCTCTCTCTCTCTCTCTCTCTCTCTTAATCTCTTTCTTTCTCTCTCTCTCTGTTTCTATATCTCCTCTCTCTCTCTCTCTCTCTCTCTCTCTCTGTGTATCTTTCTTTCTTTCTTTCTCTCTCTCTCTCTCTCTCTCTGTTTATACACGAGTCTTTATCTCACACAGGAGAGTTGGAAGCTGTATAATTGAGGATAAATAATACGAGCTCTTCTCTAAATCACCTTCATGAGGTAGTTTTAATGCGAGTGCTGTGCCACCGTGAGCTCGCTTTAAATGCCAAGAGCAGCTTTCTCTTGTTTCTTTTTCTTCTTTTGAATCTTTAACTCTGTCTCTCATATTCTTTTTTTTTGTCTTTCTTTTTTTTTTCCCCTTTCCCCTCATACTGTCTCAGTCTATCATCACAATTATAGAATAAAGATAGACGGAATAGACTCATCAGTCTGATTCATCTCCATCTTTATACATGCCATGCCTGATCCTCTCTCTCTCTCTCTCCCTCTCTCTCTCCCCCTCTCTCTCTCTCTCTCTCTCTCTCCCTGACTCTCACTTTTTCACTCTCTGGCTCAGTCTGAATGGGTTTATAAGGACATGGCATTATTTGTTACTGTAGCATTTTTAGAGATTATTTGAAACTGTATTGAGACAATTTGAGATGATTTGAGACTGATGAAGTGGTTTTGCGATACTTTGAGGCTATGTTGAAATTATTTTGACAAGATCTTGAGATTATTTTGAGACAATTGAGACTGTTTAGGTGTTTTTGAGACCATTTTGAGAATATTTTGAGACAATTGAGACTGTTTAGGTGTTTTTGAGACCATTTTGAGATTATTTTGAGACAATTTGAGACTGTGTCGATTATTTTTGAAGTGATGTTGAAGTGATTTTTCAGACAATGTTATGGTGATTTTGAGAAGATTTGTG
>CM075014.1:22513792-22546292 GCA_037576675.1 Pangasius sanitwongsei | reverse complement strand
TTCTAGATTTTAGCTGCTGTCGAGTTTACAGGTGAGCGATATGACAGAAATATCATATCACAATACTTTTACTATGCCACAGTTATTAGCTCGTTTTTGGTTGCCTAGCAACCTCGCACATTTTGTCGACTTCAGTGTCCACACGTTCTGTATATACCCTGTGTAGGTCACTGCTGTACACATGGACCTCAGTGGGCAGACGTTACATATTTTTTCAATCGTTCTTGCTTTCTCCGTGCTTGTGTGCTGGCTAGCAGATTTTCAGGAAAACACCGGCTATTATAAACTATAAACCACAAACCAGAAATCGGTATGTGAGCAATCAGTGCGGATAAAAGCCCACTGTCCACTTCAGCTTTCACTTCACCCCTTCATTCGAATTTCTCTCAACTTTCAGCTCTCATCTCTTCATCTCCCTTTCACAGATTTCATGTTATCACTGCTAACGTTTTTTTTTTTTTTTTTTACACCCCAAACATGAAACACAAGTGGATATGATTTTACACTCTTGTCTTCGGAGGAGGAATTGTGGGAACAAAATGCCCAGCCAAATGCCATTTGCATGGTTGCACAGTAGAATTTTGTCTTCCAAGTATGTAAATTGAATCCTGGCTCACTTCTTACTGGCATACGAATGTTTTAAAGCACTGCCAATGGTGGCCAGAATAGTAAGCTTTTCCTGTGTAATCTCGTTAGAACAAAAGTACACATAATGCACCACAGTCATGCTGTTTTTTTTTTTTTCCTTCTTTTTTTTTTTTTGCTGCTTCGTTGCTATGCCCCATCACCACTAATGTCCGGCATTTCAGCAGTTTCCACCAGACTTGTTTATGACTTAACTTTTATGAGTCTGAGTCAAGTCATGAGTTGAGTGCCTAACTCTGGAGTCCCGGTGCATTCCCGTGTCTTAAATGATACCTGTGGAAGACGATAGAGTGTTAGTATTTAGAAATGTGGATCTAACCTCGTCAGTTTCAGAAGTCTTGATTTTGACACTTTTTTTTTTTTTTTTTGGAAAAGATAAGTCTTGGCAGGAACTGATATTTTAATGCATGTAATTCGAGTTACCTGAGCCACAGGGCAGTGAATGAGAAGTCCAAGTTGAGTTCAGTGTCATTCGCCTTGAAGTCTGAGTCGAATTGTGAGTCATAAGCTTTAAAGTCTGAGTCAAATTTGGAATCATTGGCTTTAAAGTGTTAGTCGAGTTGGCAATCACTGGCTTTGAAGTCTGACTTGAGTTGCAAGTCATAGGGCTTTGAAGGCTTTAGAATCACTGGCTTTGATGTGTGAGTCAATTTGTGACTCGTAAGTTTTGAAGTCTGAATCAAATTAAGATTCTTAAGCTTTGAAGTCAGAGTCAAATAAAGAGTCATAAGCTTTAAAGTCTGAGTGGAGTTGTGAGCCAATCTCTTATTTGAGTTGCGAATCATGAGCTTTGAAATCTGAGTTGATTTGCCAGTCATAGGAAAAGGGTCCCACAAAGTCACAATGCCTCATCATCCAATTTTTCTCCCCAAAAGCTTCATTTAAATATCTTGAATTTGAACTTTCACAAAGCTCTTTATATTTACTCATTGAGAAGAGAATCACTCCACCCTCCATCTTGTTTTTTTTCTTTGCTTGCCCCCGATTTCCAGCTTGATCGTTGGGGTCATGAAAAAGTGCTTAAGGTCCCTTAGGATTCTCAAACAGGTGAAATATATGCTGGTTGTGAGTGTGCTGGTATAAAATGCTATGTTAAGGACTTGCGAGGACTGACTGTAAGTGTCTGTGTCAGGTGGAGCTGCTGGACTGCGTTCCTAACTCGACGACACTGAGCGCGGAGCAGGAGAAGGATGTGCAGGTGGCACGCTGCGGTGCTCTGGCTCTGTGGAGCTGCAGTAAGAGCACCAGGAACAAGGAGGCCATCCGTAAAGCCGGGGGAATCCCTCTGCTCGCCCGCCTGCTCAAATCCCCCCAGAAGAACATGCTCATCCCCGTGGTGGGCACGCTGCAGGAGTGCGCCTCTGAGGTCTAATTCTCACTGCTGCTCTGAGACCTAAACTCAGTCCTGCTAACACTGTACTCAAAAGCTGCATCATAAGACTGACATAGCCATGTCATAAACATGTCCTGTTTACATCCACTGATATAAGAATGTCATTATCATGCTTATGTCACATGCAAACTTTTTACTCTATCTAGCATATGTTTTGTGACAGATTGCACACTTCATAAACGCATCCATTAAGAAATTTAACACCATGTTCACAAAGAATACTCGTTTCTGATTGAAGGATAGTTTTTTATCAGAGGTATTTTACCTGATTGATTAATACTAAGTAGGTTACTCATTTCAGTAGTGGTATCCATGAGTAGAAAAAACAAAACAAGTACTCGTACCCGGTCTGAAAATAATGGTGCCGATGCATCGCTAATGTAAACATAACTCAAAATCGTATTAGAAATCCTTAAAAAGCTGTAATGCTAGTTGAAATAGCAGTTAAAGTCATGATATCTGAGATGTGAGAGCTGCATGGTGAAAGATGTTCTCTCGTTCGCTTTGGCAGAGGAGCTACAGGATTGCCATACAGAGCGAGGGAATGATCGAGGATTTGGTGAAGAACCTGAGCTGTGACAACCAGGAGCTTCAGATGCACTGCGCGAGTGCCATCTTCAAGGTAATCTTCGAGCTGCCGAGCGCTGTGACTGACGGCCTTTCGGCGCCGCTAAAGTGCTTTTACAGCTGCACGCAGCCTCTTTCTCATTCCTCTGAAATGGAAAGGGTTTGAAATCAATAGCAGACACATGTATCACATCAGCTTGGGGCTGATTTGAAGCTTGTGTGTGTGTTTAGTGTGCGGAGGACAAGCAGACGCGGGATCTGGTGCGGCAGTACGACGGCCTGCAGTCGCTGGTCGCTTTGCTGAAACAAGCCGACAACAAGCAGCTGCTCGCCGCCACCACCGGGGCCATCTGGAAATGTTCCATCAGCATGGAGAACGTAGCCAAGTATGCCTACATTTTAGTGTGTATGAGCCATAGATAGCTATAGATATGTAATAACACAATAATAAATTATGGAACGTGCTATATGTGGTGACTTATATAAGTGGTGGTGAATCACTGATGGATAGATACAAGATAAAGAAAGAACCTATTTTTCTTTTAAAGTGTTTGTTGTTCACCAATTCCAAAATGTACAGGTATAGAAAAACTTATTTTAGCATTTTTTTTTTTTTAAAACACATTTTCTGAGCATTGTTGAATCCAACTTTGTAATCATTTGCACGACCCGGTTCATCGGATACCGAATGTCGAAATGTCGGCAACGCTCCTGCGCCAAAACATCACCATCAAAACAGAGAAGAGCGCATACACACACTAATAAAAAAGACATTAATTACAAGAAATCGGTCCAACAGAGCAGAAGTGAGTGAATGAATCAATTAGTTGAATAATTATATTTTTATTTTTATAATTATGTTCCACGCTGGTGTTGGCGTGAACGTAGCTCAGTGTAGAGACGGCGATGAGTCTTGTGTTTAAACTCCTCGTGTGACTTTTACCTCAGGCGATGAGACAGAGATTCACCTGGATGAAGCTGAGAACTCATTCTTATTGCAAACTTAGAATTCGAAACAATTTAGCATTAATGCGGATATTCGCACAGTAGATTAGGTCAGTGGTTCTCAAAGGTGGGTTCAGGAACGCTGAGAAGATCTGTGAAGCATAGCCGGGGGGTCCGCTATCTATTTATTTATTTATTTATTTATTTATTTATTTATTTAGACTAATGGATCACAGCCTATATTATCAAAGTTATTATATTAAGGGGGCCAAGCACCAAAGTAAACTCAGAACTAATGTGTTCTATTGATGGAAAGTTCAGGAGTAAAAAGCTCTAAAATATCATTTGACTAATTTAAATAATGTTCCTGAAACAAATCCATACTGAGAAGGTCCTTGGAATTTATTTTGCATTTGAAAGTGTCCCTGGCTACAAAAGGTTTGAGAATTAGGTTATAAATGTCGAGGGAGGTGCGGCTTTTTTCAGTGGAATTGGAATGAAATGATTCTCTCGTTTTTTTACTTCTGGTTCAGAATCATGCAAAAGAACAATTTCAATTCAGAATGGTCTGTAGTTTTCAGAACTTTACACAATTGATATTTTTAATAAATTTGTTTAATTCTCTCTTGCACTAGTTGAAGTAGGAGCTAGTCTGGGTTGTTGGTTCGAATCGTGAATTTCTAATCGAATCAAATTCATTTATTTTTTTGCGAACGTTTCGTTCTTGAAGGATTTCCTACAACAGATTAGAGCACATTTTTAAAACCTGCAGGTTGAACAGATAGGCGATTTTTAAGTGCCATTACAGAGTGTGTGAATGAAAAACAGTGGAATATACGTGAGGCTCATGAGAGCAGAAGATTGAGGGAGTGATTGGTGGTGTTTCCTCGCTGTATGGAGTGCGAGTGATTGACGTGCATGTACTCGGGTGCCGTTGAAGGCTGTAACCGGCTGCAGATTGGCCAGTCACGTCTGTGCTCATGGCGTGAGAGCGAGCAGGACGCGGAGGATGTGCAATCACACGTATCGTGTCTTTATGAGACGTCTCATTTGTTCACATCGCTCACTTTTTCCACCGCTCAGCGCCGCCCTGCCTCATCCCTCTCTGCGCCGAGGACATCCAGAAGTCATTATGCCAACCAACTGCAAACATTTTTCTAGACTCTGATCTTTTATGATGACTGCTCGTCAGAGGAATGTGTTTACTCTTTTTTTACGGCCACGCCGTTAACGCAAGTGTAGGTTAAGATGAAGTGAAGTGTGGTGATGAGTTAGTCAGGAGAATTAGCGGAGAATATTCGCCCTCCAGTTGCGCGTGCTGTAACAGCCCGGGCGCGAGCTAATGACCTTTTAAAGCGTTTGTCACGTACGGCGTTGTGGAGGATGTCAACCTCTATTCCGTTTCCCTCATCAAGCGTGATGACGATCCTGGAGGCTTTGCTGCCATAATTTTTCTGGCGTGGAACGTTTTTGAAGTAATTTTTTCCCCTCATGAATAAAAAAAAAGTCTTGGAACCATGACCTGGCAAGTGTTTTCTGTCACAAAGGTACTTTCATATAAAAATGATTTAGCCATATTTATTTTATCATGTGGTACGCATGTAGTATACAGGGTTCAAATATGCATCATTTTATTCCACCATTACCTGTCTATAAATTACAGAGTTTTATTTTTACAAGGCTGAGGCCAAGGATCTGATAAAGCAGCCTCACATTTTTAGTTTATGATAAGAGTGTTTTTGGATTTTTATGGCGTTTTGATAGATTTGGATCTGTGGACGTTTCTACTGTCTGGCCGTGTCCCAGGCAGAAAATGGAGTTGTTTGGGAGGAGGAATGCAGAGGGAGGCTCGTGTCTGCAGTGGCCCAGTAGCAGTACGACTGCTCTCTCTCTCTCTCTCTCTCTCTCTCTCTCTCCTCTTTCCTCTCTCTCTCTCTCTCTCTCTCTCTCTCACACTCACTCTCCATCTCATAACTCAAATCTAACAGAACCTTATCGCACATTTATATCACATTAAGCCCCTTCCAAATTAAAGCCTGTGCCATCATCAATTCACTTAATGTCACGTTAACAGAAACACTCTCAGGTTTCTCAGCCGCGGTTTTAAATATGCTCATTTCAGCATTCTTCCTTGGTGACTAATTTACATAAACACATGTTTTTTACTAACTAGCTGCTAAACTCAATTTTAGATCAAGTATGAGGTTCAAATCCAGTTAAAGCTCGGAGCAAGTTTGTATAAATATTTAGTGTCTGGGTCAGGATACACCCAGGATGTCTATTGCACAGCGTCACACACTCATTTACACCTAAGCGAATTCGGTGTGCCACCTACAGGCATGCATTTTGGAGGTGGGAGGAAACCAGAGAACCCTGAGGAACCCTGTCTGGAAATGGGGAGAACATGTGAAATTTCAGGATTCGATAGTGATAACGATAGAACCCTGGTCTCTAGAACTATAAGGTGGAAACACAACGTGTAGCGGAGTGATTGTTACCATCCCAAAGTTGATTATTTTCCTATAACAGCACACCATGGAGTGTTTTATTCCTCTTATACCACAGCAGTTTATTTTTGTTTTGTTTTTTTATTAAAGAACTGTGCGTCATACTTTTTATCTGTTTATAGTTACATTAATATTGTGGAATGTCCGTGAAAGAGGTTAGTTGCTGTTCTCACTCACGTTATATCTCTCACAAGCCTCTCTTTTATTCTGTCTCTTGACGTTAATAAGACAAAAAAAAAAATCGCTTGTCATGTTCCCGAGAAACTGCAACGCGCAAACTCCTCTGTCCTGAAGATGTCAGAAAGTTACAGCTTTACGTCTGACTGTTACAAAGCACCGACACTGGAGACTCCTTCCATAAATGTTAAATAAGCACATTTCTCCTTACAGAAAGATTCACCATATCAACAACGGATTTTTTTCATCTTTGTTTTATGGTTAGATTATGTACAATTCACTGTTACTATAGAAACGATAACGTATCAGCACGAGCGCATTAATATAGACCTGTGATTTGCAGCCGCACTACTGTCAGAGCTGCTGTTATAGAAAATTAATCAACACCTTCTGACCAATCAGAATCCAGAATTCAACAGCATTGTGATGTAAATCATTATACCTGCTAATGCTAGTAGTATCAGCAAAACATTAATGCACATGGAGATTAACAGTTAACGTTATTACCTTGCTAATTTACTGCCACAGAATATTCCGAACATTTCCTAAAAGTTAAAATAATTACAGAATAAATTATAATGGGAAGTATAATTCAAACTATTTTACCCACTAACGATATTTTGTGGTATTTATAGCCCGACTGCCACCTCTAAAAGCTTGACTAATGCATTTCAAGCCTTTGGCTCGCACCTCACGCCTGACTCACTCCACAACCTCTATTAGCATGAAACGCAGCAGCGAGAGAAAGCCCGAGCGCCAGAGGAACAGCACGGCCGAGGCTGGGCACCGCATCCTGGCGAGGCGAGAGAACCAGTTACGGCCAGCCATACCTAATGACTCAGAGCTCTGTAAGCACACTGCTCCAGCAATAATACTAAAAGTCATTATAATAATGAGACTAATAATCGCATGCTAGCTACAATTGATGGCGCTGCATTTGCAAGCTTCAAAAATACCTCCAATTAGCGACCAATTTCAACAACCAGTTACGTGCTCAGTATGATAAAGTGGAATGCGGCAAGGAAAATGAGTGCATAAGAGCGCAGAAATGCTCTGCAGCATGTTCTCTTGGATCGCTCACATGGTTGGGTGTGAACGAAGGTGAATTTCATACTCGAGAAGAAAGCAGCGTGATGCCGGTCCGACTGTTTTAATATATACGTTTAAATTCAGCTCTATCAGGGTGATTCGTACAGCGCATAGAAACGCCAAGGTCGCACACTGCCTTCGGAATAAAATGACAAAACTGTTTTTGTCACACACTCAACAGAACTTTTCACTGGGCCGTCTGGGTTCGAGAGCGCCGCAGTGCCCACTTCAACATCAATCACAGCCCAAGTGGCATTTCGTGACAAAAATCGGTTTGGAGCGCATTTTACACTTTAGAGCAGCTGTAATTTAAAGGAACTTCCCCCCCCTTCTGGTTTTCTCTCAGTCAAGTACATGAGCAGGTCAGACCGACAGCTCGAGTTGCCAAAAGCAGACAGCATGTCTTTGTTTGAGTGATGGTGAAGTGAGAGCGAGCAGCAAGCATGGACGGGGGTTGAGGGAAATGAACCGGAGGCATTTGGGAAGCAGGAACGTGGTGTTGTGGGTTCGGCTCTGCGGAAAGGATTTGCTGAGATTAGAAAGTGCGAAGAGCAGTGGGTGAGAGTCCTGGAAGAGAATTTACTTGATTAATGATGCATCAGAATAAGACAAGCTGGATGGTAAAAGAATATAATTATGTTCATGGACTTTTTGTGTTTGTTTTGAGAGCACTGTTATTAATCATGTGAAAAATGCTACAGCAGATGTGCGGTATGTCTGTCTGTCTGTCTCTGAATGTGATTCCACAGCAGTAGTCCACAGTGTGAGGGTGGTTTTATATACAAAACAAAGGATATGATAGGCATAATGTTACCTGTAATGCTCAGATTCAGTTTCT
Organism: Pangasius sanitwongsei; assembly: GCA_037576675.1. NCBI lineage: Eukaryota > Metazoa > Chordata > Actinopteri > Siluriformes > Pangasiidae > Pangasius > Pangasius sanitwongsei. The sequence continues at coordinate 22,538,131 of CM075014.1, read as the reverse complement.
GTATAACAAACAGGATGCAAGTGTGTGTTGTGACGTGCAGTGAGAGGCACGATGCAGCTCAGTGTGTACTTTATTTGGGGCTTTTAGATAACGGGGGTCAGATAACAGGCAGGTAGCATCAAACACGGAATATCCATAATCGCAAACGTAAACAAAACGGGTCAAAACCAGGAAGATGGGAAACACCGGCTCGGAAGTAGCACGTTAACTGTACGAGACTTCGCAACAAGACAAAGACGCAGAATGGCTTAAATATACAAACTAATCAGAAACTAATTCGAAACAAGTGCACATGATTACAGCACAATGGAGAGAAAAACCAAAGACAAGACCGGGGACAGAGACAAGATTCAAATCATAACAAAAGCGCACATGGAGTTATAAACAAGACATAAAACACAGAAACAGCAGTGTGAGCTGCGACACGCTCTGAGAATGTACTACACACATCATTTATTAAAGGATTTCCAGTAATCAAAGTCTGGGTTTTATCAGGGACACAGGCAGAGAACCAGAGAATCAAAACAGAGAAACACTACGACTAGGAAAACTCATCAGGGGAAACAAGGACCAGGACCACATGATCAGGGAAACAAACCACCGGCGAGATAGAAGTGGAAACTAAAAACGTAACAGGAACAGAATAACCAGTAGCAAGGCAGATGACACTTGTTTACTAGAGGAAGGAGCCTGTAAATGGTGATTTACTGGGATGCACACGTTCACATTTACCATGAAACTCCTGATATACAGGTAGATTTCAGAACAGTAGATAATCTCACAATCTGGCCGTACAGAGCTTTCGCAGGCCGCCACACAAATCACATTTTTAATGAAGTAGGAGCTAGTTATTGTTGTCAGGTAAATTGCGTGATCAGAGATATAGGAGAACTTTTAAGACTAAATTTGTATGAATTTTTAATGGGAACAAATTTGTCGAATAATTACAGATGGTTACTTGCCAAAAGATTTCATACGACTAGTGAGCGCACTTTAAAACGGAATGAAAAGTAGACAGCAGCCAGTGAGGCAGCTGAGAGTGGAACATTGTGCGAGGGATCGGTGGTATTTTCTCACTGTATGGAGCGCGTGTTCTTTTTCACGTGGATGGATTGATGTGACGTGATGCTCATTTTCAAACACTTGAGCTCATTTATCACCTACAATCGTCTCTGTATTTACACCACATTCTTGGAGTTTGATGACCGGCCACCAGCTCTACTTCTGAATCGCTCCAGACGTCTCCTCAGACGTCTCCTGTTCTTTTTCTTTCTGTTGTCACTGCGTGTCATTGCGCTGACGTGTTAAATCGGCGGCCATAGATCAGGGTCAGATAGTCTCCTATCTCCTCTCCTCTTCCTGGCTTCTTTTCACAGCCCACCTAATAATTTATTCCTGGGATTTTGACTCTGATTTGTGTTCAAATATACCCCCTTTTCTATTAGAAAATAGCACCATAAGAGGTTCTAGCGTTTGTCCCTCTGGGGAGGTAGAACTCTATAACAGAGCATTTCCCTTTCAACAGGCTCCAAGTAGAACCTCTTTAGGAAACTAGATAAACCCTATCCATCCAAGGAACCCCTGAGAAACCTTTTTTCCTAAAGGTTGTGGCCTGTGTAAAATTATATCAGTGAGCTTCTCACTAATAATGAAGAGAGCAAATGTCTTAATACAGGACTGCAGTTGATGCCAAAACATGGAGTGAAATTTTGCCAGAAAATCTTTGCGTCTGAAGCCGTGAGTCTGAATTTCAGCTACTCTGTGGCCTCTTACCTGTAAATATATAATAATTACAGATAAATCACTCATTCAAAATAACAATTTTAAATGAAACATGCTCACACTTTACTGTTTTCACACATATAAAAACTAAAAATCCTGGTTTCTGGCTCATATTGAGAAGATCATAAACCACCAGAAATCCTTTTGCTCTAATTTGTATTTTACTTTCCTTCGTACCTGACCGTGTCAACAAACACCTGCCAGATTGATTTGTTTTCTGGAAAAATATTGTTGCTAAAGCAGTCATCTTCTAAGCCGCTCTAACACAATTAATCATGAGGGCTGTTAGACAGAAGGTCCAGTGTGAAGCACTTAGCGAGTTTGACAAGATTAAATAAGACGACTGCTCGCTCTTCATCCAGCTGTTTGTAGCTACAGCTCGTAAACACTGGTTCATATTGTGGTAGTGTTGGTTTTACCACGAGTACACACTTTTAACACCATTTATCAACTAGTAATACACGCACACTGTATTAATCTACAGCTCAGAGCATTTGTGTGTGTGTTACAAAGTATAATTATTCTTGAGTCAAGGTTTTTTTTTTTTTTTTTTTTAGTGGATCTAGTTTGGGCAATCGTCCTCTTCATTACTGTGTTACTTGCATGAAAGGTTTTGTTGGACTATGACCAAAACCAAGTGACCTTGGACACACTCTCCGATCTCCTTCAGGATGAGGATGCCAGAAACCGTAACTGTGAATAAAAAGACTCATATAACTTAATCGTACATCAGAGGTTTGTCGAGGCTCTCCGTGACCGCAGCATACCCGTTTTAAATGTTTACTGTAGTTTGCCACTGTACAGATTTTGGCAAACGAAGTCAACATTGCAGCAAAAACACACCGCGTCCTGCTCCAAGCCACAGAAAATGACGGTCACTGAGAGTATGTGTGTAGTGAGAAGCGTGGGAAACAATACAGCGCTGCAGTCACCTGATTTATTCTTACTCGAAGAATCCCGCTGTCAGCGGTTTTCCACTCAAACTGAGATTTTGAAAAGAACTTAAGAACGATGTTGTTGATGTGGCGTTTTAATATTTAAAGCTGTTTTGATTTTTTTTTTTTGTTTTTCAGATATGTCAACAATACCTAAGCATTTGATAAGTTGTATATATGATAAACAACATAGCGGATAAAGCAGTGCCGTAACGGTACAGGCCCATGTGTCAGTGTTGTGCGGACAAAACTGACAAACGGTGCTTTAGGCTCTGTTATAAATTCAATAGACAAGAATAAGCAGGGAATAAAACATGCTGTTTTACTAATCCATGATGAGAGAGTGCGATACAGAAAGTTGATTATTTTTGTCAAAAAGTGCTTTATTCCTCTAATATGCTCTTGGTAAATTCTCTGCTGATTTTAGGGATGATGTCGAACTTCGAGTAGCACTTCAAACTCACCCATAGTCGACATTTTCTTGCTTTTTTTTTTTTTTATTATTATATTTCACACTTTCATGACATTCAGATATTCATTGTGAATAAGCCTATAAGTATTGTCGGTGAATGAAGGGTCTAATAAAATCATTTGGAACTTAAAATTTTTCTTTATTCATGTTACTGTGTCTGTTCCCTCTCACCGTGTCTCACAGGTTTGAGGAGTACAAGGCATTGCAGACGCTGGTGGCTTTGCTGTCAGATCAGCCTGAAGAGGTGTTGGTCAACGTGGTGGGGGCTCTAGGAGAGTGCGCCCAAAGACCGATCAACCGCACCACCATCCGAAAGAACGGTGGCATCCCGCCCCTGGTCAGCCTGCTCACTGGAACCAACCAGGCCCTGCTAGTCAATGTCACCAGGGCTGTGGGAGCCTGCGCTATGGAGCCAGAGAACATGGTGTAAGTTCTCACAGACTGCTCATAACTCATACTGGGCCCCATCACGACTCACTGCAGCAGGTTCTTCATTATGGTGTACATTCCAGAGACTCGGGGCCCATGAGTGGTTTCGGGGTTTTTTTTTTTTTTGTTTTGTTTTCTTCATATATGGTAGATTTCGCTTTTGTTACTCTGGAGATTATCAGTTTCAAAAGAATTGTTCCAAGTTGGAAAAATCTCTTTAGACCAAAGTGCCATGCAGTCCTGATTTTAAACTCTCACTGCAGATCAGCTCTCTCCAGCTTGGTGAGGAAGGGAAGGGTACAGGACCGCTCTACTTCTTCGACACAACTTCTCCTGTGATATACTATATCAGACCATTTACTAACCACAGCTCAGAATAGATTTAAGATTTTAAGTCAAGCGTTTTCCGACAGTAGCATACAGGCTTACATTGCTGGCAGCAGCAACCGTCCAATGAGCCAACTTTAAAATGGTTCCTCTGCCCTTGGCTTGGTTAGGGCTTAGAGGAAACCACAATGTTGCTCTGGCTGAAATATGCTGTTGCCACCAATTTCATACTGTAAGCCAAGTTCCGCTCTTTCTTGGATCTAAAACAGTCTTTGAACAATGCTTCAGCAGCGTACAGTTCGGAATATCTCCGTCTCGGCTCTTTTAGCGACGTCCGTAAACATCCCTCTTGCTGTTTGCTTGGTTTGGTTTTAGTAAGGCACAATATTGTTGTTCTCAGTTTAACCCACCGTGTTCACCACAGTGGCGACGGATCCAAAGGGTCCCCAGAGGCCCTGACCAGCCCGATGTCTGTGTCCCATCCAAGACCTGACAGGTCCAGTGTGGAAACCCTCATAGCTCAGTGCATTAATGACAGAGCGCAGGGATTTCTGTTTATGCTACCTGCTGATCTCCTCATATTTGTGGCCAGGGTGGAGGCCTTGATTGTTTCACTGCGGTCATTTTGTGTAAGCTGCAGCACGAAGTTGGCTCAAGCGGTCGGGCCCAGCCACACGAAACTGGAGCAGAGAGCAGGACATGGACATGCAATGAGAATACCTTTGGTCCACCACGTGCAGATCACATCCCTTGAATTTAGTTCAGCTTGATGAGGTTCAATAAAGAACAGCCAATTTAAAAGAAACTGAAGGATGCTCAAGAGATGACTCATGGAAATTCATTCTGTTCTTGTTGTGCTAATTTCTCGTTGATTTTGTTAATGGTAAGGAAGTGATTTCCTTGAAGAGGTTCCAGGTGTTCCACAAGGGTGTAGCCTCATGCTTCTAGCTTTATCCGGTGTTGTGATCTTGCCATCTGCGATCACAGCACCATGTTTTTTATTTCTACCATTAGCCCTCAGACAACATTTTGGAAGCTTTCCACTAAACAAATTAATTGAATAAGGTAGGAATTTGTTTACTTTGTTTTCTTCAGTAGATTGGTTAGCATCTTAATTTATAAATACTGTTCAGTCAGTGATCAGCAACGATGCTTATCCAAGGGCCGTAGCAGATTAGCTCGTATATTCATCCATCCATCCATCCATCTTCAGGAACCACTTTATCCTGGTCAGGGCTGCAGAGAATCTAGAGCCAATCCCAGGAATACTGCATGGTGGGGATACACCCGCCAAGTTGGGAGGAAATCTAAGAACCTGGAGGAAACCCACGCAGACAGGGTGAACATGTGAAACTCCAACAGGGAGTAGGCTAAGCGCAGGATTGAACCCGGGACCCACGATGTGTTTTAAACATGAGAAACAGCACAGTCCATCACAGTGCATCAAGTCTGCCACACTTCCTGTTTATTCTTGGAGAATCTCACTGCCTCGGTGTCAGAACTTCCACTTCTGCGTTCAGCCTTTGATTTGTGGACACCATTAATATCCAGATTTTTTTTTAAAGATGTGTTTACACTGTATGACTTCCTGTCACAGACAAAAATCGCATATCGTATTTGGCAGCGAAAACGGCAGTCTTAGATCGCATAATGTGACGAGCTCATTGAGGACCTGATTTAGTGCCATTGCGAACCAAGATGGCCAGCGACAAAGTTCTGGCAATGTGAGGAAAATTTTCTTAAAATCTCATAAGATATCTGCTGTGACTCTTATCTAAAAGCCACCGACAGGAGGGGTGTACAGCTACAAATACGGAAGTGGCGATGGTGAAACATAAACAAAATATGCTGATGGACAGAAAAAAATATCCGTATTGCCTCCTGCTCACTTTGAGGAACAGCTGTGTTTACTTTTTCTGCACAAGCTGATTTCCGGATTATGCTGATCGATGACGTAAGCAGAAGGTAGTCATTTTCTTTCATTTCAGGTCTATTGTTAGAAGATCTTCATTGTATGATCTGACATGGAGAAAACACGCTGTCATACAGTCTGTTATAGAAATAAATTTTATTGGGATCATTTCATACACTGTGACAAGTAATCATTTTAAAAGATTGCTGAAATCGCACAGTCTAAAACCGGCCTTGAGCTGCTTTGTGACGATGGCTATTGTTAAAACTGCTATACAAATGAAACTGGATTCAAATTTAATGGAACTTTTGCGTGAGCAAATTTGAGTCTCGTTAATTATGCGTCAGCCTTGTACCCTGGAGGAATTTATTTGTTTGTACGTTGTAATAGATCACATTTAACAACGTAATACAAAAGAACAGTCCGAGCTAATTAAACAAAGCCGTCATGTTTAGCAGAGCTCGAGTTCCATGTGATTCTCTGGGAATTTCTCTAGTAGCACAGCACATGACCCAATGTGTTCCACTGTGTTTTGCACCATCTGAATCTGATTACTTTTACAAGACTATTACAGACTCCAGTCCTATTCCTAATTAAGGCTGGACACAAATACAGAGCTTTATGTTCGAGCTGTCTCAGTTAGGCAAGCGCAACCAGAGATTGTCTAAAAGAATAATATGTTTATGGACGTATGCGACCACAGTGGTGTAGTAAAAATCCACAGGGCTTGTTTTTGAAGAAATAAGGTCACTCTTTGAGTTTGTGTGAGAGCAACAAGGAGCGTTGGGCTCCAGAAAAATGCATCACCTCCTAAGCAACATGCTCCAGTCATGTATATTTAGGACCGGCTCTTTATTTTTTACATTTACACTTAGCTGTGGACAGAAAGCCTCTATTTGCCTCCCACACACATTTTTCCTTTTTGTCTTGTGGCTTATTTTGAGAGCTCTATGGTGGAGTTTGTTAAGTAATTAGAACAGCTGCCGTATGATCGTTTCCTGTCGCAGACCAGCATGGTCGCGTCTGTGTAGGACATTAAGAAGAGACTGTCTACGCTGAGACTGTCCACACCAATAGTGTTAGTGTCCACACCGAGACAGGAGACCAGTGTTAGTGTCCACACCGAGACAGAGACCAGTGTTAATGTCCACACCGAGACAGAGACCAGTGTTAATGTCCACACCGAGTTAGGAGACCAGTGTTAGTGTCCACACCGAGACAGGAGACCAGTGTTAATGTCCACACCGAGATAGGAGACCAGTGTTAGTGTCCACACAGAGTTAGGAGACCAGTGTTAAAGTCCACACCGAGATGGGAGACCAGTGTTAGTGTCCACACCGAGACGGGAGACCAGTGTTAGTGTCCACACAGAGACAGGAGCTCACTGTTAGTGTCCACACCCCTAACCATGACCTCTGTATCTCGTCATACAATTTTGTTGCAAATTATTGTAAATTTCTGAGTGTGAGACCACACTGCATGCTTTAAAGGTTACAATTTAAAAATTCATGTAAACATTTTGCACTTAAATGTAGCATGTACATAAATCTCATGTCCTATAACTCCACAAGTAAATCAGCATACTTAAAAAGACTTGCTGTCATCCAAGTTTGTAAATCCTTCATGTTGTCTTGCTTTTTTTTTTTTTATTTTTTTTTTTTTAACCTGCTCAGCACATTTATCCTGTTGAAATCTCATCGTACCCAGCTCAGTGCTCTAAACGCAGGGATTGAGCGGTCCCTTGGGGTTCTGCTAAGGGCTCTTCTTGTTATCATGACTCAGGAGTTGATTTATAAGTTGCAGAGATGAAGCGTCACTAGATCCTCTCTGCCCAGTACAGGACCCCGAGCCCTCAGGCGCAAAAGAACCCCCCGATTACAGATTGGTTTAGCAATCATGACAGCATTGAATGTCGGCCTTGTCGGTCGACACACACATGGGAAACAGGTTACGTGTTATTTATATTTAACAAACAGGCCACACTGAGGAGCCATTCTGCTCGGCTTCCCATAGCCTGGCTACAGCCTTCAGAAGAGTGGTGTCCGCTGTGTGAAATACAGCCTGCGTTTAAAGCAAACCTCACTCCCAACCAGTGAAATATAGAGAGGCTTGTCTGTATGGCTGTTTGATTTGGAAAGAGGACCTTCCCTGAGTTTTTTTTCCTCCTGTGTGTCGGCAATGAGATCTGAGTTGCCCAGCACACTGTATGTGTGCATGTTTGTCCGTGGCCTGCTGTAGCTATAAATATCTAAACGGAGCTCCTAATGGGAACAAATTTCCTGTGGGGCGGCTTCTAGCCAGGTGAGACACTGATCATGTGTCTTGTCACATTGTACAGCAGTATATGAATTGGACAGGTGGAGATCAGTGGCAGAAAAGCCATCAAAGCTCCTCTTATCCTATAAAAGACCCCAGTGTCACAAATTCCTCCTTTCGGTATAATTCAGAGTGCAATGAGTACCGATTTCACGTTTTATTTTGAGTTCATGTTGTCTGCTTTTTGTTTACATTTTTACGTGATATTGTTTCTGTTCTAGTCCTGACTCCAACCCTGTCCTGTCATTGGTGTGTTTCCTGATTGTGTCCAGGTTTTCAGTTGTGTCTTGTACCCATGTTACCTGCCCTTTGTTTCTGGCATTACTTCCTGCTTCTCTTTTCTGACCTTGACGATGATTCCTCCTTTAATAAAGGAGCTTTTCTGCTTTTTTATCCTGCTTCATACAGCTGCACTTTACAACCAGATGTCTCTCTCTCTCTCTCTCTCTCTCTCTCTCTCTCAAACACACACATACACCCAAATCTTTCTCTAACCCTCAGGATCATCGATCGTCTGGATGGAGTGCGTCTGCTCTGGTCCTTGCTGAAGAACCCAAACCCTGCGGTCCAGGCCAGTGCTGCTTGGGCCATCTGTCCCTGTATAGAGAATGCAAAGGTACAGTAATGTAAAGCATGTTTTATTGTCATCCCACACAATATATTCAAATATTATTTAAAATGTTATGCTAGTTGCATATTCAAAGGCAAAAAAAAAAAAAAAATCCACATTTGAATACTCCACTTTTAGCCATCTAACACAAGTCTATCCAAACACATTTTCTTAATTTTTGTCTAAACGCCCTTGTATTGGTTGATGGGAGAAAATGGGCCTCAGTGAACGCATGTCTTTATTTGTATACATTCGTTTTTTTCGCAACAAAGCATGAGTCCTAAATGTCGTATTGCTTTTCTGTGGCTAAATCTCAAATATAACTCAAATATAAGTTTGCACAAATGCATGATTGTTCTGTTGGATTAGCGACACATAAACACGGTCTTGCAGGTCTAATCTGTATACGATCTAAATATGCAGAGATTCTACAAGGCCAGCTGTCGTTTTTTTTTCCCCGTCAGTACCGAGTATAAAAAAAAGTCCAGTTCACATTGAGGATAAAAAAAAAAAAATAAAAAAAAAAACAGAGCTCAACGATGGAGCCCTAACTGAGTTTGACAATGTTTTTCTGACATTTACAGCATCGATGTTTTAGGTGACTTGGGAAATTTAGTGACAGGAGCAAGACAAATAAATGGAGACGTGGACGAACCACACAGCAGCGCTTATTTCGAGACAGACCCATGTGGCTTGAGTTAGCAGCTCCAGGGCAGGTTCAGGAGAATCGTGCTGGACGAACAGCACGGGGAGACCTGTGACTGCTGCAGAACACACACTCGGACGCATGCGTACACACGTACTACAAATCTGTAGTCATTATAACACACTGTTTCGTGATCAGGCCTTAACGAAAGCCACGTTTAATCTAAAAATAATCGTAACGCACAATTAACGTCTGTAATTTTACAGCCAGCATGCCAGGAGTCGAGCAGCTTGATTACATCTGTCTGTTTTTCACTCACATATCACTCCCACTTTGTGTGAAGTTCTCCAGATTGTGCAGGTAGACAAGTCTTTTGTCTCTGTCTGTTTTTTTTCCTCTCTCTCTATTCTGTCTCAGTTTCTTCACTTCTTTTTTTTTCCCTTTCCTCTTTTTCCTCTCTTGGCCTTTTACTCATAATTCCTTCATGATACACTTGATTTTTACAACGTGGAAATGATGTACTCGTCTTTTTCTGTCGTTTTTATCGCACCTCGACCCCTCACACACACACACACACATACACACACGCGCGCGCGCGCGCACACACTCGGTGCTGCGTGCTGTGTGTGCTGATGTGTGCTGGTTGGAGATGTTTTTGTGAGAGGGGATTTGAAAGGAATTCTTAGTGACCCGCCGCAGCTGGTGACTTTAACACGCTTCCTCCGTCTCTCCTTCACCTCTTGTTCTCTGTCTGCCTGGAGTCATCAGTATTCCCATGCTGCCATTTCCTGCTCCTCTCCTCTCCTCCACTTTTCTCTGCTCTCTCTAGCCTAGATTCACCAAACGTCAGGCTCATCCTTTGGCATGACTTCTAACAAAGGCTGCCCAAACCCCGCCCCCCTGACCCCCCTCCCTCCTGCTGCTGCTGCTGTCCTCACCTGCCCGCTCGACTCTTATTGCAGTACAGCACGCTACACTGCTTAGGCCTGCTATTATATGCAGGATATAACACGTGAATTGAAGAGGACACTGGTTCTAGCTGGACACTTGTTCTAGCTGGTTCTAGCTGGACACTGGTTCTTGTTGGTTCTAACTGGATGTTGCTTCTAGCTGGTTCTAGCTGGACACTGGTTCTAGCTCGTTCTAGCTGGATGTTGCTTCTAGCTGGACACTTGTTCTAGCTGGACGCTGGTTCTAGCTGGACGCTGGTTCTAGCTGGTTCTAGCTGGACACCTGTTCTTGCTGGTTCTAGCTGGACACTGGTTCTAGCTCGTTCTAGCTGGACGTTGCTTCTAGCTGGACACTTGTTCTTGCTGATTCTAGCTGGACGCTGGTTCTTGTTGGTTCTAGCTGGATGTTGCTTCTAGCTGGTTCTAGCTGGACACTGGTTCTAGCTGGTTCTAGCTGGACACTGGTTCTAGCTGGTTCTAGCTGGACACTGGTTCTAGCTCGTTCTAGCTGGACGTTGCTTCTAGCTGGACACTGGTTCTAGCTGGACGCTGGTTCTAGCTGGTTACTGGTTCTTGCTGGTTCTAGACTAAGGTTAGCTTATCCAGGGTTCTTGCACAAGTCCGGAAATAAAAATACCCAAAGAAACTTTTGAAGAATGAATGCATCCCGAACACAGATGGTTGTTTCTGCACCTACAGATGTACAGATGTTTTTTCTGTATTTTTTTTTTTTTTAATTTTTGCTTTTTTTTTTGTTAAAGTTAGAGATTTCCTGTATTTCTTATAATTTTTTTCTCTCGGTCTCCCTTGTTCTCTCCTTTTTCCTTTTTTCTTTTTTTTATTTGCTCTCTTTTCCTTTTCCTCCCTTTCCTTCCTTCCTGCCTGCCTTCTTTCCCTCATCTTATCTTTCCTTCCTTTCTTCATTATTTCTTTTCCTTTGCTTTCCCCTTTTCTTCTTCTTCCTTCCTTCCATTTCATTTCCTTTCTAACCCTTCTTCTCCCTCACCTTCCATCCTCCCTCCCTCCCTCCCTCTCACCCTACCTTTCTCTTTTCCTTTACTTTCCTTTCACTTTCCTTTCCTTTCACTTTTCCTTTCCTTTCCTTTCACTTTTCCTTTCCTTTCTTCCTCCTCATGTAGCTGTTATCTGGCTTATACCCTGATCACTGCCAGTGTTAGCGTGCCACAGGTTTCTGTATGTTTGCTTGCTCATAACTGAATTGTATGAAAACGTCAGACTCATTATTATTAGATTTCCCTGGTGTTTTCGAGGTGTCCTGAAGCGGTGCGCACCTGCCAGCCAATCACAAACGAGTATTTTCCGCGTTACGCATAACTGACTGCAGTAACAGAGAGAGGTCTGAGGTCAGGCTGAGGTTAAATGGCAGTGTGTATTGATTCAAGTCCTCGCCTTTCATACCTTAATTCGCACAGTGTTTGCATGTTTATTCTTTTTTTTTTTTTAATAGAATTGCATGTATATTTACTTTACATGTACATTTATAGCGTTTGGCAGACGCCCTTGTGTTTCAGTGTGGCAGCATCCAGTACCCAGGCCATAATTACACGTCTCTGTGCTGTCATTAAAGGTGTCTCACTGCCATTTTCTAATTACTGGAAACAGACTTATGCCATGTTGGTCTGCTGCATGTTACCGGCACCACAGAAAGGGCTGAGTGTCTGAACAGTAGCCATGGATGCTGACTGTGTGTGTGCGTGTTTTGTGTATGTGTGTGTGTGCGCCCACTCTTCCGCTGTGGTTGTCCTCATGCCTTCAGTATAAGCTGCTGTGTGTCTCAGAGTGGCAGAGTCTCCTTATTTGCAGTTTTTTACTTACAGACCAGATACAGCACAGTTTTTTTTTGCCCTGAAACTTATTTTTTTACTTATTTTACTTAAACAGAAATCAAAGTGCGTTTTCCTTCTAATGTACTGAGGAGAAACGTGAAAAATAATATTTTTAACTCATGTATACGTGCATGCTGAAGTCCGCTGTTGTATACAGGCTTATAAAAGAGTTCGGTTTTTTTTATTTAAAAAAAAATGTATTGTATAAATTGCTGAATCGTACACTGAAAAAAAAATTGTGTTAACTTGTGGTACGTCTTTTTTAAAAAAATTTTTTTATTGCTTTTCTCAACTGAAAAAAAAATTGTGCTGAAACATGTTTTTTTGTTTAATTTGGGCAAAACTAAAAAAAAAATGTTTTTTAGATTTAATTTTTTTTCAGTGTACACAATATGGCCATGAAATAATGATGTAAAAGAAGATTATTTTTTATTTTTGGTTGTTGTTAAAACAAACTCCAGTGTTGCTCGCTCACACACACACACACACACACACACACACACACACACACACACATGCACACAGGTGTTTTGTATGCTGCTCTATTTGTTTGTATGTAATAAAAAGCTTTTAATCTTGTTTGTAATTGTGGTTTGCGCCATGTGTGTGTGTGTGTGTGTGTGTGTGTTTCAGGATGCCGGGGAAATGGTGCGTTCCTTCGTGGGCGGCTTGGAGCTGATTGTTAATCTGCTGAAATCTCCGAATGCAGAGGTGCTGGCCAGCGTGTGCGCAGCCATATCCAAAATCGCCAAAGATGAGGAGAACCTGGCCGTCATCACTGACCACGGAGTCGTGCCCATGCTCTCCAACCTCACCAACACTGTGAGCTTTAACACACCACTCACACTCCTACATAAGGAATAAAACACTCAGTGTTATGCTGTAAAGGCGATTTAATCACCGATGGAGTGGTGTGATGAAGTGGAATTACTGTTTATTTTCACGCCCCGTTGCTTTTCACCGATTACAATTTTTCTGCCTCCGCCACTAGATGGATGTTTTTTGAGTTCCCGGATTCATATGGAATTATCACTGCAACCAGGAGATGAACTGATTAGATTTTGGAATTGATCCAGACAGGGTCAAGGTCACAGCAAGGTCAAACGTCTGAAATAGATTTTCTTCAACAGCCTCTTCCCTATTTGACGTATATTTACGGGTATATGAGGCATACACATTAGTAAAAAGGAGGACTAGGTTTGTTGGCAGTGCAGGCATCCCTGGCGAGTTGTTTATTAATTAAATAGCGATACGTCATACTTTTTATCCATTTATAGTTACATTTAACGTTAAGGAACGTCCACAAAGTAAATTAGTTCCTGTTCTCACTTACTTTATAGCAGCTACAAATGCTCATCAGTGTCTCTTATTTTTTCTCTCTTGACGTTAATAAGATTTTAAAAACGCAGCTTGTCATGCAAAGCGTAAACTCCTCTGTCCTGAAGACATTCCCATGTCTGAAAACTTACTGACGCTGGAGACTCCTTCCGTTAACTTGTTAAATAAGCATCTCCTCTTTATTAGTTTCTTCTTAGTCTTAGATTATGTGGGAATGTCCACTATGCAAGTTGTTACTATAGAAACGATAATATATTAATGTAAAAGTGCATTAATTTAGCGTCGCAGCTTCACTACTGTCAGAGCTGCTGTTACAGAAGACTAGTCAACAACATTTGACCAATCAGAATTCAGAGTTCAACAGCGCTGTTGTATAAACTCGAATAAAACCTTACAGACCTTTGATCTGATTTATTATAGAGTTATTGTATGAGTTCTGATAAGCTCTAATGGGACACGTGGTGGTGTTTTTGCCTCCGGCTGCAGACGGATGATAAGTTGCGGAGGTATCTGTCCGAGGCCATCGCTCGCTGCTGCATGTGGGGTTCCAACCGCGCGGCGTTTGGCGAGGCCGGAGCCGTCGCTCCTCTAGTGCGCTACCTGTGCTCTAAAGACCCCGAGGTGCACCAGGCCACGGCTCAGGCCCTCTTCCAGCTCTCCCGAGACCCAAACAACTGCATCACCATGCACCAGAGCGGCGTCGTCAAGGTACAACACCTCACAAACCTCACACACACATTTTATTTACACCTGGAGGATCAAACACAATTATTTAGTCCTAATTAAGCTTTAATATGTTTTTTCCTCAACAGCAAGTGCATATTTGAAATGCAGTCAGAATGCGGCTGGGTTTTTTTTTTTTTGTTTGTTTGTTTTTTTTGGGTTTTTTTTGAAAATAGTGACATCTCACAGTAGTTTTTTGAAACCTAAAAAGAACTGAAACACATTTACTAAATAAACAATCCATCCATTACCAATTAAAAAGAGCTAAAAAACTTCATTTTCTCTTTAGCATTTTACCAGCATTTATTATCTTTTACTTTTTATTTATTATTAATAATTAGGTCATAGCTTGTTAGTGAGACAGCATAAAGATTTTCACAATATTTCCTATTTATGATTTAGGAATTTTAGGAAACTTAGGAATCTGATCATTTTTCAGTTATGTGAAACAATTTTTTTTTATATTTTTATATTTTAATGAAACTTCGGTGTAATTTCTTCAGATATTTCACCTGACCACTTGCAAACATAACAGCTATGAAAGTAGAAATGTGTAAATTTAGTATTTTACCACATCATTTCTAGACATATTTTGTTTTTTTGGGGTAATAGCTCTTTTTATACAGCACGGTTAAATTCTTGAATCAGAAATGAATGCACTCGTTCTAATATGTTATCTTTCTATAGCAAGAGCTCATTGACAGGGACTTGTACGGTGGACACTCCACATAATAAATGGATTAAAAAAGTGTGTTAAAATGTCCAATGTCACGAAATGTCTAATTTGCGTTCTTGTTTAGTATTACACACTTATTCTGTTGTTGATTATTATTATTATTATTATTATTATTATTATTATTATTATTATTATTCTGTAGTGGCACATTTTTGTTTTATTTATTTAAACTCATTTCTGACTTGCTGTTCATTTCCGTGTACAAGGTGTGCAGCATGTTCCACTTTACTGAAGTGTAGCTGCTGTGTGACATTTACACTTCCCTACACACACACACACACGTTATTTCCAACCTGGGCCTCTCTAGAGAACTGTCCCAGCCAACCCCCTTCTTCTTCTTTTTTTAAGTGACGTGTGAAAACATCACTAATAAATTTTGAAAGGCTGCAAACTGTTTTCAGAGGCCTTGTGGAGCGGCGAGGGCAGACAGAACAAGGCCTCGTTTTCTTTCTCGTGCAGCGGAAGCGCGAGCGCGTTTTCTAACCGTCATGGGAATTGGCCTGAGCAAACAGCAGTGTGTGTGTGCCGAGTGCCGCTTTTCCCGGCCAGTCCCACCGCTCCCGGGATGCCAGGGCAGAAGTGCACGCAAATGCTGTCGTCCAGGGAACGGTTGCTAAGCGAGCGCCTGGAGCAGGACAGGGTGGAATGGCAGCGTGGTGTGTCTCTGGATCTCAGACGGTTGTAGGAGCGCGAGGCAGCAAGACGCTTAACCTCTGAGTGACAGCTATTTGAAGTGGCTGCTAGGTCTAGATGCCATATAATATTAATACGAGTCCTCCAGTAACAAGCACTAGGCTGTAAACCGTGTAATATTCTGTACGTCATGTAGGAACATGCAGAAAGTTTATACTGCTGGGCAAAAAGCCGGCACAAAGAAAAGCTTGAGGATTTGTGGGAGTTGTATGCCAGAGTGTGTAAATGTAGGACTGAAAGCTTTGTAGAAAACTCTGCTGTGTGTTATAATAATTAGTCAGTAGCATGTGCATGAATCTCTGAGACGCGCCACTCAATTATATCATGTCAGTGATTGGTGATGAAGTAATTTCATCCTCAGTGCCATCAGATCATCAATTTATCTGACCATTTTGAGCAGCACTTTACATTACAGAAGGTACAGAACTGTAG
Organism: Pangasius sanitwongsei; assembly: GCA_037576675.1. Classification (NCBI taxonomy): domain Eukaryota; kingdom Metazoa; phylum Chordata; class Actinopteri; order Siluriformes; family Pangasiidae; genus Pangasius; species Pangasius sanitwongsei. The sequence continues at coordinate 22,521,983 of CM075014.1, read as the reverse complement.
TAAGTATTTAAGTAAAACAAATCAATTAGTCAGTATAGCATTTTAATTTTATTTATTTATTTATTTATTTATTATTATTATTATTAGTGCTACATTATTTGTCTTGTGATGATTTACAGTTGATACAGGATACAGTGGGAGCGTAGAGCTGAGCAGCTGAGGGTTAAAGTCCTGGGATCTGAGCCCAGAATCTTCTAATCACAATCTTCTGAACCCTAACCACTGCGCTACCACTGCCCCAAACCATTTAAACTACTATAAATAAATGGAAAAACAGTATAGTGTAAGTATAGTGCAAGGAAGTGTTAACCAATACGCAGAGCAGTGGAGAAGTGAAAAAATAAACATGTTGGATTGTGTAGCTATGCGTTATATATTGCAGGGTCACTGAGTGCTTGTGTGTGTGTAGAAATGACAACCGTGAGTGAGGTTTATTCTTAGATGCCCTAAGCTGAGACATGTTGCAGTGCGTGAAACACTGATGCAGTTGTGTGTTAATGTGTTCTAAACAGATATAAAATCCTTTTATTTTCATTTTTTTTTTTTTTTTTTTTTTTTTTAAAGAAAGCTTGCTAGAAGGTTTGGTTTCACAGAGCATCTGGTTGAGACTGGAGGTGTGCATCAGGACTAGGATCTCATGAGACGCAAGTCGGTTTTTACTTTGCAGGCGTGAGCAAGCAGTCATATATGAAGCTCACTGGGCAAACAAAGGCCACGTGTTAACGTGAACGTGTGGCGCTGTGTGATGAATTTACAGCATGAATAGTAACAGCCTGGTCAGGGATGGTAGTGGTTTAAATTTGGAGCTCTGGGCTTGTAGGAGGAAGCCCCACATTGGACAGATGAAGCCCCACATTGGACAGATGAAGCCCCAGGCTGGATGGAGTAATCCCCAGGCCAGAAGATGGAAGCCCAAGATTGGTCAGGAGAAGCTCCAGGCAGGACAAAGGGTTAAAGATGTTTTTGACTGCAGTGTTTTTGACATCTTGGTTTTGATTCCAGGCTGTAAACTTGTCATGGAACCATGTTCTGATTTTAGTTTTTTAGAAAACACTGCTTCCTAGAAGCTCCATGTACTCTACATGCAGAAGCTCCTTTAGTGTGTAAAAACTGAAAAGAAGAATATTTGAAAGACTATATACTGTATTTCCGTGAACGTGTGGCGCTGTGTGATGCATTTACAGCATCCTTAGTAACTGCCTGGTCAGGGCCACGGTGTTTTAAAATGAAGCTACTAATTTGTTTACATTTTGGAAGATAAAACCTACTGAATTTAAAAAAATATTAATAAAAACAGAACTGCGCACATCTGTAGTTGAAACCAGTTATGAACTGTTGTGATGTAGCTGAGGCTGAGAAACTGTCAGATCTGGACACTGCTGACATTTCTAGTTCTGAGGGGTTTTTTTGCCAGTGCTTCTGTGGGTAGAGTGGTACGGTTCATATTTGATTTTAGAAATAGGCCATGTCACTTTGGATTTAAATCCGAATACGGATACAGTGTCGTTGTGTTACACTGTCTAGTAGCAGATGTGTAACTTCACCCGCATTCAGCATTTCCACTGTTAAATATTTTCACATGAGAAAAGTGTTTGCAAACACAGAGTGGTAAAACGCTTCCCCAATAGGAACAGGCGGATAAATTATGAACGCGGTCGCAACGTTGCAGCCAAGTCGTTTTTTCCCATGTTCTTTTTGTTTTAATGGCGAGCACCAGGCTGATGTGCTGCTGTGGTTTAGCACGGCCCGTAATTAGAGACCGGGCTCAACGTCGGCCGTTCCAAAGGAGTAAAGTCCAATTTGCAAAAGTCATTAAGCACAGTTTGTTTATTTATTTAATTTTCTGTGTATGTATCCGTGCATTTACTCACATTCAAAGTCACATTTAATGCATGTATTGCATTTATGCACGTACAGTAGATTTTGCACCATTATTAACAATTACACTTATTACACTCACTCATACACACACACACACACACACACACACACACACACATTCAGTTCCATTTGTCTTCACCTCCAGTATACCTGACTCGCCCTGAGGACACACAACCGAGAGCAGGAGGGAGGGCAAGTCCACTTGGCTGCATTTTACACGTGATATATGTTTTAGTGTGGCAGAAAACGTGTTAAAACAATATTTCCAAACGTTGTAAATGGGTTTGGAGAGCGTTTATCAGGGAACGATGTCTGCGCTCCAGTCTAATTTATGAAGGGGTGTAAAATTCAAGACTGCCTCCTGATATTATTGTAGCCGTATTTCAAACCTCGGAGCTTTCGCTAAGAACATGTAGCAGCTTAAAGTCATAATGATCTCTCTCTCTCTCTTTTTTTGTGTCTGTCTCTCTCTGTCTCTCTCTCTCTCTGTCTGCATGCTGTGTCCTCTCTGAGACTTGTGTTCAGACACTAACTTTCTTGCTGGCTGGTGTTAATGGTGTAGAACCCAGTCCCCTATGCTGGAGCAGAGGAAATTAAGCATTGAGAAGAAAGTATTTTACCCTGGAAAAGCCATTAAAGACCAGTCTGAGCTTTGCTCCTGTCCTCACTGGCTTTACAAGCAACAAATACGGCCCTCGTACAATATTTTGTACACTATTTATTCCAACCAAGAAAGGAACTTGTAATATTTATTAGAATATTTCATAAAAATATGAAAGGACATTGAACGATCGGTTCAGCCCAGTATTATATTTTTATGAGCGTCTGTATGTTCAAAAGCAGACTGTTGGTTCTTTTTTGTAAAAGCGTTTTATTTGTGCTCGGTGCTTTTTTTCTGCTGACGTTGAAATTAAAACGATTTTTCAGAACTATGGTCAATGCTGAAGGCACACGTTGTACATTGCTTTTCTTACAACAAAGCACGCATTATAATGGTTAGGAGAGCTAGAAGTAATATGGATAGGACAATACCCAGGAATTCCCACCAGACAGAGGAAGCCCTGGACCAGACAGTTTAAGCCCCAAGTCGGATATCCAGGTTAGATGAAGCAAGCAATGGGACATATAGAGGAAGCCCTGTGCTGGACAGAAGCCTCAGGTTAGGCACAAGCAGCCCCGGGGTAGAGTTCAAGTCCCATGCTGGACAGACAGATTAAGCCCCTGGCTGGACAGAGGATGCTCCAGGTCATTCAGATGAAGCCCCAGACCAGACTGAGGAAGTCCCAGGCTGAACCTTGGGCCAGACAGAGGAAGCGCTGGACCGGATGGTTTATGCCTCAAGTTGGATGGACGGCTTAAACCATGGAGGGAGGAAGTCCCAGGCCAGAGAGAAGAAACCTTGGGCCAGGTGGAGGAAGGCCAAAGGATTAAACCCTAGGTTGGAAGAATAAAGCTCCAGGTACATGGAGTACATGGAGTACATGGAGTTGTACTAAGCCCCGGGTTGGTTGGAGGAAGCCTTAGGCCTAATGAAAGCACCTGGCTGGACAGATGAAGCCCCAGACTGGACAGAGGAAGCCTTGGGTTGGATGGGGTCAGCTCTGGGCTTGTCTGAGGAAGCTCCAGGCAGGACAGAGTGTCAAAGATATTTTTGACATCTTTACAAGCTGTGAACTTGGAAGTACATTTTAAAACCACATTCAGATTTTAGTTTTTTTAAAAATACTGCATTCTGTATACTCTACACTCTGAAGCTCTTTTAGTTTGTTAAAGCTGGAATGAAAAACATTTGATTTAAATTACTGTCATATTTTTATGAAGTAATTGGAATCTCTCAGTTTCATTCAGATGCAGCACAAAAAACTCCTTCTTCTTCTTCTTCTTCTTCTTCTTCTTCTTCTTCTTCTTTTTCTTCTTCTTCTTCTTCTTCTTCACTGCCTGTTGCTACTGCAGTGCTGCAGATTATTTGCTAAAGCCATAAATCCTCAGAGACAGCTTCACTCAGCGTTCTCTTGAATAGAACCAAAGCCTTTTTTTTTTTTTTTTTTTTTTTTTTTGTGTGAATTGAATGGAAGTAAATTACACAATGCAGATGGTAATGCTCAGGCATTTTCATGTGAGGGGATTTCAGCAGTGTCGGTTGCCAGGTCCTGTGTTCTGCTGTGTATTTTGTGGTGGTTTGAAAGAATAAATGAGAAAAAGATTGCAGAGGCCCGGCGCTGCCATGCGAACTTCTGAACACTGATGCTACTTCTGTTTTTCTGAGCCTGTTTGTTTTCACTGTCGTGTTCATGCTGAGAACTCAAAACAGGCTTTGGCTATGAGAATGAGAGAGAGATGGCTAGACACACAGGGCCGATGTAAAGCATGTTTCAGGTTCTGTGCTGTTTCTCTTAGTCATGCTGAGTGGTGAGCAGGTTCAGGCTGTTGGGTTATGAAGAACAGATGACACGCTAGAACACACTCGGGCTGTTCACTATCCTCTCTCACTCACACTGAGACGAATGAGGAATGTGGACCTTCTCAGGTGTGTCCACGTGTGTACCATTTTACAGGAGAATGTCTACACGTTTAGGAAAAAAAAAAGGTTCCTCAGTGATTCTTTGGGCGTGTAATGGTTCTGGATCTCCAAGATGGTTCTATTTATTTGTTTGTTTATTGGAAAATAGAAATGCACAGTTGTATGGTTCTACACAGGATTCCACTAGAAGGATTTTTTCCCCCAAAGAGTGTAGGTATTGGCTTTACTTTGCATTTTCCCCTATTTTCTCCCCAATTTGGTCTCCATCAGTTGACATACAACAGTTGCCATCTAAATATTGTTTTTATCAAGCTAGTCTTGTAGCTAGCTGTTTATGTAGCTAAAAATCCAGAGGTCATCTCCATATTATTTTTGTCTACTTATGTGTGTAGCTAGCTAATTTTGTAACACACCTAGCCATAATAAGTAGTGCATCTAAGTGCCGATTTTGTTTAATTTGTCATCCAGCTAACTGTTGATGTATTAAACAACGCCAGAGGACATATGCATATTGTTTGTTTCCAATGTTTTATCCCCAATTTGGTCACCTGCCAAATCCCACCCCCTAGCCAGCTATAATACACTCTGAGGAAAGCGCTGTCTGCCCTCTTCCGCTTACATAAGCTCACAAACGCCCACAATTTACTAGTGCCACTGTGATTGACAGGGGAGAGAGAGTATACCCCTCCCACTCAGAGAGCATTATTATGGTATTGGCATTATTTTTCGGTGCCCAAGTTCCTGAAAAACTGACCTAAAGTTCCTGGGTTCCAGAAATTTTTTTCCTTAATCAGAAACCCACATAAAATTCCTGGGTTCCAGAAAACATTGTTAGGTTCATGAAAAAGTTCCTGCAAAGAAAATGCAAAAATTCCTGCAAAGATTCCTTCGTTCCTTAAAAGGTTTCCGAAAAGGTTCTTGCAGTGGAAACACACCTAAAGATTCTGAGTTCTTGAAGAAAAAGCATCTAGGTTTCGGAAAGGTTCTTGTAGTGAAAACATATAAAGAGTGTAGGCTGTGTAGCCGGGGCTACAGTCCTGAAGGGAGTTAAAAATAGCAGAGTAGCGTTGAAGGGAGCAGTAAAAGAAGAGTGGAAAGGAGAGGGGAGAGGGAGATGGAGAGAAGGAGACGCAGAGGGGAGGTATGGAGAGGGGGATGAAGAATGGAGAAGAGGGGGTGGAGTGTAAGGGTGTTGACTGCAGGCTTGTGCAGAGTGATGAGGGCTCAAGTATGGGAAGTTGCCCTAATGGCTCTCAGGTGTACCCCAGCTTTAGGCTTTAGAGCCATTTAAGCCCCTCTCCCCAGGAAACAGCAGCGTACCACCCTAGCACTTAACACCATGACACCTCCATGCGTGACACAGAGTGTGTGTGAGGGTGTGTACACATGTTCGCACAGGGCTTGGGAAAACGTGTCTGCAGTGTTACGCAGGGGTCAGCATCCTTCAGCCGGCTTTAACAGACATGAGATGGAGGAGATAAGGGAAATAAAATCAGATGAGGTGTTGTGTTTGTGTTGTATAAGTCGTGCGCTCTGGAGAGGCGCAGAGCGACCCAGCGAGGGAGCCCCTGTTTGGCTCTGGCTGAATAACATGCTCTGAACGCTGGCACGCAGGCACTGGCATCCTCCAGCCGCTCACAAAAGAAGCCTGTCTAAGCTGGCCGGCACATCTCTGCAGCCTCGTGTGTTCACGTCTGATTGCCTCTCTGACATGCGCTCGATGCTATTTTACACTCGATCTGGAAATGACTCCAGCTGAAACTGTAAACCAGTTCACAATGCTTCGGAGCAGACACAAAGAAGCTGGCAGTAGCATTTCTAAATAAAGCAGCCCAAAAAAGTTCCCGACTCAAGTCTATTATTTTCTCTTGATTAAATCCAGGAATCTGGTTCGGGCTCACAAGATAGAAGATTTGCCTTCCTCTCTTGTGTTTTCCTTTCACTATTTGTCTTTGAGCAGGGAATTCTGGGAATGTCTCGCCTCTCTCTGCCTTGGCACCGTGTCGACCGCATAAATGTGTGCAGCAGCCCGACGAATGTGTGTCTAACACGGAAGGAGTCAGAGTTCAACCCCGAGTCTCGCCCTCACACACATGACGTGAACACAAAGATAACACAGAGCACAGAAGCTCTCAATTACATACACAGAAACACATGGAGTTTCTGAATCCCTGCTGAATCCACACAGAATCAACCAGTTAGCTGTTAAATGACCGATTTAATGAAGTCAGGCCTAATGATACGGCTGTTTCAATTCTATCCAGTTTTATTTGTATAGTGTGTTTTATAATAGACATTTTTACAGAAAGCCAGCTATAGAACAACTGTGTGAAAGTGATATATTTATGACATGCAGATTAAAGAGAAACAGTGATTTGATAGCACACACTGAATCCCCTCAAGGGCAGAACACACAGGATGTAGGGTTATACCCATACTTTGATTCAGGTAAAAATGAGCCAGATTAAAATTCCCTGCTTGCTCATGAGCAAGAAGCGTTTGTGTGTGAACGATGGGATGGGAACGACGGTATCAATAGGATGGGATGGACAGGATGGTACAGAGAGGATAGATGGATGTATGGGTGGCATGGATAATATGGGTTGATGTTTGAGATGGATAGGATGAGTAGGTTGGATAAATGGCATAGGTCAGATGGATGTATGGGATGGATAGGTTGGATGATTGAGGGATAGATAGGATGAATGGATATATAGGATAGGACAGTATGAATGGTGGGATGGATTGATTGATGGTGGCATGGATTGCATAGATGGCATGAATGGATGAACTATTAGGGTGGATCATTGCATGGATGGCATGGATTGGATGGATGGATTTTTGGGATAGATGGATGGATGGAAAGGATAGAATGATTGGTGGGATGGATATGGGATGAATGGATAGATATGATTCAATAGGATGGATTGGAATGATGGATAGGATCGATGAATGATAGGATCGATGAATGGATGGAATGGGTTGATGGGAGGGATCAGTGGGATGGATGGATGGATCGGTGGGATGTATGGATGGATCAGTGGGATGTATGGATGGATCAGTGGGATAGATCAAGTGGATGGAGGGATTTATAGGATGAATGGATTGATGGATGGGATGGAAGGATGGACTTTACTGATCCCCTCCTGATATTAAAAGCACGTCATTTCACACAGACATTTACACATACACACAGTTTCTGGTTCAGAAGCTCACCTACAGCTCCCCGAGTTTCTGAAAATTTTTTGGGTTCCTTAAGAAGTTCTGGCAGTGCAAGTGTGCAGAAACGTACCTGGGTTCCTAACAAAACATTCTCATGATCTCCCCACTCTTGAAGGTCTTAAATTCCTGAAAAAGTTCTTGGGTTCTTAGGAAAAATTTCTTGCGCTTTCTCCATGCTGTTTAAAAAGCTGGGGGAAAAAAAAAATCCTGCAGTGAAAATGTGCCTTCGTTCCTGAAAAGGTTCCTGCAGTGGAAATGCACCTAAGGTCATTGAGCTTTGGAAAAAAGTCATTAGGGTCATGAAAAGGTCAAGAAGAATGAAAAGAAAGAGTTTGGATTTCACCACAATCTGCTGCCTGCCACTGGGCCTGCATAGAGGATGACATTTAAAAGGTCTCTGGTGCCAGTGTTGCTTTTTTCAGTAAATTGTGTTTATTTAGATCCACGAGCACGGCTCTCCTCACCGCGCATGCAAATAAGAACGAAAGACAAGTATATTATACCGTGCCATGTTGTGTAGCCACAGTGTGGCATTGGCACCCACTCGTCTCCTTTAACATTCACATC
>CM075014.1:22501292-22511292 GCA_037576675.1 Pangasius sanitwongsei | reverse complement strand
ACTGTGATGAGATGACCAGATGAGCATGTTCCAGTATTACACAGTGTCATTATTTGAAATAAAGCGATGGCAACTCCTGAGTGTCCACGCAGTATAAGCCCAGGTAGAGCATCTCCACATTAGCTGTGCTCCTTTCTCCACACAAAACAGAAAACTCCATCCCAATGATCCTATTTTACACTGCGACTTTATATCGAGTGTCCACAGTGTCCCAGCTTTCCCAGAACATAATGTAATAAACATAATGAGTGTACAATAACTAAAAACCCCAAATGGAAACTGTGATGAATGGACTCGGATATCTCTACTAAAAATAATGCTATAACATGTAGCCATCATTATGTACACATACCACACAGGTCAACTTAATCAATGTGCAGGTCCTGACGGGAGTTCTTTAATGTATTGGCACCCCTCTAGTCTGTCCATCAGTGCAACAGGATCTTCATAAGACCACCCCTGAGCACATATAACTTGGATGGTGGCTCGTTCTTAGTAGAGTATTTAATTCTGTATTAATGCGTTGCACTTCACTGCACACACTTTTATTTTTTATGCAGAGCGTATGTTAACAATATAGACAACTTGCCGACTTTGTCACTAGATTTGGTGACTTTTTAGACCTCTATAGCAACTTTATTTCACTTCTAGCAACAGATCGGGTGACTTTTTGAGCAGATATTAGCAACTGTCCTGTACCTGATACAGCTCTACAGCTCACATCACAGCTGCTGGTCATAACAGTTGAGAGAGCAGGATCACTCGACTCACCATCACTGTGTAAAGCCAACAACCAATAACTGACCACCACTGTTCCCAACAACCACTGATCACCATTGGCCTTAACAACCAATCACGGACCACCATTGTTCCCAACAACCAATCACTGATCACCATTTGTCCAATAATACTGCTACAACAATTCTGCTATAGCTGATCCACTCACACTAGCACCACACACACAAACACACACAAAATCTAAACCATGTCAATGTCAGCTGTATTGAGAACAAACCACCACCCAAATCATTAAATGATAGACCAGCATCTAAATTTTCCTAAATGTGGCTTTTAGTTTTACAGGCTGCAATCAGCAACCCTACTGCGGCAAGATTTCGTACCAAACATCAGGATTTCTGTTAGCAGAACTGAGGAGACGCAAGTTTCTATTCATGCAAACCTTTTACGGCTTTTACACAGTGTTCCATTTGGCATAGTGGTGCTGCTGAATCAGGCCAAACTGATAAGGAAAATTGTATATTATTAGCAGAAAACTGAAAGCAAACATTATGTTCGCAAATTACATATCCATAATTAGCGAATAATAGGGGCCTAAAACAGAACCTTGTGGGATGCCGTGTTGCATTTTTTTGTCTTTAAAGACTCTCCATTGATGCTAAAACACTGTTGTTTTCAAGTCTGTCCAAAGAAACATACAAGCCTGTCTGAATGTAGCAACAGTTACAGTATTGTTTTCATTTCTTGGACCGAAAATATCTTGTTTAAGCAGTGCAGATCCGAAAGTAAATCATTGCAAATCATTTCCAGTGGATATGATTCTGACTACAATAAATCAGACTCTTTCAAAACAGTTAGTACAGATGTTATATTCCTCCCTCGTCTCGTCTTCTGCTCTCTCTCTCTCTCTCTCTCTCATTTGTTCTTTGTCTCTCTTTGCTTCTCTGTGTTTTGAGGTTAGTGACTGGAAGGACATGCCTAACTACCAACATCAAACAAATGTAGCATGTTTGACTGAAGGACAGGAATTTATGAGATGCTGAGTGGAGTGTGTGGGCATGTTTTAGTCATCGGGACTGTGAACATTAACACAACGGCTTGTCTGCTCACTGTCTGCCAGCTCTCAGTTCTCCACAGCACCTAAACATGCATCATACGCACAACCCGTCTTTCTCCAAACATGACGAGCTGAATTATTACCAAAGAGTTCTATTTTTGTTTCGTCTGACCAGAGTATATTGTTCCAAGAGTTCTGATTTGTCTAAATGCCTTGAAACGTGCATTTCTGTGCTTCAGTTTAGAGGGGTTTTGTGTGAGGTGTAAGAAAGGAGAAGATTGCGCTGCAGTTCACTGCTTATTGTTCTCTGCAACTGTAACTGTTGTTCCTGCTGCTTTCAGGTCGTCCTGCAACTCTTTTTTCGAGTGACTGCTGTCTTCTCTCTTACCTTCCTCATCACTAATCTGAGAGCGTGGTGTGAAATCTTGCGTGGCTCACCTGTCCAGGGATGATTAGTTATGATTCCATGAACTTTACACTTGCATATTATTGAATCAGTTGTACAGACAGGGATGTTCTTTGCTATGGCTGTGTAGCTTTTTCCATTTGAGTGAGAGCTCCTTTACCTTCTCAGTTACGTTACAGCAGCTATAAACAGTTGTTCCCTCACCACACTCTCTTTTTCCTCTCTTGAAGTTAATAAGACGAAAAAAAAAGCAGTTTATGATGTTACTAAGAAACCACAAAGCATAAATTCTTCTGTCCTGAAGAACAACCTCTGGCTGTTTTTTATTCCTGAAATTTCCAGTCACAGAACCTGAACCAGATACAGCTACAAATCCTGAAATAATTATTATTTTAACAACACTTTCACTAGTTTTATTCAAAATGTAATTAGATTCAAATTGACATTTATACTTGTTTTTAAGTTACTGACGTTAAGTGACGAGTCATCTAGGCCTATAAATATAATAATATTTGTATTTATAAATGAAAAACTGAATTGTAAATAAAAAAAAACAGAGAAAAAAGGGGATTCATCCTCACCAAGAACGTGCTGGAAGAATGATTGCAAAAGTGCATGTTTTCCTATTCGATTTTGTCAGGATTGGGCATTGTGTGTGTGTGTATGTGTGTGTGTGTGTGTGTGTGTGTGTGTGTGCACATATGATTAGTCCTGAAAATAAAAACATGTTTTAATGTGGCAAGATCCCACAGCTCCTCGATAGGGTTGAAATATTTCATAAAAAAGCTAACGGCTAGTAAAAATCTGGTCCAAATATCAGAAGTGGCTTTTCCTCGCCAGAGTCAGAGAGGGCGGTGTGTTAATATAACTCCAAAAAGAGCGCACTGCATCATAGTCATTAAAGACACACACACGCAAACACGTACATAACATACATACATACATGCACGCACACACACACACACACACACACACACGAGCATGGGCAAACCAATCAAGGCACAAGAGTTGATTTTCTTTTTTTCTTTTTTTTTTTTTCTTACCACTAATACACACACACACACACACACACACACACTCGTCACCTACACACACTTACACAGTATTTGGTTTGATTTACTCTCCCTCTCTCTGTCTTGTTCTCTCTCTTGTTCTCTCTCTTTCTTTTGCATTAATGGTTTTATTAGCTCTAATTAATTCGGACTTTCCCATCCATAAAATGTAAATAACAAGCTTGCTTACGTATGTAAGGAATAAAACACCCTGTGCCATGCTGTTAATGAAAAATAATCAACACCAGGGTGGTGTGATGAAGCAGAGATACTGTTAACACCCTGCTGTTGATTATTTTCCTATAACAGGACGTCCCCAGGTGTTTTACTCCTCTTATACAACAGCATTTTGCCACCGATTAGAATTTTAATGTATTAAAGAACAGCACGTCACAATTTTTAACCATTTATAGTTACATTTAATGTCATGGAACATCCGTGAAACAAGTTAGTTCCTGTTCTGATTTACGTTATGAATGTTACCTCACCAGCCTCTGTCTTTTTCTCTCTCTTGAAGCTTGTCATGTTACAGAGAACCTGCAAAGTGTAAACTCCTTTCGATCTCCTGAAGATGTTGAAAAAAACTTAAAGTTACAGCTTTACCTCTGATTGTCACAAAGCGCTGACACTGGAGACTCCTTCCATAAATGTCAAATAAATACCTCCTCACAGAAAACTTCACCAGATCAATGATTGTATGTTTTATTTGTAAAACAAGACGTTTTTAATCCATTTTTTTGTTAGATCATGTGGAGTGTCTGCTGTACAAATCCCTGTGAAAGAGCTGTTGCTATAGAAACGATAACGTAGTAGAACGAGCGCATTAATATAAACCTGTGATTTGCAGCTGCGCTACTTTCAGAGCTGCTGTTATACAAAATTATTCAACACCCTCTGACCAATCAGGATAGAGAATTCTGTCCCTTACACCAGCCTCTGAGATGTTAATGAAGCCTGTGATGGTTCTGACGATGCCGTAATGTGTGCTTTATGAAGTTTATTCCAGGAGGAAAAGTAACACACACACACACACACACACACACACACACACACACTGCATATCTATGGCCCATGCATGCTGAGTATGTTACAGTTGTTTATATCAGAGTACCTCCATGCTGTTGCTTGTAGACTTTTCTCAATAAAGCTGCCAGTAGCGATGTGTTAAGTGACCTCACACTGTTAAGTGCACGGGGATCGCTTCAGCCACACAGACGCCAAGATGAGTAAAATATCTCTCTTTTCATTTTCTTTCTTTTAGGCTCAGGCATGTGGATCAGGATAGGATGAACCTTACTGTCTAGACGACTTATATGAGGGGCCAACACAGGAGAACGTTATGTTGGATTTCGGTTTGGCACGGATTAACGTTCAATACCTTACACTCTCAGTACCTTTCTGAATAAAAGACACGCCGCTATTCGCAGATCACACAGGAACGGTTTTCCGTCTAGCTCCTGCTCTATGGCTGTGGACCAATAATCATATTATTGTTGAGCTTCCATCAGGATGTGTTCATCAGCACCAACAGGAGGGGTTTTCGGATGGGATTCGGGAAGAGAGTCAAAAAAAAAATGAGATGACTGACTGCTGAGGATTATCTTGACTTTTTCCTTTTATTTTTACAGGTTGCACGGTACATTAGAGATTGGACGCAGAGAGAGAAGACTCTGTAATTAAAGCTTTCAGCGAGGACTGTTAATCTGCAACTGTACAGGATATAATTGATCATAAAAAAAAAATACAGGGCTTACTGTGTTACTACCGTGCAGCAGCTTGGGATTTTTTTTTTTCCCCTGTAACTGTAACCCAGCCCTTGCCATATAAACCTGCCTTGTTAACTAGAGAGGTCACGAACTCACCAGCCTTGAAAGCAAATCTGCCCACTTCAAGAGAAAGCTGCAAAGATAACAGCACACGGATTACTCCAAGCCGAAAGAGAAACAAAGCGTGACATGCAAACTTCGCTGCTGTGTTTCGGGAAAGCGAAAAAGAAAAAGAAAGTGATGAGGATGGAGGAGAGGAAAACGTGCTAAATCTCTTAGAGGTGTCCAACAGGATATCAGCACCATTTCTGTTTTCCCTGTGACAAGGCCACTGATTTTAACAAATCTGCCTGTGGCTCTTTTAAAATAAGTGGCCCTAAGAGTGTAACCTTCACTTTCTCCTGCCATCCCCATTAAAGGCATGTGGCTGGTGTGAAAATGTCACTTTAAACGAGGGAGATATTAAAAGCTCCGGGGGGGGAAAAAAAGGCGGCAATCAAGGAGTCTTTGAGATTTTTTAATGAGAAGAGGTGTAGACATGGCAGTAATTACAGGAAATGAGCACCCTTTGACCCCACTTGCAGTGTGTGTGTGTGTGTGTGTGTGTGAGAGAGAGAGAGAGAGAAGGAGAGAATGTATTACTGCCAGCGCAGGAAAAACAGGCCTAAATTTAGCACATTTATAGCACTTGTTGAATACGTTGTCAGAAAAATGGGTGAAATCGCATAATAGGTCTGACAGCAAAAAGATCAGTCCTCTATACCACAGCGCTGTTGAATTCTCGATTCTGATTGGTCAGAAAGTGTAGATTAATTGTCTATAACATCTTAGCTCTAACAATAGTTTTGGCTGTAAGACAAATCACAGGTTTATATTAACGCGTTACCGTTTCTGTAGTAACAGCTCATTCACAGGGACGCTCCACATCAACGGGTTAAAAAATAGTCTATATGGTGAAATTTTCTGTGAGGAGGTGTTTATTTAACATTTATTATTTAACAAGGAGTCTCCAGTGTCAGCGCTTTGTAACAGTCAGACATAAAGCTGTAACTTCTTCAGAACAGAGGAGTTTATGCTTCTTTGTCTTATTAATATCAAGAGAGAGAAAAAAGAGAGGCTGGTGAGGGACTGAGTGTTTATTGCTGCTATAACGTAAGCGAGAACAGGAACTAACTTGTCTCACGGGTGTGCCACAGCATTAAATGTAACCATAAAAGGATAAAAATGTATGACATGTTGTTCTTTAATAAATGAACTGTAATCGTTGGCAAATCGCTGTGGTATGAGAGAAACAAAACACTTGGGGAAGTGCTGTTATAGGAAAATAATCAACCTCAGAGTGGTAGCAGTAACTCATGATTTAATCCTTAGATTAACTTTAATCCTGCTCCTTCAGTCTGAGATTAAATCTTTTAACAATTATAGTAATTATTAATAAATATTATGCATAATTACACCTGCAATATTTAAATTAATTTACATAATGAGAGTATTTATTAGAGGGATTGTGGGATATTTTTGCCAGCTTTCACTCAGAAAGCGATCAGTAATGCTAGATGTAGAAAGTGACATTGCTGTTCACTTAATGATTAATGCTGGAGAATCTATCGTTCTTAATTAATCCCGGCTTCAGGTTTTTAAATCAGAGGAGAGATTTGTTAATCCATATTTAAAGATTTAAAGTTTAAGTAGCAGACTTGAATTTAGCTCCAAACGCTGTTTAATTTAATTCCACCCTTTATGTTGCCATTAAATCTTATCCTGTAAACGGCGCTTTATTTATTTCACATAAACACTTAATTGTCGCTTTTAAGCAAACGCTGTTAAAGCAGAAGTACACATAAACCGGCATGAGAACAGTGCGAGTGATGACGCAGAGCTTAATGACTAACACTCCGTGTGCTTCACACACACACACACACACACACACACACACACACACTGCAGATGAGTGAAAGGGGTTACAGGCTGATACCTGATGGTGTTTTTTTTATTCACACAGACTCAGAAGGGAAGATTTCATCAGGGAGGTTTATGAACACATTCCTGCTCCAACACACCGGGAGCTGAGACGTGTTTTTTGAGAGATAACCCTTGAACAGCCACTGAGGAACACGAAGTGCAGACAGTGTGCTCGGCTTGCTATGCCGTAAACTGTGTGTGTGTGTGTGTGTGTGTGTGTGGCACTACATCTGTCACGAACAGCTCACTTAGCACATTTGTGTGCATACTTCCATAACCTCCATCGATAAACTGTCTGCATTCATTGCACCACCACAGTGGAATTATTCTAGTTTACTTCAGTCTTTAAAGGAACCGTTCTGTTCCCTGTCACGGGTCACGTGAGGACAGTTCCTGACGTTGTGGTTCCTTCACAGACACCATTGTCGTGTAGCCACCCAGAGAATACCGAGAACAGGGCATAAAAGCAGGGGTACTTAGCGGTCTCTCCGTTTTTTTTTTTTTTTTCCCTCTCTCTCTCACTCTTCCCGAATTCGAATTCAGGACGAGAGTGAGTCATGCGTCTGATGTTTTCTTCATTAAATCGGCAAAAATAAACACAAATAAAAAAGCAACACGCCAATTACATGGGGCGTGAGGAAAGCGTCTATGCGCCTCTTTACTTAGTCGTTTCACCTCTCCAATCAGCACCCAGCGTAATTTCGGAAAATGAGAGGTTTCCAGGATCACCGTTTTTTTCCTCCACATGCCTGATCTCCAGATAAAGCATCACATATGGTGTTGATATAATTAATTGGATTTTATCGGTTTCGTGTTGTTCTTAAACTGTACTGGAATAGAATGTAATTGTAGGCTGCGGTAACGATGTTTGGGGTGGATTTAGATTGTTCAGTGGATTGATGGTTGCTTTCAAAATGTTAAGTCAGTAAAAGTTAGCCCTTGAGGGATTTTCTATCTTAGTGGCAGGCATTTTTGGTCAGAGAAGGGAATTCCGACTTCAACCCCGTGTGTTTTGGTTCTTGTTTTAGTATGACAGAAATTTCCCGGCTATAAAAAAAAAAAAGGCTTTTAAAATTTTAGAATTTGAAAATTCTTGCTTAATAATTTTTACATATATGACAGCGCTGTTGAATCCTGATTGGTCAGAAGGTGTTGATGTATTTTCTTTAACAGAAGCTCTGACAGTAGTGCAGTTGTAAATCACAGGTTTATATTAATGCGCTCGTTCTAATTATGATATCGTCATGATTTCTATAGTAACAAATCATTCAAACGTAGACGCTAAACATCATCTAATAGTCTAATAACTATTCTAATAATAGCCTAATAAATAAAGTCGAATAATGAGCTGATTTTTTTAATAAACTGTAACATTTACGGAAGGAGTCTCCAGTGTCAGGGAAAGTCTTTTCAGTTTTTCGGTAACATGACTAGCTGCGGGTTTTTTTTGTCGTTTTATTAACCTCAGGAGAGAGATAAAAAGAGAGGCTCGTGAGGTAACGAATGTTTATATCTGCTATAATGCAATTGATATCGTGAAACGTGAACTGACGCAGCTCACAGACGTTCATCGTAACTATAAACAGATTAAAAAGTCATTCTTTTTTTATTTTAATTCTCGTGTTACAGTGAGGGAGAGAGGAAATCAGCAAATGACAGAGTGTAGAAAAGACAAAAAGATAAGACAAAAATTTCATTATGATTGTAGGTGTTAAAATGTGTTAATGTGCGGCCTGTATGTATTTATGTTTGTATGACTGGGGATGTACTGGTGCTAATGGTTCAGGGTGTGTGTGTTTGTGCGTGTGTGTGTATACATGTAAGTGTGGGCAATTATAAGGATATCAGTATGAAACATTAAAAAAAGCAAATAGCAATAACAATCAAATGAAAATGAATAAATAAATAAATAAATAATTCGGATGGACTGACACATCCCCCAAGGCCTCAGTGAGACAGGCCCCATGAGGAGTAGGTCACGAACATCATTCTTAAAATAAAAATTAATTAAATAAATAAATAATGTAATTGCTGGCAGATTGCTATGGTGTAAGAGGAATAAAACACATCAGGAAGTGTTGTTATAGGAATATAATCAGCTTTGGGGTGGTAATAGTAACTCCATTTCATCACACCATGCGGTTATTGACTGATTGTTTTCTTATAACAGCACAACACACACAGTGTTTTATTCCTTACCTCTGCTTTAGGTTTGCTTCAGTCCTGAGGTTCCACCTCTGTGCACGCCTGATTTAGCTCATCACAAAATGATCCCACCCTTCATAGTGGAACCTTGTGTCGAGGGGAACCTAAAGGGATGTGGACTAAAAAGTTTCTTTTTTACAAGAGAGTAAGGAGGTGCACAGTGACTGGATTTACACCCAGCACGGATGTGAAACGTGATGATTTCCTCCTGCTATCAAAACTCAAAGCAACGTGCAAACATGTACACATGATATCCCGTAATTATCTCTAACACTGTAATCTCAACTGCATGGCTTATCTCTTCTGAACACCTGTTAATCTCTAAGTTCAGCCTAAACTTAATCAGCCATGCGTCAGATTTCAGATCAGATTTTCCTGCGTAATCGGACCCCATTTTAACCACCACTGTGCATCAGTTACTTATATTTTAGCTACTTTTCAAGCAGGGTTTAGCTACTTTCCATTGAAAATAGTTGGCAACACTGTCGAGGCCTGGACTCTACAAGAGCTCTGAAGGTGTGCTGTGTATCTGGCACCAAGACTTTAGCAGCAGATCCTATAAGTCCTGTAAGTTGCGAGGTGGGGCCTCTATGGATCAGACTTGTTTGTGCAGCACGTCCTACAGATGCCCAATTGGATTGAGATCTGGGGAATTTGGAGGCCAAGTCAACACCTTGAACTCTTTATCAGGTTCCTCAAACTATTCCTGAACAATTTTTGCAGTGTGGCAGGGCGTGTTATCCTGCTGAAAGAGGCCACTGCCATTAGGGAATACCGTTGCCATGAAGGGGTGTTCTTGGTCTGCAACAATGTT
>CM075014.1:22475225-22501192 GCA_037576675.1 Pangasius sanitwongsei | reverse complement strand
CTTCCTTGGACCACTTTTGGTAGGTACTAACCACTGCATACCGGGAACACCTCACAAGACCTGCTGTTTTGGAGATGCTCTGACCCAGTCGTCTAGCCATCACAATTTGTCCCTTCGCTCAGATCCTTACGCTTGCCCATTTTTTCCTGCTTCCAACACATCAACTTCGAGAACTGACTGTTCACTTGCTGCCTGATATATCGCACCCCTGACAGGTGCCACTGTAACGACACAATCAATGTAATTCATGTCACCTGTCAGTGGTTTTAATGTTATAGCTGATCAGCGTATACTAAAGGTGTAAAAGGTGTATGCTTAATAGTAAAACACAAGCCACAAGAAAAAAAGTACAGTTCATGGCTGTAACCAGCTATGAGGACAACACGGTCCCAGATTTCAATAGCTTCAGAAGGTTTTGTAGGTTTTTTTGCACGTGTATACAGGGTTTTACGGTACTTACCAGGCGCTTGTGTGTGGGGGAAAAAAGCTGCCACTCATTTGTTTGAGTTCAAATGTAAACACTAGAAAGGTTTACTGTACATGCACACTTTTTTATTAGTTACTGTACATTACTTCTTTTTTCCAAGAATATATCGCTCATTTGGGATACATCTGTTTAACGGAAACAGTGAATTTTCTGTAAATATGCTGTAAAACGTCAGGTTTTTAATTTACAAATAATGAAGTAAAATAGAGGATGTACTAAGATCTCTACTTTATTGTTCTTTAACATGAAATCAGTTACCTTTTGAAATTTAACTTAATTTTGAAAAATATGGGAGGATTTGTAAGGAATACTGACTTGTGTTCAGTTCACAAAATAACCGGTATGTTCTTATCTCTTATACAGTGTGCTCTTTAATGTGAAGGCAATTCGGTGTCATTCTGAAGAATTATGAAAACAGAAATCAGAAAAAAAAAAAAAGCTCTAGGATACTGTGATTTTTTTTTTGGAGACTGAAATCGACAACTTTAAATTCATAAAATCTCTCACGTAAATGAGATTTAAAAAAATAATAATAATAGCGACTGATGATGTGCACAATCCGCACTGGGATGGATATATTAACTCGGACACACTTCTGCAAGGTGGACCTCAGCTTGGTCCTGGTACAGATTAGTACTCTTTTTTTTTTTTTTTTTTTTTTCTGAGAGCGCGCACACACACACATACACACACACACACACACACACACTTGTCGCTATGCTGCTCCTAACAGCGCACTATATTGACACACAGTATTTAGTTCTGTCTTATGTGGTTCCGGATTGAAAGAGGAAAAAAAAAAAAAACGCACACTCGGTCTCGCGCTTTTCCTGAGTGTCGGTATCCATCTCCTCCTCTTCCTCCTCCTTTTCTAGTTCTTCTTCCTCCTCCTCCTCCTCCTCCTCTTCCTCCTCCTGCACTGGGGCCGTGAGACCGGCATAACGCATGCGCCTTATGTTCACCGCCTGAGCGCTCGGGCCGGGAAACACGACACGGCTGCGGTATTCATGTTCCGGGGCGCGCGTGGATAAAGCGCACAGGCAGGAGAGCGCGCGCTTGGCTTGGAGCGAGTCTGTAGAGCGCTGCAGGATCGGTGTTGGTGTCGGTGCGCCGGAGAGCGACGATGTGAGAGAGTGAGAGAGAGAAAGAGAGAGAGAGAGAGAGAGAGAGAGAGAGAGAGAGAGGTGTGGAATGGGAACCTGCCGACCAGATTTCCTCCGCGCGCGCACTCACGTACACACGGACGCACGAGGAGGCACGCCGCTGCACAGGTGATGCGCATTAGGTGAACCCAGCTCGAGCGGTTCTTTTTTTTTAATTTATTTATTCATTTATTATTTTTTTCCACTTTAGTTTTAAGAGCGCTTCCTGCACATGTGGATTATATGTTATGTTTTATTACATGTCTGTGTGGACTCGCGCCGTTTCTGTGAGTATTAATTATTTTTAAACACTTTTTCCCTCCAGACAGTTAAACTGTAAAAACAAGCTCGTGTCCCTGCTGGAGTCTTTCAAATCCTCCTGCAACCTGGTGGCAGAGTTATTTTTTTTCTAACCCTTTCCTTATTCGTAGTTTGATATTATTAACTCGACATGAATTTTCAGTAGCGTCCGTTTTACGCGTCATTTTGGTTCTTGTGTTTGCTTTGTGATGAACAGAGCAGCCAGTGTAAACAGAGTGAGAGAGAAAGAGAGCGAGTCTGCAGCCTGCACTCTCAGGTACCACGCTGAACCTCTTCCTCTGGTCGCTGGGTGCCATCAGGGAGACGTGTTTTGTAGTTGGAAACTTTTTAAAGAACATTAAGGACCACTGCTACCATGTCAAAATAATTTTCTAGCGCGCGCACACACACACACACACACACACACACACACACCACCGCCACCACACAGACGTCCACATGTGAAAGGTACGAAACATGACACGCCTGATGGCAGGGCTAGGACGAGTACAGTTTCCTGAGAGCATTTTTATTTCTGAGAGTGTGTGTTGTGAGCTCTCAGGTTTACACAATGCGTAAAGTGTGTAAATGTTGTGTCAGGTCACACACTTTAGGTTACACACCACCGCGCAGGAGTGTGTGCTAGTGTTTATATCCCGGGAGCCCTGTGCGTGGAATCCGAAAAAAATATCCTACATGACTACCGTGTGTGTGTGTGTGTGTGGGGACTGCTGAAGTTGATCCTGTGCGCTTTCTCTCCGCAGGATCGCCGCCATCAGGACTGCGCGTAACGGAGCCGTGTTTCAGTAGGAGCCCAGGCGCCTTTAACGCAGGACACACACACACACACACACACACAGAGGACGCTTTAAAGGACAAGGACTGCTCGAGCCAAGATGAACCCTGTCGTGTTTAATAAGCTGAGCGGCCCGGTGTTGTTCGAGGAGAAGGCGAGTGAGGTGGAGAGGAGCAGCAGGAATTATCTGGAGGTGATTGACGAGCAGCATGCGGATCTCCTCTCCCGGAGCCACCAGATCACTGACAGCTCTGTGATGAGACACAGGAGACCAGGGTAAGTCCCAGTGTCAATATGCTACTACATCTAGCATGCAAGTGCGTCTGGGGGAAAAAAAAAAAAAAAAACTGTTGGAGACTTGTAAAGTTGTGCAGCATCGCACATTTTTCCATCCTGCTCGGTTTGTGACGAAGCTCGCACCAATCAGTCTATAAGAAAAGCTGCGAAAGTTAGGATTTGCTTAACGGACTAGGCCTGGTCGTAACTTTCCTTACGATTTAACTCGTACTCGTTTGTTCATGAGATCACAGGTAAAATCACAGCTCATTTATTTATTTATTTATTTATTTATTTATTTGGCTCATCATGATGACACACAGGTCTATCTGAGACTTTGAAATCCTCATTAGAGTCATGTGATATTGTGTATTTATTTAAATGTCATGGCTAAATAAGAAGTGTTTAATTACAAACAGAGATGAAAGTGTATATAATTTAAATTTAAATTTCTATTTATTGTCCTTCAGTGAGATGTTGAGGCACTCCACAGATTTGTGGCACTGACCTACGCTTTGAGTTGGACTTTAAATGAAAATACCTTTTTTATATCAGCGTGAAATAAAATCCATGCACCATCCACTATAAATGCTTCATTAACCATAAACAAAATCTCTCTCTCTCTCTCTCTCTCTCTCTCTCTCTTTTAATTACCTAACATCAGGGTCATGCACTTGGCCTCATTGGCATCCTATATACGCTTAGTAGCATATAAAACACACACACACATACACACACACACACACAGGTCTGTTTCTAATAACTAAACATTTCCTTGAACGTAAAGTGTGGTCCAGTCTATCAAGGCTCCCTTTCTAGTGAGGGAGGGAAAACTTTATTTTAACCTCCATATCCTCCATCCTCCGGATCCATCGCCGTTTAACCGTGTCTTAACATATTTACTCTGAGAATGTGTGTGTGTCTGAGGGTGTGTGTCTTTATTTGTAGTGTCACAAGTGCTATCTGTTCTACAGGAGCAGCTATCCATCAGAGGAGACTAGAAGTGTTATTATATGTCACACACTTCAGCACTCTGTTTAGTAGTGTGTGAATTTTGACACGTCCAGTGGTGGAAGCACCAGGGGAGTATCAGAGTTAATGAAGAAAATTAATACAAACATTTGCTGTGCGTGTGCACACGTGTGTGTGTGTGTTTAGGTCACTGATACTGAGAACAGAGAGGGCAAACGTTTCTTTTTTAGCCTGTTCATACATATCTGAGTTACAAGCAAAATATTATTTTGCCGAACATGATCTTGGAGGATTTGGGGTACAGGAAATGTGTTACATGTGCAGTGGAGGTTTTTGGTGAAAGATAAGCGGTCGGACAGCGCAGTGCCATAGTGACATCTACAGGTTCAAACCATCACCTGGTAGAAGAACGTCTATGTGCTTATAGATCTGTATCTGTATCTCTAATAACATTCACAATCAGCTGAGATGACTTTTAAAATAAGTCTAGAGTGCAGCTTTCTCTTTACATGTCAAGGATTTATTGATTGATTGATTGATTGATTGATTGATTTATTGGCTCAGAAAAAATATCCCTCTTATTACTGTAAATTATAAATTAATATCATCCAACAATTTGAATATTAGGCAAAATATTTCCTAAGTGCTTTTTACAGTGTCTGAACATTTCCAACCACAAAGCCCACTGTTAAAATGTAGCTGGTTTGTGTCTTATATTAACAGCACTTCGCTTTTATTTAAAATGCAGTTTATAATAATAATAATAATAATAATAAATTTCATTCATATAGCACCCTTCTCCTTTCATATTCAGTTTTGGAAAAGAAAACAAAACAGTGATGGACTGGTTTGCAGAATCTTTAAAAATCATCGGATTTGTTAGAGTTCTTACTTTGAAAGAAATTTTAAACGTCCTCATTTAAGGAGCAAAACGTAGGCGTTAATCTAAACAGATGAATTTCTGTTTCTATACATTAAATCCTGTAGGTCTTGTAGAGACCCTTAGAGACGAACCGGGGAACCTCCAGAGGTCCAAGAAGCAAGTTTTTTTTTTAAATGAATTAATTAGTTTATGTATTTAAAAATGTCTAATTGATGACCATGTTAGCATTATATCTATTTCTTTTTAAGTATTTTGTGCTTCACTCAATTCAGTGATGAATCTCCACTGCTGTACTGACATTAATAATCTCAGACGCTGTGTCAGTGCTTCACGAGCTCCTGCTGGTCCCCGGACCTCCTTTCAGAACTGCGACTGTAGTCGATAGCGTCAACACGAGCACGCACTCCGACCGGCCTGATGGCTTTTTAACAAAAAACACTACACGAGCATTAAACTGAACAATGTGCTGGTGTTTTGTGACTTTCTATAGCGTGCTGAATTGCATGTCAAATACATTTACATGTGCACAGCGGTGCTCAGAGTGGGGTTCGTGAGGAATAGCCAGGGGGTCGATTTTTACTTTTTTTTTTTTGTTGTTGTTGTTCCATTGGTGGAAATCACAACCATTATCAAAGTTATTACATTTAGTATTGACTTCTTATCAAAAACAAGTGACCTGTAAATAATGCCAACTTGGACTTAATGTGCTCCAGGAATAAAAAGCTCTCTGACTCCAATAATGAGCCTTATATATTAGAATACATGGATTATGATCATAAAATAAATGTGTACTGATGAGGTGTGAGCTATAAAACACATCCCACCTGTGTGGCAGGTACCCGGGGTGCACTGTTTTGATGTGGGCTTCCATGTCGGTATGAATGTATTAAAGAAAACATTACAGTGTCTCAGAATGACTCAGAGGAGTTCATCAGACAGATGTGCAGAGAATCTGCAGAGCAGCTCATCACACAACTCGTATAACACACAGACTGACATCAGGAAGCACTGAATTAAAAGATGTGCTAGGAATGACATCGGACAATATGAAAGCATCAGATTGTTAGATTTCTTATTTTTAAGGAAATTTTGAACGTCCTCATTTGAATTTGGAGTTGGATTTCTGTGTCTTTAAATTAAATCTGTGTTTGTGGCTATTTAGAGAGGAACCGGGGAACCTCCAGGAGTCTGAGAATCCTAATTTCTTTCCCCAAATGTATTTATTTATTTTAAATGTTACAGTGATGACAGCGTTTGCCTGCTTACGGGTTTAACAATACATCTCCACATAGACACCCAAATTTTTTGGGAGAATTTATAAATTTATTTATTTATAAGATATGGTGAAACACTTTGTTTACAATATTAAACCTCTGTTCGTAGCTATTTTTAATTGATTTAGCGTTGTACTGACAAGAATGTACCTGGTTATGCATTGTTTATGATTCAGAATTATATAAAGAAATCGTGAGGCCAGTATCATGAATCGATTCGGTATCATGACCAGAGTGTATCGTCCCTCCTGTATTACTTATGAAAATGATTCTAGTTGTTATAGTTATTATTAAGTAATTATTTTTATAAGCATTAATGCACTAGACAATTGAATTTAACAGATTTAATCTAAAGTGCAATAAATTGTGTAACAACAAGGGTAAATTATTTCAACTTGAATTGAACCATAATTTTAATAAAACCCGATAGAAAGTGTTGCATCTGAAGGTGGGGTGTGCAGGATTAAAAAACTTACAGGGTAACACACAATTGCCAAACGTTACTAACTCAATGTTAGTATGTTATTTATGTATTTATTTTTATGTCACTGGAAGAGGTGCAGAAATGTAAGACCCCCTACACTAAATGAACGGAAATAAGTTAAACAATTGACGTTTTGGTCCGAAGTAATAACTGATTTTATAATTTATGAAGATTTAATTAAGTTTTTTGTATATTTGTGGTGCTTGTGCTACTTGTACTGGTCAGTATGGTGTGTAAAAAATAATAATAATAATAATAATTTCATGGTCATGTAGGATATTTTGGGATGTTTTCCTCTCTCAGGTCTCGTCAGAGCGGAGGAAAAGTTCGTCATAAGCGTCAGGCTCTTCAGGACATGGCTCGACCGCTCAAGCAGTGGCTCTATAAACACCGGGACAATCCCTATCCCACCAAAACAGAGAAGATCCTCCTCGCACTCGGCTCCCAGATGACGCTGGTGCAGGTGAGTGTGTGACCACACACACACACACACACACACACAGAGAACTTACAACTCTATAATACCTTGTATGTATAATTATATATAAATCATGAGTAATAAGTAAATCCATTTACACACACACACCACTGTTAACTTCTGAATTCTGATTGGTCAGAAGGTGTTGAGTAATTTTCTATAAACAACAGGTTTATATTAATGTGCTCATTATGTGGACGCTCAACATAAACATAATAAAAAAACCGTGTGATAGTTGAAACGGTGAAGTTTTCTTCTTCTAAGGAGACGTTTATTTAACATTTACGGAAGGAGTCTCGAGTGGCCGCGGTTTGTACCAGTCAGAGGTAAAGCTGTAACTTTAAGTTTTCCGACATCTTCAGGACAGAGGAGTTTACACGCTGCAGGTTCTCTGTAACATGACAAGCTTCAAGAGAGAGAAAAAGACAGAGGCTGGTGAGGTAACATTCATAACGTAAATCAGAACAGGAACTAACTTGTTTCGCGGATGTTCGATAACATTAAATATAACTATAAATGGTTAAAAAAAATTTACTTTTTTTTTTAGTTTCTCCATAAAATGAAATATAACTATAAATGGATAAAATGTACAATGGGTCATTCATTAATAAAAAATTTTTAGCATGGGAAAGATGACATTGTGGTGTAAGAGGAATAAAACACTCCGGGAAATGCTGTTATAGGAGAATTTCAGGGTGATATTGCTAGTGTGTGCAGTGTTCTTTTTTTATAATGTGTTATGAAAGCCCATTAGGAAATCATATACAGAGGTTTTAAGCTACTTATGAACATTTATGAAGGCTTTATGCTCAGCACTGTTATTGCGTACGCTACATAACACACTGTAAATGAGTCTTTTTTTTAAAATATCAGACATTATGTGGTATTATGTAGAGTATATTATGCATTATAGATGAGGTTATAATGCAGGATTATAGGAAGTGATATCTGAATGATTGTAGTTGTATGCATTTATGTATTTTGCACTTTGATATATGTATATATGTATGTATCTCAGTTGTAAATGTGTGTGTGTGCTGGAGTTTATGTAGTGTATCAGTGAGTTTGTCATCATCGCTGAGGTTTAGAGCTTTTTCTTGTGAATGTTGTCTTTCTCTAAAGACTCCCGATGACCCAATCTGTGTTAAATTGTGCGTATTTCAGTGATTACGCAGTGCACACAAACAAAAACATCAGCGTGAAAATAAGGCGCTGTGACTCTGCTCGACCTCAGTTTAATGTGGTATTAATATGCAGCAGGCGTGAGTGTTAGCAGATGTGTGTGAACTCGCATATCTACATCAGGGTTAACAACATGCACAGACGCACAGGTCATATTTGGATCTTTGTCTCTCTGGACGGTCAGAAATCTGCTCCCAGTTCTTATTATTTCAGTTACAGTTTTTAACACATTTTAATACAGTTAGGTTTGTCACCAGGTTTGTATCCACAGAGGAGAGATGAATTATATCAGTGTTTGCAGTAAATGCATGATCATGATTACAAATGCAGCTTGTGGTTACGAGGGAATACACTGAATTATCATGTGAAATGGAAATAAAAAAACAACAGCCTACTTCTTCTCTATACAATGTATTCGTTATGCATGAGTTGATTTACTTATTCTCCTGACTATTCATTAATGATTATATCAATAATAATAATACGAGACAAGAACTTTGATGAAATAACCATTTAGAGAAACTGCATGGCTTTAATCCAGCGTCATTCAAAATGTATCTTATAGTGTTCATTTGTAGTTATGCCTCAGTATTTTTACGCTATACGACATCTTCAGGACATAGTTTACGCTTTGTAGTTTTTCGTGACATGACAAGTTGCGTTTTTTTTTTTGACTTCTTAAATTCAAGAGAGAGAGAAAAGTGAAGTTGGTGAGGGAACGACTGTTTACAGGTGCTATGGCATTCCACAAGATTAAATATAACTATAAATGGTTAAAAGTGCATTATGTCGATTTTTAATAAATAAAAACCACGGCTGTGGTATAAGAGGAACAAAACACTTCGAGTCATGCAGTTATAGGAAAATAATCAACTTTCGGAAGGTAATAGTAACTCTACTCTACATCACACCATCCCTTGGCTGGTTCCTATAACAGCACGACACTTGAGTGTTTTAATCCTTAGATTTTACAACATGTTTGGTCATGGAATGTATTTTGGAGTTTATTACAGGGTTTGTGAGTGTATGAATTTGAGGTTCAGAACTGGTTGTAGTGATAGTTCGTGTTTTGTCACGCAGATCAGGTAACCTGCTGTTCGCACCACTACAGCAGAGATGCAGCACGCATGATGAAGCTTAGTGAATATGCCATGCCACATGTTAGCACTCAGTCAGATCTGGATTCATAATGACAAATGGCTCTGGGAAATCTGCAACGTTTTTCACCGCTCTCCATTTCAACTCCGATTGACTAATGTTTGGAGGCCGTGCGCTTTTTAGCAATCCTCGATCACATACTATGTCCAGACCCGCTTCACACTGCATCATTTGTTTTCTCTATATGCCACTGGCTTCCATCTCGCCTATTAAAGCTGAAGGCTGTCCGGTGTGCACCTTTTTTGAGCAGAATATGATCTCTAAATAAAGCTGAGATCAGAAAGTTCAGGACATAGCAGGAGTAAGTACTTTAGCATGAAGAAGGGTCCCAGTGCAAGGCCTGTCATAAGTCACTTGAAGTCTATTGGGCATGAAAAGTTATTCTAGTATAACATCTAATGGCCTCTGGTCTCTGTGAAATGGAGAAGGCCGGGTCAAATAGCGCCTTTTATTGCATAAAGACAGACAGCATGTGGACAAAGAGTCGGATTATTATTAGGCAGAGGACAGCGGAGGCCAGAATAAGCACCCAGGTTGTCTGTGTCTCAGTCGGAGAAGCGTTAATGGAGGAACAGCAAGTTCGTGGCACTCACTGGGAGTTTGGTGTGTGTCTGTGGGTGTGCTGAATGTCACTGAATGTCTTTTAAACATTAATGTATAAAGCAGTGTGTGGATCATTGTGTCTTTTATGAGCATTTGTGGATTTTCAAGTCATATTTCTAAATATTGAATAATCTCCATGTTTAAAGCTAGCGAGCTGAATAATGTAATTTAACTTCGTTGGATATTTTGGAAAATCTCTACATGCACTTTTAAAACTACGACTACTTTAATAAACTACTTTAACTACCACTTACCTCAAAGCACTTATCAAACCCCACACTGCACCACGCTCCCTCCGATCCTCTAGCACTGCTCGACTGGTCCCACCATCTCTCAGGGTACAAGGAAGACCTGCATCGAGACTCTTCTCTGTTCTGGCACCTAGGTGGTGGAATGAACTTCCCCTAGATGTCCGAACAGCTGAGTCACTGGGAGTCTTCAAATGACGTCTAAAGACTTACCTCTTCATGAAGTACTTAAATTAGCACTTACTCCGTGACTGAGCGAACCAGTATCAAAATGTATTTATTGATAAAGACTTCAAAGCACTTCTGTAAGTCGCTCTGGATAAGAGCATCTGCCAAATGCAATAAATGTAAGTGTAAATTTATTTATCTACCTTATGTCTTATTTCATGTTATGCTATAACTGTGTATACTTACTTAAAAACTTGAGGGATTTGGAGATTTGATGGACTAAAAGAGCTGCCCATTTGTGCCGCTACATGAGTGTTATGTTATCATTATCAGTGATTGTTATGATGGCTGCAATAATATCGGATGTCATGATGTCATTTTTCCTGGTCAAGATCACAGTGTATCCAAAGTCTATCGGGGAATACACCCTGGATGGCACACCAGTGGCACACACGTGCGCACACATTCATAGCTTAGGGAATTGTAGTGTAGCCAATCCACCTACCAGAAAGTTTTTGGGAAGTGGGAGGAAACCGGAGAACCTGGACAAAATTAGGAGGTTGTGGAGAACATGCACAGAGACGTCACACACATTAACCTGAACTCCGGTGACTGCAAACTGTCATGTGATAATGTCAACATGGTTATGACATGGTGCTTGAGTAAAGCTCTGTGTGTGTGTGTGTGTGTGTGTGTGTGTGTTATGGTCTCAGGTGTCTAACTGGTTTGCAAATGCACGACGGCGGTTGAAGAACACGGTGCGGCAGCCGGACCTCAGCTGGGCTCTCAGGATTAAACTCTACAACAAATACGTACAGGGCAACGCTGAGAGACTCAGCATCAGCAGTGATGATTCCTGCTCAGAAGGTGTGGACACACACACACACACAAACATAGTTCTATCTATGAGGTATTTCTGTTGTATTAATGTAGATGAGTATTGCTTTGCATACATCTGTCCCAAACTCATAACTGGTAAGTGTATACAAGAATTCAAGCCATCAATTCAAGCCACCAATTCCATCCTTTCTTTTTATTTCCTTCCTTCCTTCTTTTTTTTTTCCTAAGAAAGTTTGCCAGTAAGGCTCACAGAGCATCTGGTTGAGACGAGAGGTGTGCTTCGGGTCTGGAATGCCGAGCTTTTGCTTTAGGTCAGGTTTAAATCTGGATACAGATATTTGGAGCACTAAACAGATACAGACACATAGTGGCATTTAGAGTCACAGTTGTGCCTAAAATTCCAGCTGAAGTCTGGACATGATTCAATATTAACAGTTTTAATGAGCAAACACTTCAGAGCAGACATATGCCCTCACTGAACCCATCAGTCAGCTGGGAGATGTTCTTTTATACACCAACACCACATAATTCTGTCCAGCACTGTTGGTTCTTATTGGACAATTTCCCTGAAATCATTAATATTTGAAAAATAAACCTGAAGCTATTCACACCAGATGATATTCAGTTTTATCATAGCCTAGAGTGAATTAAAAAAATTATTAAAACTAAATAAAGTAAACAAATTTAATCCATGATGTGGTTGTGTGGATATTTATAGATCCTGGCATTTTTAATGAGGGTGCATGTGTGGAAAAGTTCCTGAGTTTCTTTGGCATTAAAAAATATGAAACATTTTTCATATCAAATATAATACACTGATTATTTTTAATGATTTATTACGACATGTTCAGGGAGTATTTTAAGTTCAGCTGGTTCCTGGACACTAGCTGATGAGGTGAATCATCGGTAATCACTACATTTTACTGGACTCTGGACAAACGGGACAGGACACGTGTGTTCTCCAGTGTGGTTCCCGTGGACTCAGGCAATAGGAGCTGCTTGTTGAGGAGATGCATAAAGCAGTAAGAACATGGCTGCTGTTTGAGGAACTCTGATATGTGCATGTGGTTATGATAAGCAGAGGCTGGGATTATAATTGGGTTCTGGCAGAACGACATGGTGTTGTGTCCCAAACAAAAGCTGTAGGAGACCTGGCATGGAAGTGATCCGTGCTTCGGTCTGGTTCTGACTCGGCCTCGCTGGAGGAACTCGTTCTTTCAGCACCATGTCCTGCCTGTCTGTCTTACTTACAGCATGTCCTCCACGTGTGGACTTTTTGTTTTAATTCAGCACAATCCAATCCAGATGGTTTAATCCGCTCGAAAATGTCTCGGACTGGTTAAGGGTGTGAGTGCAGTCTAGGAGAAAGAGGTTCCATTCAAAAAGGAACCCTTAAAGCATCTATGTAGAACCATGAACTGCTTTATTTCTTTTTCACAAAAAGATTTCAAATTGAACCCTTTAGAAAACTACATGATTAGAAAACAAGAGGTTCCATCTAGCACACTGAAGCGTTCTTCAGTTTGTCTCTCTGTGGGAACTCTTAAAGGATCAATGTATAACCCTGAACTGAGTCAAGATCACAGTGTATCCAAAGTCTATCGGGGAATACACCCTGGATGGCACACCAGTGGCACACACGTGCGCACACATTCATAGCTTAGGGAATTGTAGTGTAGCCAATCCACCTACCAGAAAGTTTTTGGGAAGTGGGAGGAAACCGGAGAACCTGGACAAAATTAGGAGGTTGTGGAGAACATGCACAGAGACGTCACACACATTAACCTGAACTCCGGTGACTGCAAACTGTCATGTGATACCCTGAACCCTGAACTGAGGGCTTTCTCTTTTGAACAAATATATCAAATTGAACACCTTTTTAGAAAGCTACACCCTTAGAAAATGATGTTCCAACTAGCACTGTAAGGGTTTCTTCAATCCTTGTGGGGGGATTTCTTTAGTCTACCTAGGGCAACCCTTAAAGGATCTGTGTTGAACATTGAACTGGTGGGTTACTCATTCAAGTTGAATTCCTTTTAAAAATCTACACCTCTTTCACAAATGATTTCATGTTGAAGCCCTGTAGAAAAATACACCCTTAGACAAAAGACGGTCCATGTAGAACTTAAAGCAGTCTTTGGTTTGTTCCACTGGGGAAACCTTTAAAGGATCTATGTAGCACCCTGAATTGGTGGGTTTCTCTTTCATAAAAGATTTCAAGTTGAACCCCTTTAGAAAGTTACATCAATAGAAAAAAGTTCCATCTAGCACCGTAATGTTTTTTCTCTCTGGGGAGATGCTTAAAGGATCTATGTAGAATGCTGACCTGGTGGGTTTCTGTTTCAAGTTGAATCCCTTTTAGAAAACTACATGCTTAGATATCTAGAACCCTTACAGTTAAGTTCAGTTTGTGAATTGGTAGGTTACTCTTTTACAAAAGATTTCAAATTGAACCCCTTTTGAAAGCTATATCATTAGAAAAAGAAGTTCCATCAAGCACCCTGAAGGTTTCTTCAGTCTGTCAATCTGGGGAAGCCCCTAAAGGATCTATGTAGAAACCTGAACTGGTGGATTTCTCTTTCAAATTGAATCCCTTTCAGAAAACCACACCCTTAGAAAAAGTGATCCCATCTAGCGCCGTAACGAGTTCTTCGAGTTGGACCCTATGAAATCCAAGAACACCTATCTATCTACAGAACTCTCGAGGAACCCCTCATTTAACTTAAACTATCTTTCCTAATATTCCTATATCCAGTCCCCACTTTTTTTAAATGACATTTTTATAGTATCAAGTGTTGAATGCTCCATCTTACCATTCTGTTACCATTCCTTGATTACTATATTAGCACAGATTTATTTCTGGTCGTTGTTGCTACAGTTATTGATGCTTAAACACTGAACACTTGTGTTTCCCTGTGTTCTCTGTGCCGTCCTCAGATGGTGACCCGGCTGCTCGAGCCCAGACGGGTGAGTTCAGCAAGCCCATGTACCAGAGCGTTATCAAAAAAGAGGGCAGCGGCATGGGGGCGGGCCTTCGAGCGGGAGCAGACGCCTCGTTGGCTGAGGACTATGTGTCTCCTCCAAAATACAAGAGCAGCCTGCTACACCGCTACCTGAACGACTCGCTGCGCCATGTGATGGTGGCCAATGGTGTGACGGACGCCCGCAGGAGGAACCACTCCGGCTCCTTCAGCTCCAACGAATACGACGAGGATCTCCTCTCACCGTCCTGCTCGGAAACAGAGGCCAACTTTGTCTACCGTACAGGTAAGACATAATCGCAGATGTGTTCTCTGGGTGTGGTTGTGTGGAAGTGTGGTTTGACTGTGGAAGCTCAGCAGTGTGTGTGTGTTGCCTCTGTGGTTGGTGTATTGTTGGATAGTTGCTATAGATGTGTCCTTTCTTTTCCTTTCTATCACGCACACATGCATTCAAGCATACTGTGTTAGAAATAAAACAGTGACTATTTTAATAGATGCGCTATTTAAATCACAGTCATTTTAATGCAAAGTGCTTTAGTATTAGGGGACTGTAAGTATTCAACCATATTAACACTCTGAAGTGGGAGGCTGGTGACGATCGCATGTTCCCTGTTTATTTTTAATGAGGCTTGGAGCCATCTTTGGTCTTGGTTTTCCCAAGATTAGGACAGCCTCAGCTATAGGAAGTTCTCAACCTTTAAAGTGTCTTGACACACAATTGCAGCTAGGTAGCTGACTTGCTAACAAATTTAGTTGACACAGGGGCCAAAAAATTGTATGTTTAAGTTGATCTCTTTTAAATCACCATACGTAGCAGACATCGCAGTTTGTGGAGTAGTCGTGTGAAAAATCTCTTAAGGTTTTGCCCTGTCATTGGCAGCTCATGAGTTTACAAGCATCCTTGACCAGAAATCCAAGCGAGAAGTCAGTCCAAGCAACTTTGTCCAATTACTGATGACTATTAGGTCGCATATACAGAAAAGAGCAGTTAGCGCTCTACTCCATGCAGCTGTTCAAAATGAAGCTGTGGTTTTACAGATCTTGGAGGAAGTGTGTGTTTCTTTCATCCAAGGTTAATGATTGTCATGCGTTGGCTGAATAACAGTGTCATGTTTATTACTTGTCTTTGATTCATTTGCAGTTAATGACTGCTTGAAGATGTCACTAGACACTGGTTCTTTTTTTGATGATGCAGCCATTTTCAGTTTTCCAGGAGCTAGAGGGAAGAAACAAGCCATTACGGTCACATGTATATGTCTCTACAGTACAGTGAATTTTTTTTAATATCCTAAAGCTTGTGAAGAAGCTAAGGTCAGCCAGGGAGGAGTTCTGGGTTAAGGGCCTTGTTCAAGGGTGAGGTTGGCTGTTGCTTGGCGGCGGTGGGGTCTGAACTCAACACATTCTGATCAGGATAGGTAAGGGTTCTCCTAGAGGGTCAAACGAAGAACCCTAAATTTCTAAAGCTCAAAATTTTCTAAGTGCGTACACATGTTCCCTAACAATAACTTGGTTCAGACCACAAAAAGTGTCACTCTTCTGAGAAGTACTTTTGGACATTTTCTATATTTTATGGTTTGCTGTTTTTGAGCTCAGTCAGTAATTTTGGCTTGGTTTGGGCTTAAATCAGTACAACATGCGCTTCCTAGAGCGTCAACATACTTCAGAAAAATCATGAAAACTCATTTCACACAGCATAAAAGTGGATCTTTACCAGCATGTCAGGTCAGACTGTGTATATATATTACCCGAGAGACATTATAGTGTGTAAATTATGTTGGAATGTTTCCTGACACCAACACAGTTTGTTTAAAAAAAAAAAAAAAAGGTTGACATTAACGATTCAGACAGGACTAAAATCACAGATGTACTCTGGTTATAATGAAGAATAATTCCATTGTCTCAGCATTTAAAACTAATCCTGTCCAAATGTACACACACACACACACACACAGCTGGCTTACTATCCTTGTGAGGACTCTCTGTTGACACAATTATTAATGCAGCTGGTGTGAGTGTTGGTGAGTTTATACCTGTGATATTTCTGAGACGTATGTGTAGTAATAATACAGTAGGTTAATGTTTGAAACGAGCATGTGTTTCTCTACAAATCGACCTACAGCTGTTTAAGGTTATGTAAGTTCATATTTTGTCTTGCTGAGATACAGACCTCACACTGATATCTATCCTTCCTTAGTCACTCATCGTCTCATGTTCTTACTTTCTCTCAAACTTTTTTCCTCCTTATCTCTGTCTTGTCTAATCTGAGGAGGGGAGATGTAGACACAACACTGTCTTGAGTTACACACCTTCACACCAGCCGCAGTGCAGTGAACGGGAGATAGCTGTCAAGGCCAGAGGAGGCGAGTGTCAGGGTCAGAGAGTTCATGTAGTGTCTCGCAGTACATGCTGTGTGAGTCGTGCTTAGTGACAGTAGTTACTCTGTGTGTTACAGTAGCACTCGCTATTTGTGTGTGTGTGTGTGTGTGTGTGTGTGCTATATATATATATATATATGGAAGCCCATTTCCACCAGCTGTAAACTTGCATAACATAATTTTGACAGCAGCAATATATTGAAACTCCGATATCGCAATATTTATTTATCTCAGAATATTAATATCTCAAGTTTGACTTATCTCAAATTCTGAAATCTGAGTTTTTTTCTTATTTTCTCAAACGTTTGACTTTTTTTTTATCTCAGATGTTTGATTTCAAAACTCTTAAATTTTTACTTTTCTCAATATTGAATTATTTTAATATTTTGACAAAGTTTCTTGCACTTATTTTTAAAATATTATGATGAATTTGACATGGAATACCAACATAATGATTTATTTTGTTGAAATTTTAGATTTGAAATGTCTTAACTGCTGAGTATTTTTTTTTTAAAAGAAACATTTGTTATGCACGAGATTAAAAAGGAGATATTCTTTTTACTGTTTGCGTAGCCCGGTCATCAGATGTTAAGAACTCAATATTTTGAGATAATAAGTCAAAAGTTGAACACACTCGTGCTGCTAAAAGTGAAGAAAAACAAACGTTGTTTCTGTTCTACCAAGTGGCAATGGTCTTCTCCAACTCTAGGCCACGTTTAGAGTGTGAAGTTTGCTTTTGTAGTTTTGCACCCGAGCTACAGAGAAACCCACAGCTCCCAGCTTAGCATCATGCAGAGTGTCTAAATTGTTCAGTGTCTCCACACTAGTGTGATGTTTTAACCTTCTAGAAAGCCCTTCTGCACTTCCATCCAGTGATGATATAGGAAAACTCCACTCCACTGAAGCACATTAAATGTTTATATTGAAATATCTGTCGAAAAATAAATAATTCTAATGACCATTAGACCCTAAAAAGCAAATGCACAAGAGTTTCTTATCTCACTCAGAGTTTTCCAACAATACTCAACGTCATATTAATGAGAAATCCAGCACAGAGCTAGTGGAGATGCTGGTCAAAGTCCCAGGATGCAATGCAGCTATACGATGCTGAGTTACTGCAGAGACTCGGCTAGTTAGTGATCTATGGGATGACGAGCGTGATGATGATGATGATGATGATATCAGTAAAAGAGTAAAAACTGCAAAAAAGAGCCACTGCATTGCTCTCTGTAGGAAGAGATGAAGCAAGGGTTAAATCCCACTGCACCTCTATCAGCAGGTAGTCGTATTGCATTGTGGGTAAATCATTAAGGGTAGAGTTTATGGTTATGACCCTCGCTAAGGGCAGAGCAGTGGCATAAATTGCCTTAAACTCATAGCTTTTTGACCAACAGCTCTAATGCTAATCTCTGAGCTTCCACTGCTCGTATGATGTTCATACTTTATTACGTATATGCAAGAAAGAGAAAGGCTGAGAGAAGCCAGTGAGGCCATCAGGCACTTTAGACATCTCACTTTACACAGAGAATTAAAATATGGGAAACTGAAGCGTTTGCTCTTTAGAAACTTGACTCTTCAGTTCATTGACGGAGTTTGATTTAACACATAAGGTTGATCTGAGGTTGCTGAAGTGAGTGTATGGTAGACTGTGGTCTACTACTGTGTGTGTGTGTGTGTGTGTGTGTGTGTTTCCTCTCTTTAAGACATGTTGTTGTGCTCCACACCAGAACACAGTGTCTTTGTTCAGAAACAGCTCATAACTGATAATAATGTTTGCACTACGGTGTGAGCGAGATCCTGCTGCTCAGGTTTAGTTTGTCGCATGTTGTTATAATAAAACGTGGTTTGCGTTATCTTGGGCCTGAAACAGAAGGAACCTGAAATTCTGCTCAGACGTGGAGACTGAACCGTGGTGTGCGCTGATGATCCGTCTGCTCACAGAGGTTATAAAGCTGCCAGAGACATTTATTAGGTCACCTGGGTACAAGGATAGAAAGCTGAAAATTAATTTAATTCACAAAGCACCTTGTGTACAGCATCCTGAAATGCTTTACATAATGCTATTAAAATATTTAACAAAACAATTACTATAAAGCAGAATAATTAACCAATGAATAGTGCTTGAGAAAATAATTGGTTCTTCGATGCATCCTTCTTGTTCGTTTTTTTTAATAAATGTTTTGGATTGTTTAAACTTAAGATTCATCCAGAAGCAATGGAGATGCATTCTTTTGCACTTAAGCATAATTCTGAAAATTATGAAAACTAATCTAAAATAATAGGTCAAACCTTTTTAGTATACAGCGTTGAATAAAAGAGTTTTCTCCATGATGATGATGATGAGCTCTCTGTGCCATTCTGAGAGCTCAGGCTTGACAGCGTTAATAGTTTGTTTAATGCCGAGCATGTGAACACGACACAACGGAAAAATATTTCCACAATGAGAGCTGGCAAGACACCTGCTCGATCCACATGGCCAGATTAGAGATCAGCCTGGAATTTAAAAAAGAGAGAGAAAGATAAAAATGATAGAATGAACATTAAATCCGCTATTTACTCCTGGTGTGATGAGGAGAACAGGAGATTCAGCTTCAGCTTCAGGGACTTGCATCATTTCCTTTAAAGATATCACATTCTGTCTCTCTCTCTCTCTCTCTCTCTCTCTCTCCTTCTTTTCCTACTCTTGCTGCATTCCAAAGGATTTTCATACTGCAGGCATTCAGACGATTACAGCAGGAGGCTGAAATTTCAGATGTGAACAGTGTGGCTTTTTACAGCCTCCGCTGTCTCTCTGTCTGTGAGCTGCGTTAGCTCTTAGAGCTCTCGCTTCAGCACAGCAGCCGGCTAGCACGAGCGCTAACGCTTAGCTGTATCTCAGTGCGACAGTGAAGGGCTGCTTTTCTGTTTGTCTGCAGATTATCATGCCGTCCCCCAGGTTAAAACAACAACAATAAAATGGTAATAATATACAGTGGTGACTCAAATGCAAACTTGAAATTTTTTTTGTTTACATTTTGCATTGTTTATTACTAATAGGTGTCACAAGAGTATAATTTTTCTACATAATCTCAATTTTGTTTAACGCAAGTGTCCGGATTCCTCTAGAAACATTTTTTTGATTCAATTCTAATCTATGTCACAGTTTTAAGGGTTTCATTTGACTCACCCTCATATTGGACTCATATTCCAAGATCTGTTGAGTGTCCGTAAACAAGAAATAAACAGATCTGATGATAATGAATGTTCACCAAGATCACCAAGATGTAGAATACTAGTGGAAGTGGCTTAATTTTCATTTGAATTATTGATTGACACGTTATATTCACTAGGCCTAGTGTACTAGTATATTAGTAGGCAGGCTGGATAACTAACTAGTTCTTGTTATCTTTATTTATTTTTTTTTTTTGGGAGGGGGCGGGGTTATCTAAGTTTTTTTGCGACAAAGTAATTTTTTGTTTCCTCATTTTCGTGTAATGGGTTTTAGGGCACGTCCATAGCAAATGGAATGACAAAAAATCCTGAGAATTAATTACAGTTTCCCCTTTTTTTGAATTAACTAAAGTTTTTTTTTTTTTTGTTTTTTTGTAAAAAAAAAAACATTTTACAAGATCTTTAGGCACCTCACATTTTAATTTAGTGTGCCACACTGTGAGTTTTACTGTTTTAGATCTGATGATGATGACGATGACGATTTGGTCATAGATTACTCACAGTACTGCTTTATGCTGGATTTCATCCATGTTGTTTTTCTCATTCAAAAAGTTATATCAAGAAGCGCGGTGCAGCAAATCACCAAACAGAAATTTGATTAAATGCTATTAAATGATGGCATCAGATTGAGTCACATGATCAGAAGTCAGATTTGACTTGTGCGCCCAAAATTCAAGTCAAATGAAATACTAAAAGATTTCAGGGGGCCAATAGGAACAATGTTTTTAGCTCAGTCCTAATCAGCATTGTAAAAATAGGAGGGGGGAAAAAAAAAAACGCCCCGCCAATCCCAGAAACATTGGGTGCAAGGCAGGAATAAACCATACACAGACATGTACACATGCTCTTTCACACTTAGGGACAATTCAGACATGTTCCCTCTGGAGGAAACTCACGTGGACATGACAAGAACACGTGAAACTCAGTCATTAACTTGAGTTCAGGATCGAAAATGGGAATCTGGGAGCTGTGAAGCAGCAACGCAACCTGATGTAACACCTGGCAATTTATTATCAAATGTAATTTTTCCCAATTATTAAAAAGATCTGAAACTGCATACAAATTCAATTAATTCCATTTTTATAACTGAAATAGCAGCAACACCTAAATTCTTACCGTTTATACCTTTAAGGTGTCACCCCCAACCCCCCAACCACACACACAGAGCTGTCCGAACGTAGCCTAAAGCCCATTCAGTGTAGTGAGCTTCACCGAACACACCATATGGAGGAAACTGAAAGGCCACTGTATGAGGGGGGGAAAAATATAAATTAAAAATAAAATGAAAAGAGAACCCTGGTGGGAATGTCATTGAAAACAAGGAGCAGGAGAATTCCAGGGCACATGCCAGGGATTTTCTTTTAAATGACGCTTTAACGGGATATTAAATAGCTGGAATCTTGCTCTGTGTTTATCTTTCATGCGTGGTAGATTTCAGGACGTCCTGTGTGATCTGCATTGCTGTGATGTGTAATGCTATGAAGAGTGTGAGAGTGTGAATTTGCGCAGTATGACGATTGGTCATGGGGAAATGTTTTAAACCCCGGTGTCGTGTGGATCGTGCTGGAGATGCAGTGTTTACTCTCTGCTTTTACTAGTCACCAGAACACGTTATATGTGTGTTTGAATTTCCATGAATGTGTGAGTTAATACGGTGGACGTCATTATAAATACCATCATGCTTGAGGAAGAATGAAATGCTTCAGATGGAAGACAGATGTGTAAAAGCACTCTGTGATTTTCTTAAAAGGAAATTTAGTAGCTGAAACTGACCCCTTGTGTAAATGGCTTCTTGGGGAGTCTAAGATTTAAGCATTGCCATTCGCCACCTGTTATGTGTAAATGAATCATAATGGCTTCGTCCATCTATCATTATTTAGTGGCCAGAAATATTGATGGGACGTCCATTTGAGCCAACAACAGTGAGCGATTTTCCTCGATAAAAAGGGTACTATTTATAGAGTGCTGTTAGGGCTTAACGAGAACGATTTGTTTGAAATGAAACGAGATGGCCAGGACTGGTGCAATTACTCTTATTGTCCTGCAATTTTTGCTTCATTTGAAATTCAGAATCATTTTTCCATTATTAGGAATTCCCTTTCTTGCCTTAAAGTTAAATAGAGAAATAAATGCTGGCTTTATGAGCTGTGATGAGAATTGGGAAGAAAGAAAACAGAGAAGAAAGCCATAACATAATATCCTGCAGCAATATCGTGCTAGTTTCCAGCAGGGTTCTGTCGTTTCTTCGGCTCTCACTCTGCTCTCAGTAGTGCACTGTAGGATGTGTGTTCTTTTTTTTTTTTTTTGACCAAGAAGGTTACGTGTTTTACAATATGAAAAGAGGTTCTCTTTTTTTTTTTTTTTCAAGGTCAGTCGACATTAAGCAGAGACTGGAGGCAGAAATATGTTAAATAACAACAGTAATGTCTGACAAGGCCTCTGAGACTCATACGTGCCAGTCACTTATTGAATACCAGAGTCTAATTTCACTCTGACATAAAAAGCGAAAACACTTTAAAAGTCTCTTCTGGTAGATTGCAGCTTTTTGGTGACGGCCAGCACACAAAGCAGCCAAGCACAAGAGCTCAGGCCAGAGCAGGTGAGCTCGTCTGCGTCTCAGAGTAACACACGAACCTTCCACAAGCCAGGCGTAAAGATTGGCTGTTATTACTGTATAGGCTCTCTGCTTTTCCTCTGCTGATTAGAAAATATAAAATTCATTTCCACGGCAGGAACCTTTTCAACAATCCAAGAACACTGTCAGGAACTTTAGGTCTGTATCCACTGCAGGAAGCTTTTTAATCAAACCCATGCCCGTTGTCAGGAACTTTAGATACATTGTCACTGCGGGCACTGGAACTCTTTCAGGAAATCAGGAACATTTTTGGGAAACCAAGAAGTTTGTCAGGAACTTTAGATGGATTTTTCAGGAACCCAGGAACATTTCTTATTGCTGACAACTTTTCAAGAACTTGGGTACTTTTCTGCACACTTGCACTGCAAGAACTTTTTCAGGACCCAGAAACTGTGTTTTTATCAAACCCATGCTGACTGTCAGGAACTGTAGACACACTGCCATTGCAGGCACTTTTTTTAGGAATCTGGGAAATCAGGAACATTTTCAGGAACCCAGGAATCCTAGGCACATTTTCAGGAACCCAGGAATCCTAGGCACATTTCCATTGCTAAAAACATTTCAGGAACTTGGGTAATTTTCTGCACACTTGCACTGCAGGAACTTTTTCAGGACCCACAAGCTTTAGATGTGTATTCGCTGTAGGAACCATTTCAATATTTTATTTTAAAATATTGCTGAAACCTTTTCAGACACTTGACTATTTTTCTGCTGTTCCCCTGCAGGAACTTTTTCAGGAACCACAGAACTTTTTAAAGAACTCAGGGAGGTTAGGTGTGTTTCCACTGCTGGAATCTTTTTAGAGACCCTGAACTTGAGAACTATCATACTGCACAAAATTTTTTAGGAACCTAGGAACTTTGTCAGCAACATAGGGTGTGTTTCCACTGCAGGGACCTTTTCAGTAATCCAGGAACTTTGTCAGAAATTTGCATATGTTTCTACTGACCCACCATCTTTCCCAACATTTTAAAAACAACACAGTTTGCTGCTTTATACAGTATGCAATTTGGAACGTAGCTCAGCTGGCTAGAATGACATTTCTACCTGTTTATATGGCACCTGAACTCATAGTTAGAACTGAACATCGGGAAAAGTTTACAGATCTGTAAACATATTAGATCGGAGTTTACATTGTGTGTAAGCCGACTTGGTTTTGAGCCACTGAGGTTTGCAGTAAAAGCCGTTCAATTCAAGTGACCAAGCAAACAGAGCTGCTCCTACTTCCTACATAAGAACTCAATAATAAATGTAATAACTTTAATGCTGGTGGGTGTGTTAAAATGGGGATTTCCACCACTGTATCTAAAACAAACAAACAAACAAACAAACAACAACAACAAAATCATAGACCCCTGGGTGTCCCTGGACTCTTTGAGAACCATTGGGTTACCTAGATGATCAGTTTGGTCTGACTACTCCTGCCTGAATAGTGAGTAAAAGCCTGATCAGACCTTGAAGCTCCTCTATAATTAGTAGTGTTGTTTTTGCTTTTAACACAAGCATCACATGGGAAATAATGTAACCACAACCTCCAGAGAACTCCTACTGTCTTGGGTACCATTACGTGATAGGCAACAGACACAGGTACCCGACAGGGGTATGGAGAGTTCTGGATTTAGTTTTAGTAACTGCACCATGTTGTACTGTGCTGTCTTATGAAAAAAGCTAACAGATGATGAGATGCACTCACACTAGATTACCACAGAGACAAAGAGTTTCCATTTGGCTCAGGAGAAGATTACTAATTAGAAGACTGTGATTATAAAGTTGTTTACTTCTAATCACTCCAAGGTTTCTCCACGGCTGAACTGCACCAAGCTCGAGTGGAGCTGGCACAGTATCAGGCTAGTGATGTGCCAGAGATTTAGCATTACCTGTGTACAGTCTGAAAGGGATTTAAGTGATAACACATCAGGGAAATGCTTTCAGCATGACTCTCTGCCTCTCTCTCTGTCTTTCTCTCATGTTCTCAGACACGAGTGTGTACAGATATCTGGCTGAGTCATGAGCTGCTCTCCTCTGGTAGCATTAGGCTACTGTTTGAAGTCTGCACGTACTGATGGCTGTGATATGGCCTTATTCCTGCACCAATAACATCGACCCGTCTACAATGCTAATCTAATGCTCCAGATCGCCACTGGAGATGGCTAGAGAGGGCCTTAGTGAGAGTACACACACACACACATTTGTGTGATAGTCAAGGTTAACTGTATTATCTTAGAATGGAAATCCATTTGATATGTTTCCCTACATCCTCTATACTCCAAACTCACTTATAATGCTTAATAGATGTTTAAAATAGCAACTCGGTAACACAAATTTAAAATTAGAACCATGACTTTCCAATATTGGAGCCATACAGTAGAAAGTAGTTCAGGTTATTTACTTAGGTTTTCTTAAGAAAAATTAGTGCCGTTCCTAGAAGAATGCATTATACAGATTTAGATTTTCATTTACAAACACTTTGGATTGAGGAATTCATTAAAATGTTCTACAAATCTAAAAACTAGGTGTTTTGCCTAAATGTTTATTGACCAAGTTCAGCAACTGTCCTTATATTTACATTATGTGAGTTTGTGTTGTCATTTCCTGCCTGTTGAAAATGCATGCGGTCCTGGCATGGTGTGTGTGAGATGCTGATTAGTATGTTTACTGTCGCTGATAAACACGGAGATGAGAGGATGTTTAAAAAGCTCAAATGCTCTTATTATTCTCTGATCTTTCCACATTAACTTCTACTCAGGCTGTGACCGCACTGGCAAAGCCTGTGATCTGCGTGTTTCTTAAGTGGATGTCATTGCGTGTCATCTGGAGGAATCCCGACATGCTGAAGCTATGAGAAGTTCGTGTCTGCTCTTAATATGCTCTGCTATTTATAACGGTTAGAGAGGTAAGGTGGTGCAGCAGGCAGTGTTGCCACCTCACAGCTTCAGGGTCGATCCTGAGCTGGAGTTACTGTGTGGAGATTTGCAAGGAGTCTCCCAGTGTGGGTTTCTTCCCATCTCCCAAAAATATGGTGGTAGGTGGCTTGGCAACTCTAAATTTGCCTCTAGGTGAGAATGAGTGTGGTAACGTGTGTGTGCATTGTGCCCTGCAATGAACTGGCGTCCCATCCAAGCTGTATTCCTACCTCGATCCCAGTCTTCCCGGGATAGGCTCCGGATCCACTGCGACCCTGACAAGGACAAAATGCTTACTGAAAACTGTTTCACAGCACATCGGTGCTCTTATCAGCTAGATTTAGGAATTGTTAGGTGAAGACACTTACTTTAAATTGCATCTTGTAGCAGAGACTTGCCTTTCTAGGGAAGAAATTAAGTTATTTATTTTTTTTTATCAAGATATACAAAACCTTCTGCATAATGCTTGTTTTTTTATTTTTTTATTTATTTACACAGCAGGCTTTGTTATGCTTGGTTATTCAGGTCCAACACCAATCAGAAGTCTGGTTATTCAGCAACCTGTTCGTATA
>CM075014.1:22449052-22475125 GCA_037576675.1 Pangasius sanitwongsei | reverse complement strand
AAAACTAATGTTTGGAATCTAAAATGTTTTTGTACTGAATCGATAATGTAGAAGTCAGAAAATAAACATCTATAACAAAGTTTGTACAAAAAAAAAAAAAAAAAAGGATGCCAAGACTTTTG
The DNA here is from genome assembly GCA_037576675.1 of Pangasius sanitwongsei. Classification (NCBI taxonomy): domain Eukaryota; kingdom Metazoa; phylum Chordata; class Actinopteri; order Siluriformes; family Pangasiidae; genus Pangasius; species Pangasius sanitwongsei. The sequence goes on along the minus strand of CM075014.1, from coordinate 22,475,003 downwards.
CACAGTGCTGTACACCTAAAACTCAGGATATAGACCAATATTATACTACATCATATTTAGAGTCTAGATTGTCCACTTATAGAAAAAAAATGTGTTTTCTTTATTTAAAAACAGATGGATTGAATGCATGACACACGGACTGATTCTGAGTATCTGTCATTAAGCTAATATTGTCAACTAAAAAAACTACTGAACTAGAAATATTTGCTGTTTAAAAAGAAGAATCGTGTTTTGACAGTCTATCTGTTGGCAGTAAAGCTCTCGGATCTGTTTTTTTTTTATGGGCTTAGAAGAGTAAAAGACCGTATGAGTAAGACACAGGTCCATTTTCCATGTTTGAGTAATCACTGACTCACCACTTACTCTGAAGCTTCAGCGTCACTTCATCACGGTGTTGATCTGGGGGTCCGCAAGAGGTTTAAAAACTGGCTGAAGGGGTGAAGTGTACTTAGAAAAATGCTTATTGACATACCTTTGGAATGAACAATGTTGCCAGTGTGGTGTTTTTTTGTTTTTTCCCCCCCCCCCAAACAGTGTACAGTAAATCTGAGCATTTCTTTCCAATCAGGATTCTAATCCCAATATCATGGCTTCGGGTCACGTGCTGATGAAAATGCACAGAATTGTAGTGCTATCTTTTGTAGGTCCATTTGAGATGGACAACTTTACAGATGCAGAAACCTCAGAAATGTCATCAGGCTTGTTCCCAGATGTTCGCTGCTGGTGGTTATATTTTCTTCTTTTTTTTCCCTTGAGGTTTCTAATTTTTGTCATGTGCGTAGCCCGTTTCAGTACTACTAAGTTGGAAGTGTGGATGTTTGGGTGTTCATTTTGGTGGTTAATTCAGAGCAGACTGTTATTTTGGTGTTTTCTTGCTGTCAGTGACGAGAGGTCACAGATGTACGTTATTGTCCCTCTAGTATTAAAATTCCTTTTTTCACTCTTCATCTTTCTCCCTCTCTCTCCCGTGGCTATGGTGTAAGCGTGCAGGAGCATTTTGGACCTGCTTTACCGAAAAAAGCCATGATCCGTCTCTCTTCTCCCGCTCGGCAGGTTTACAGAGCAGCTTCCAAATCCCCCAGCGTCTGTATAACGCAGCCTGAGCGTTGACGCACACTCGCAGCCAGTAGCAAAGAGCACACGCTTCAGAAAAGAAGAAAGACGGAACCAGCACAATAGTAAAAGACGGAGTAAGGTGATTTATGATGGGTTTATAATTTCTTTGGCATGGCTGCTGTTTTGAAAAATCTGAGTTTTAGATGTTTTAGGCAACAGAGTTTGGAAATCACACAGAGGGTCTGTATTCAATTTTTCAGTTTTTTTTTCCCCCCTCCTCCGAAGGACACGCCCCTTTAAGGCCACTAGTGTGTGTTGATGGGGACATGCCCCTTTAAGACCACATTCAAAAACCTCACTCTCTTTTATTTTATTTACTTACATTAGAGTGAAAAAATAACTGGTTAAATGTATACATCAATATAAAATGATTTTGTACTACAAGTTAGTTGTATAAATATAATAATATATGCAAATGGGGCACTGGACCATTAAATATGCTCTAGTCTGCATATTTTTTAACCAACAGTTGCTGGTTGGACTTTCACATAACTATTGATCAAACTGTGTTATTTAATGTAATTAATCATAGTAAGCAATGTAATTGTTTAATATTTACATGTATGATGAGTGCATAGTCCACATAGGTTTATGGATAAAATGTCGCCACATTGCAAAAATACTTACGTTACTAAGGAGACTGAGAACATTAGAGAACATTACGCTTTAGGAAGTAAATTTCTGCCTGAAAACTACAACAAATTTATGTTCGGTGCAGCTGATTGAATCGAGATAAAAGTATCCGTATTAATAAATGACTTTATTTTTACACACTGTGGGTGTTAATGATCGAAAATATCCAAAATTCTGAAACGTTTTAGCCTAGTGCAGAATGGCGTATCAGTGCTTCTTTTTATTTAAAGTATACATGATGACAGTTAACACTCAGGTAAAAGCAACCTTTGTTTTATGAATGACAGCAAACTTGGCATTTACTCTTAGAATAAATACAGGCTTCATTACTGATAGAGGAGCACAGAAGCAGTGGATAAAATCATAATGATCTTATCGTGCCGTATGAGTCACGACCTAATAAAAGTCCTATTACTACCTAGCGCTGGTATACATTGGCCTGCAGAATAAATTATTATTACTGTATTTTGTTATTCATAGCTGAAAAATGACATTGCCTTTGTGAATACAGAAAAATTCCACTCATACAAAAGGCTGCTTGGAAAGCATGACTTCAAAAAAAAAAAAAAAAACAGAAAGAAATTATCATGGAGAGTATTTTCAGGGCTGTAAATGGCCTGTGAAACTGTGAAGCGAATTATTTTGTTTCTGACACAGAACAGGTTTTGGATGTCCAGTTTCTCTGAGGTGCAGTGAAAGAGAAACAACTGAATTTATTTTGGCTGTACGGTATAAGAGCTGCAAATCTCAATCTGTGAGAGCTGACATGGGTTCGATTTATGAGGGGATGCCTTTAGCGTTACAAAAAAATAAAAATGACAAGAAATCTTGTAGAATAGGGTTCCCCCTTAGCCATTCGCTTGGCTACATAATTCTTAAAATGTCTATTAGCTGTAAAATAAATAACGAAGCAAAGACTCAAAGATCTCTTGACTGTTCTTACACTAACTTTTGTTGTTGAGTAGCAACATTTTGCTAGTTTATGTTTCTTAGCATTTTTGATCAAGCAGAGTCTTAATTAACGTATAAATAAATATTTACATGAGCATTTAGTAGCATGTTAGTATTCTTAGGTCCTTACTGGATTGTACGTGGACAAGTGTGGCATTGATGGACACTGCAAGACATTTCTGTAAGTTGCTCTGGATACCATCATCTGCCATGTGCTGTAAATGTCATATTTTGGTGGTAGCATATTGAATCTGTCAGACTCAGTAGTGAGAACATTGGCAGATGTAAACATGCTGTCCTTGGAGAATCAGTCAGTAGCTTTCTTTACCATTCTCTGGTTTCCGTTTGTGTTTGTGCATAAATATCCATCCAGAGGGAGGGAGTTTCTCTTACTATTCAAACAGCGAATTACTGATTTAGAGAACGGCCAATTTCTTAACATGTAGCGCAGTTTCTTGCAGTTCAAACGCTGGTGGTGTGCATTTGTTGAAAAAGGGTTTGTATGCTGATGAAAAGTTAAAGTGTTAGACCAAAGAAATGTTTATACATGTTCTGACATTCTAGATAATTGAGTCCTGTGTTTATTTTCAGTTGAGAGATTAATTTATCTTCAGGTCCTTTATAGATGTTGATCTAACTTGGTGTTTAATGATTGTTTTGAATGGAGATGAGTTGAGGTTGCTGGAGAGAGTGTATAGTGGACTGTGGTCTATTACTGTGTGTGTGTGTGTGTGTGTGTCTCTCTCTCTCTCTCTCCACAAACCAGAACACAGTGTCTTTGTTCAGAAACAGCTCACAACTGATGATAATGTTTGCACTGCTCTTCAGTGTAGCGTGAACGAGTTTTATTTTGTAGCATTTTGAAACTTTTTTTTTTTTTTTTATATAGTTAAATGTGGTTTGGATTATCTAGGGGTTGAAGAAAAGGATTCTGAATTCTCCAACGAGTTGGAGACCGAACGGCTGATGATTGTTGTTAACAATCCTTGGGCTCAGAGCTTTTAAACTGGACCATGAATGCGAGATCAGTCACTAAGTCACCTGCTGAAAGACATAGAGCGAGCTGGAGAAGATGGATAAGATGGTGTGAAAGAAAAAAGAAATAAAGATTTCCATCCAGGCAGCAAGAAAGCTCAACAAGGATTTCAGAGGAATGTACAAGTGTTCAAAAAAAAAAAAAAAAAGGAAAAAAGTAAATATTTCATACATTTTCAAGATATTTGATGGAGATACTTAGAGAGGGTAGTTAAGAGGTGTTTTGGCTACAACATCGTTTCCTAGTGCTGTAAAACCATGACCTGTTAGGCACTGGGAACAACAGGATATTTGGTAATCAGCCTCATACTGACCTGAGGCAGTCTTGGCCTGGTATCAGAGTGTGCAGACACAGACTCTGCACATGTGCCGTCTCTTTGGAGGAGAAACAGGGAGAAGAACGAGATTAGCTGCAGCGTAAGCCAGGCTTTGGGGATGATTAGGTGCTGTTTGGCTCTTCCAGTGTCTGGCCGGGTTCGAATGCTCCATGCTGCAGTCCCGATCCAAGAGAGAAGAGAAGGGATGAATGAGAAGGCGAGAACTGAGGTCTCCCAAGAGGACCCGTTCAGATTTTTCATCAGACTTTTTAGGCTTGGGATGTGAGATGTTATGTTGGAACAGCTGTGGATAAAGCCACAGCCACACATCCTTTCAGTGTTTGGTCCTCTACAGGGCAAGCTATGGAAAAGTGTACAAATTAAATATATGCCAGCTTCAAGACCTTGTATTGGTCAATTTCAGGGGGTGGGGGGGTTAGCTATTATCCATCAATGTAGGGGAAGATGAATCCATATGGTGTGTCTCACATGATTAACTTCTTAGGATCAAAGTTTGAACGATCACCTTTTTTCCCCCCTCTTTACATCGACACCTCTCTCCCTCTCACACACATCCTCCAAATGATTTTTATTATGCTATCCATCACCATTAACCTGAGGTGAACTGCATTTAACACTTAGCTTTGTTCTAATGTTGTGTTTGCAGAGGCTGTGGATCATGGATCAACTAAATGTGACAAGTAAGTAGTATATTTCGCTGATTGCACTGCAACACATGCACTACAAGTGTCCAACTCAAGGCCTGACTAACAAAAAAAAAAATAATATAAAGCAAACATTTTAAATTTGAGCACTATTAGTATAATAGTGTAATACAGTGTAGTATAATAAAGCACTGGCACCTGCCCAGTGGTTATGGTGAACAAACTGCCCACCTGCACTCACGTTTAAAATGACAGAATTACTGACCTGAAACTGATCTAAATTACTGAAAGCAAAACTCTGATAGACACAAGCCTATCCATGTATATAACCTGATTTTTTGGGGTCTTTCTTTTTTGCCATTTAAGAGCTATTTGGCTCTAAACCAGTGTCATTTTGCTCTTGCTGATGTACTTTCCATTGCAATCTCCCTCCTTGAACTTTTCCACATTTTGTAGTGTTACAACCTGGAACTGAAATGCACTTTAATTGGGGTTTTACCATATGCGTTACACAATATGTCTAACATTTGAAGGTGCAAAATACTTTTATATTATCACACAAAGACTAAACATCTGGATCCTCATATTTTGACCATTCTTCTTGCCAAAATTTCACAAGGTCTGTCAGATGCATGGAGACCACTGGTGAACAGCATTCATAAAGTCTTGCTGCAGAGTCACGGCTGTGAACCACTCCAGTAAAGACTTGCCAGTATGCTTAGGACCACTGTCTTTTTGGAAAGTGAACCTCTGCCCCAGTATCAAGTAGACAGAAGAAAATCTTTACCAAAGTTATTTGGTGTCATCGACGTTGCTCTCAACCCTGACAAGTTCCCCAGTCCCTGCTGATGAAAATCTTCCCCACAACACCACTTCACTGTAGGGATGGTAATCTCAGGATGAGCAGCAATGTTGGGTTTCTGTCAAAATCGTAGGCCAAAACATTCAATTTTGGTCTCCTTAGACCAGAGAACCTTTTTCAACATGCTTGTTGAGTCTTCAACATGATTCCATATGGGTGTTTTTAATGCTGGCTTTCTTTTTGCCACTCTTCCATGAAGCCCAGCTTTGTGGAGTGTTTAAGAGCTTCTCCCATCTGAGCTGTGGATCTCTCCAGCTCCCTAAGAGTTACCCTTGGTCTCTTGATTGCTCCTCTGAATAAGTCTGTCTTTGCTTGTCCTTTTTAATAAAACATATAGCGTCACTCTGCAGGATGTTCTTAGTTTGGAATTTTTCTTAAATAACCAAACCCTGATTGATACATTTCTAGAACTTTGTCCCTGACTTGTTTTGATAGCCCTTTGGTCTTCTTCATACTGTTTGTTTAGGTATGTTCTAACAAACTATTGGTTCTTCCAGGAACAGGTATATTTATACTTAGATCACATGACAAATTTAATTGCACACAGGTTGACTCCATTCAGCCAGTTATATGACTTCTAATGGGGAATTGGTTGCATCAGAACTAATTTAGGGGTTTCACAGAAATGGGGAAAAATGGGTCCCTGGAAGTCTAGTGGTTAGGCCACAGTGCTCTCACCACCGCGGCCCGGGTTGGGGATAGATACCTATGCAATCACACCTATTACATGTTTTTTTTTTATTTTTTATTTGTAAATAATTTTACAAACTATTTTGTGTAGAATCATGATATACCATTTCAATTAAGTCCATTTCCTTTCCAGGTTGTAACGCCTACAAAAGTTTCAAGGGGGTGAATACTTTTTCAAGGTACTGAACCAACAGCCCATGGGTTTAAATCATTAATAGCAGGGGTCTTCAACCATATCCGCAAAGGGCCAGTGTGGCTGCAGGCCAGTTGATAGCTGATTGGAGACCAAGGTGAACTGATTAAACATGTGGAATCAGATGTGGCCCCTGTCTGGTTGGAAAGACAGCCTGAAGCCACACTGGCCTTTTGGGGCTAAGACTGAAGGCCCCTGATTAATAGCATCACTAATAGCTACCTACAAAATGGAGCCAAGATTACTGGAATAGACATTTTGTCGCAAAATTAATTAGGCATACAAATTATTACTTTCTGAAGGCCACAGAAAGTGTAGTATCTAAGTATAACACAACACCCATATACATCATCATAGCTGGTGCCTTACTGTCTTACAGACGTGTGTATGTAAATGTGTGTGTCTACAGCAGCGTCATGCCGAAGGAAAAGGGACGTGGAAAAGATGAGACGTACTGGCGAGAGATCAATGCAGCCATGGCCCTGACCAATCTGGCCAAGCCTAAAGACGGTGCTCCTGCAGGCACCACCAGCTGCATCATCCAGAAATCCTCTCATATAGCCGAAATCAAAACTGTCAAAGTACCCATCATGCACAAGTACTAGCAACCTCATCTGGAAAACGACACGTGACTTTCTTTACTTTTGGAATCTGCTTATTTGTGTTTGTTTATATTTTGTTGTACTTATGAATATGAAGTAGACTTATGATTTTTTTTTTTTTTTTGTACTTTAAGTCGAGTTGTTAAAGTGCCCTGAAATGCAGCACTTCGTTGTTGTTTTGAGGTTTGTGCCTTTTTTTGATGCACAAGCGCTTTTCATAATAAGTGTTGATGATGACAGTATTGCAGAACGAGAACACTTTTGCATTGTTAACTTATTTTGATATGACTTTTTTTTATACTCTGAAATTTCTATTCTATCATGCCAAAGTGCCTTCATGTAAACTAAAAGAAAAAGGAGAAGTGCACATCTTTTACATGACATTCAGTTCCCTGGTGCAGTTCCTGGAGTTTCTACAAAGATTCTACATTGTTGCTTCACAATATTTATAAAGTGACCAATGTTCAGAATTATCATTATATATATATATTTATATATATATATATAGTGTCATGTTTACACCATGTCCATGATAGGATCGGATCCGGTCAGTGATTTTCCACTATCAATACGATCAGAGGCAATGAGTTCCTTTTATAACTGTAGAATTATTTCCTACGTTACTGACCTTACAATTTTAAATAACCTTAAGGCTTTTTTTTTCCCTAAACTTTTAGAATTATCAATCTGTCAAGCAACTTGACAGCAGAGCTAGCTATTATTTTCTACCCTGAGCATAAGCAAGCTTTCATAAACATAAACTTAAAACATTTATGCTTTCTAAAGCCTGGACTTGCTTTTAACTACGTCAATGCAAGATGGCTGCTGCACATATCCTGCGGTCGTTTGGCGCATTGCTTATGCACGTCCTCAGATTTACAAACATAAATACTGTCTAGCTATATCACATGACACTGTGCCCACAACTGACTAAATAAACTAGCGTTGCATACTCATACTATTCTAGACAGTTATTGAGTACTAACACTAACATGTTTTCATATTACGGTTAGAGTTTGAATTATAAAAAAAAAAAAACTCTTATGTAGCCTTCAAACCTGCCAGGTGTTCCGTCTTGCATACCATTCTTCTGGATTTTATAGATTAGAAAATACTTTTGTATGTATGGTCAGGGTTTTAAAATTGAGATGCAGCTCAGAGCTCGTCAGCGTTTAACACTGCCGTGCATGAAATAACTAAACATTTTACACTTCAGCTTGGACCTAGTGCATCTAATGGCTGTTGCTTTTAATCGCTCTGATGTACATAAGATACGCAGGCGAGTTCGTGAACTTCTGGACACAAAGTCACGCATCAAGTATAAACCTGGCCTAAGTGTTAAATTTGCTAAACTAGTAGGTTGTATGTCAGGATTGCTTGGTCTGTGAACTGTGAGATTGGACTTGGCTAGCTAGCGCTGCCCTGCTATAGCAAAAGCAGCATCTGTGTTTTCATATTTTGTCAAGATTTAGTGTTTTACTTTTCAGAGTATGTTAATCAACAGAATGGAAATAACTGCCATGAAGTAACTCTGTATCAAATGACCAAGCTACTGCTCATTTGGCTGCACATCAAGTAAATGTTAGACATTTTTCTTCTGCTTTAGTAGGGCAGAACAGTTTAGTTAGCCAGACATGCTTTAACATTTAGACTCAGCATTTAATAATAAGTGCCTAATAATAATGTGTGTAAATAACAAGGTAGCATCATAACCAGAAATAACTGAGCTTATGCAATACAAATCACTCATTCAGTACAGTCAGTGCTTGCTTACTAATGCTAAACAACACTGTGCCATTCTGCATCCAGGTCACATTTGGATTTATATGCATATATTCCTATTTAAGAGCCAACCAGGCTCTCAGACACTCCAGGATGCAGATCAAAAGCACCTTAAGTGCCTCTAAGAAAAGACAAAATGCCTTAGACTTGTCTGCTTACCGTGAAGAACCAATGTACAAAACACATGGTGTTAAATTGCTGTGATATGACTCAGTAAGACACATGTCCATGAGCGTGCACACGCACACACACACTCACAAACATAAGGCTGTAATTATAACATGTGGCTGCAATTATAATATACTGGTTTGTCTCTTTAACAGATAATTGATCCATCATCTGCCAAACACCAGGGAAAGTTGTCAGCATCAACTGTTTAATGTAGTGGTGCTTTAATTCAATGTGAGCCTGATTTCCTGCAGACACACACAGTATCATTCACATGTGCCAACCATGCCAAATTTTATTACTCTCACTGACACTTTGTCCTCCCATTCTAGCAGCTAGCCGACAAAGACGAAAACTACTTTGCGTTAAATGTTAAAATCAATAGTCTAAATGAGCTAGGTGGAAACAACACATGATTTTTCAAGTAATGAGTGAGTCTCAACTCTTGATACTTAAGTCCTGGGTCAAGACCGACAAATTTGAACTATAGGTCTGAAGTCATGTACCAATTAAAGACAGACAATTCACAAGCCCAGAGTAAAGACATACAAGTCTGACATCAAATCCAGAGTAAAGACTGAGAAGTCTCAAGTCCTGAGTAAAGATGGAAATCTCAAGTCATATCCTAATTAAAGACAGATAAACACCAAGTCACTTCCCCAGTAAAGACATACAATTCCAAAGTCAAGCCCCAAGTAAAGAAGGACAAGTCTGAAGTGCAAGTCTCAAGTCAAGTCCTTTAAAGACAGTAATAGTAAAGACAGCCTCCTGAGTAAAGACAGACAATTCCAGAGTTAAGTCACAAGTAAAGATGGACAATTCCCATGTCAAGTCCCAAGTAAAGAAGGAAGTCATTTCCTAATTAAAGACAGGCAAGCAAGTTTTGACAAGTCTCAAGTCAAATCTAGAGTAAAGAGGAACAAGTCTGAAGTCAAGTCCTGAGTAAAGAAGGAAGTCATATACTAATTAAAGACAGATAAGCACTAAGTCACTTCCCAAGTACACACAGAGTCAAGTTACAGAGTCAAGTCCCAAGTAAAGACAGATAAGCCTCATGTCACATCCCAAGTAAAGATGGATAAGTCTCAAAGTCTCAAGTCAAGACAGACAAATCTCAAATTCCAAGTAAACTCTTAAGTCACACCCCAAGTCAGGTCCCAAGCAAAGACAGACAAACCTCAAGTTCAAGTCCCGAGCAAAGACATGCCAAGCCTCAAGTCAAGTGCAGAATAAAGACAGACAAGTCTCAAACCAAGTCCCAAGTAAAGCCAGACAAGTCTGAAGTACAAGTTTCACGTAAAGTCCAGAATAAAGACAGATGATTCTCAAGTCAAGTTCCAAGTCAATACAGACAAGTCTGAAGTTCCAAGTAAAGACAGATAAGTCTCAAGTCGGGTCCAGAATAAAGACGGACAAGTCTCAAGTCAAATCTCAAGTGAAGCCCCAAGTAAAGACAGACTAGCTCCAAGCCACTTCCCATGTAAAGACAGATAAAGTCAAGTCCCAAGTCCATTTCCATACATAAAAAATTTCCACAATGCAGAAAACAAAGTCTCTGAAACTTCCAGAGTTTCAGTGTTTGGTGATGTTTCTTTTTATCAAGCAGTGAGGGTCATGACCACAAGGGACGTTTACCTTATTATCAGTATTATATTGTAATAAATGCGTTGTGTTCTCACATGTTCCTGCTTCGAAGCAGAAATCTTGGCTCACATTATACAAAACCTGCAGCTGGTGAGAATTAAGGCTCAAATTGATGTTTACAAGATGTAAGAAACAGACATCTACGTTGTCTGAAAAGAAACACCACTTCAGTGTTATTTCAGTTTCCGAATGAATGAAATTATAAACTTTTTGTGTGTTTGTGCTGTGATTTATCGGTTATAGCAAAGACGTTGTTTACTAAAATCATGTAGTACTGCCTTGAATGGGAATAATCTCCTTACATATTTATGCAAAGTATGCAAACAGTACAGATGCAGGGCCACTTTATGAAAGACAGCAGTATAAGATGAAGGTTGTACAGTATGTATATCAGAAAGGTGTACATGTATTTCCTATGGTACTGTTGCATGTCATTTTTTTTTTCTTCATGCCTTCTGGCCTTACGTTTGACAGACCTCACCAGTCTCATGGTGTGAAAGGCCAAAGAGATTTATTTTGAAAAGCTGCATGCACTTCGCCTCACATCCAGTGATCAAGTTTGTTCAAACTGTCGTTTCTCAGCCTGGAACTCTACAGACACTGCTGTTCATAAACTCACAATCACACATGCATGCCTTTTTCTTTGTAAAATTAAACATTCCAGTCCATTCACTGATGCTGCTGGTAAGAGTGTCTCACCTCTGAGTCAGAAGACTATTTGAAAGCCTACATCCTCCCTTTTTATTCAGGAGGGAATTCTGCGATGCTTTGAATCTACAATGAACTTTATGGACCAACGTGAAAGGAAGATGTTGCAAGCAAAGACATCCATCATCCAGAATGGATCATTTTTAAACCTGAACCTTTTACTTGCCAGTTTTTGTACTGTAATTTGTTTTGGGTTCAGATTAATTATTCCCCTGGATAATATTTGCTTTCAAAAGATGATAACGGACGAAATGCAATTGTTGGGTTCATACGTCAGAACATCTTTAAATTATTATGGACTGTAAAAAAAAAAAAAAAAAAAAAAAAACCAACAACAACAATGAACTGGCGATGATAGCCTAATTTTTCTTAAATCGTTAAGTTATATATTTTATTCTTTTGTTTCTTCAGAGACTGGATGTTTATCCTATGACCAAATGCATAATATCTCATTTATTCTCTGGTTTTCTATTGCTTTCCCCCCCAGGAACTATGTTTACTTTCACAGAACAATGAATAAAACATTTGAAGATGTGATATTTGTTGATTTTTAAGACTATATACTACTATACTTCTACTTATTATAATAATAATAATAATAATTTTTACAATTACTGCTGGATTACTCCAAATAAAATGACTACAAATCATGAAAAGCATGATTTAAAAAACAAGACTGAAGACTCAATAATTATCAATAAGCCAAGTCACAGTATGTTTTTACTCTGGATTTTAAGACTCCTACAGACCTTCAGAGCCTTCGTAATCAACTATTTCAGGATTCACAGCCGATGTAAGAAAAGGGCTGATATACAACAGGAAATAAGACTTCCTTATTTTTGTAAGGACCAGCTAAAGCCTTACGTTGAGACAACAAGTTAAATCTAAAGGTTATAGAAGCATTAACCAGTTTATCAACATCAGGTGGCGTTAGGATATATCAAATTTTGGCTATGATCCTCAAGTGCTAATATGCAGTTTTAGAGTTGTTACTTATATTGGAATTAAATGATAAACCAGCATTTAGGGTTACGCCAACCTTCTTAATTGTTTTATATAATGGCCATCAAGCTCTAGGATGAAATCAGTCACATTTATGCAGGCAGACTTAGTAACCAAAGTTAGCATTTCTGTTTTACCAGAATTCAGAAAATTTCTGTTCATCCAAGCTACACTATATAGCAAAAGAGAATATGGACACCTGACCATCACACCTATAATGGAGCTTTCTCACACTGTTGCCGCAAAGCTGGAAGCACACAATTGTATAGAATAACTTTATTAGCTGTAACATTAAGATTTCCCTTAACTGGAACTAAGAGGCCCAAACCTATTCCAGCATGACGATGCCCCTGTGCACAAAGCATAGAACATAAAAACATAGTTTGCTAAGGTTGGTGTGATCTAGAGTGTCCTGCACAGAGCCCTGACCTCAACCCCACTGAACACCTTTGGGATGAACTGGAACACCAACTGCACCCCAGACCTCCTCACCCATCATCAGTGCCTGACCTCATTAATGCTCTTGTGGCTGAAATGGACAGAAATCCCCAGAGACACGCTCCAAAATCTAGTGGAAAGCCTTCCCAGAAGAGGGGAGCTTACTATAACAGCACAGAAGGAGCCAACTTCATATTAATGCCCATGGATTTGGACAGGGATTTTCAAAAAGCGCACGTGGGTGTGATGGTCAGGTGTCCACATACTTTTGGAGAAACAAGTACATCTTTTACACGGTATTCCATCTTGTATAGTAATGCTTTGCAGAAGTAAAAGCTAGCATTATGTTGGATATAGAAGTTTATAGATATAATAGGTGAACATTAGAGGGCCTAAAACTGGTTCATCTTCAGTAAGCGCTTTAACCTGGACATTCACAACTAGGGGCAATTTAGTGTGGCCAATCCAGCTATCTGCATGGTTTCAGACAGTGGGTGAAAACTGAAAAACCTGAAGGAAACCCAAGGGAACACTGGGAGAACATGTAAAACTCTGCACAGACAGTAAACTGAGCTCAGAATCAAGCCGGGAAACCTGGAGCTGAGAGGTAAAAATGCTACCCACCGTGCCACCATGCTTGGGCAAGTATAATAACTTATTAATATTTATAATATTTTATTCTGCCTTGTAAATATAACCATAGCAGACAGATAATGGAAGATTGGAAATAGTAAGTACACAGATTTCTGTGTAAACACTCTTCTGACAATGTTTTTAATTCCATCCAAAATAAACGCTGGATGTTGTGTCCATATGGCCTCCGCTCTGAGCATGTGGAGATTATGTACAAAGGAAAGTTCGCTACTTGATCAGCTAAACAAACAAATCAGTCAAATCCCTTTTCCTTCAGACCAAACAAGAGACGCTTGGTTAAAGAGGACTATTGTGTTCTTCAGAATTGTCTTATTTAGAGAGCGGATATAATTAGCTGAGGTTTACATGTTGCCGGAACGCTGATGACAGCAGCAGCTCAGACGTGTTAAAAGACATGTGAAGCTTTTTGGACTTTCTAGTTTGCTTTTATAATTTAATGCCAACATGCACAACCGACTACAAAATCCTTCTCTATATATACTTGTCCATTAGGTTGCAAATCTTCTTCAGCCTCCTTCTCTTTTGCCCTTCACCCCCTTCCTATTTAGTTAATGATTCTACCATTCTGCTTGGCTTCCCGCAAAATCTGCACAAAGCCCATGAACTAGCATACCAAATATCTGAGAGAGACTGTGCCAAAGAGAAAGCAGCTGCCTTGGTGCCTTGCTGTATACGAATCCATCTTAGAAAGAAATAGCCACAAAGGGTCCTGTAACCAACGTCTTTGAAGGCAGCAATGACTACAAACACCAAGATACCAACAGCTGACTGTGGGCAGAAATTCTATGGAACCAATTTAGTTGATTCCAAGAGTTGTTAACCAAAAAGTGGGATTTTGATATTACGACATCACAACCAACAAGCAGCTAGGGGTACGCACGGGTATTCAAACAGCCAGTTAACCTTTTGTTTGAGGCGCCAGTATTCAATTACTGAAATCACATGATTTTTTTTCCACATGTCCCCATGACGTTAATCAGTCCACATCTGGCAGTAATTTGATGGAGAGAAGCACTGTCATGGATTGCAACTTATAGGTGTACATACTGTTAGGCTTCACATGACTGACAATAGAACCGGGACGAGCAGATCCAGAGCAGAGCCTCCATCTATCGTGATAGCGATCAAGCTGGATGATTGAAATGTCAGTCAGAAAATGTGGTGTCTGCTGCTTTAAGATCAACAAATATAAACTTTGTTGTGTCTCATAATACACGTTTCCTTGTTAGCCTATTTTGCATTCTATACAAACCTTAATAACCTGCTGTCTGATTTCAGAGCAGAGCAACAAATCATCTTCCTCTGATGCATCATAGCTTCCCTTGGTCATGCTGCCAAACAGGTAAAGTCGTGAATGTCTTCACTTGCAAAAGATGAACGGGGGTTTAAATTCAGTAAATAAAACAGCGTGTTTAATAGGGGGACTTAAAAAACACAAAAAGAGAACGGCAAAATTACATAACCTGCAAATGAGTTCGTATCGGGGTAGTTATGGTAATCAGCTGGTTCTCCTGTATGGATCTGCTGGCCCTAGCTTCGATATCATTCAATAAAAGTCCCGGTATTCAGGCTGGTCATGGCATCTTATAGGGAACCTCCACCATCCTGCATGACAAAACCCACCATCAGGTCCCACACTCTTTCCTCTCCTTCATCTTCTTTCCTCATCTATAAGTGGACTGGCAAAAACCTGCACTGAGTAAATGTTTCCACCAAGGCCTAAGCGATGTTCCATCATGCTATTTTCTTTTCTCTCCATTCAGACCTGAAGCTCAGTGTTCACCGAGAAGTGCTCGTGAAGCTCAGTGTCAACTAGCTGGGAAGCACGATCATGGTGAGATGGTGCTTTGGCCCAGCATGTGACAAAGCTTCAGATCTGCCTCATGACCTTGGT
Source organism: Pangasius sanitwongsei (assembly GCA_037576675.1). Taxonomy (NCBI): domain Eukaryota; kingdom Metazoa; phylum Chordata; class Actinopteri; order Siluriformes; family Pangasiidae; genus Pangasius; species Pangasius sanitwongsei. The sequence continues at coordinate 22,459,649 of CM075014.1, read as the reverse complement.
TCTAGCACGCTAAGAAATCCAAGTTACCGTCAATAAGAAACACACGCAGAACAAAACCGAAGAACAAAGGAGTAGGTATTTCCTTTGTGATGATGAAATCTGCCTTCTGCTCCATATTGGAATAATTAGTTGACTTGCATAGATGCTGCAGCGGGTCATTATTTAGCAGTGGACCATGTGCAGTTTGTGAGACACACATTCCTCAAGCCCAGCGTTAATTATGAGCCGTGCAAACAAAAAAAATTGTTTGAAGAGATATCGAGATTTCTGGAGACATTTTTCCTAAAGTCTATGAAACTGACCCATGCTGATGGAGAACCTCATGCTGCTCATCTGACGATCCGTTCAAACACACACATGGAATTTTTTTCCTCAAACTAAGCTTATAGCAATATGGATGTTTAATAAATCTTGTAATGTCTTTTATGTGGACTAATGGAGCAAAACCACCATCGTCTGGGTCACAGACAATAAGCCTGATGTATTATTTTAACATTTCTAATGAATGACTTCCACAGACATACATATTAAAGTCCTAGATGGGCGACCGATTGCACATTACTCACGCTTGAGTGGCGCATACTTCCCAAAAGTACGTGTCCTGCATAGATTTGGATTTTTGGTTCTAGTGACAAAATGCTTTTCTTTTTATGTCCTTTAATCTGACTACAGCAGAGCCTATTTTTCAATACTACAAAATCTGCTTACTTGTTAAAATAGGCTTCATCAGTCATGAAGCCAGTTTTACAATGTGCGATTACGGCGGTCTTTTATGATTATTACTTGTCGTGCTGAGACAATCCCAATAAAATCTGGGCTGAGTCCTATAACAGTCTTTGCGATAATGTGTGTTCTCCATGTCAGGTTACACAGTGAAGATCTTCTAACGATAGACGTGCGATTAAAGAAAATTACGACGTTCTGCTTCGACATCAATCAGCGAGAACAGAAAACAGGCTCGCATAAACAAAAACAATACCTCTGTACAATAGTCGCAATGTTATGCCTGGATGTTAGCAATGTTAAGCTTTAAAATACAAAGAGTATGAAGCAGCTTATGGCTGGGGAAAACAAGGCAACATGAAGGCCAATTCTTCAAAGTGTTCTTTATGTAATAAGGATGCAGGAAGCTGTAATTCACCTGCTTTTTCTTCTTTCAGATCTTTTCTGTCTCTCGCTTCTACTCTGTTTCTGTCCATCTAAGTCCTCAGCTATGCTTCAATCCCTCTCTCCTACTCCGTTTCTGTTTGTCTCTCTCCACAGCTTTGTCTCTCTCTCTTCTACTTTGTTTCCATTTGCCTCTCTCCTCTCTTCTACTCTGTTTCTGTCTCCTTCCTCAGCTTTGTCTCTGTCTCGCTCTTCTACTCTGTTTCTCTCTCTCTCTCTCTCCTCAGCTTTGTCTCTCTCCTCTCTTCTCTTCTACTCCATTTCTGTCTGTGTCTCTTCTTGCTTCTACTGTGTTTCCATCTGTCCCTTCTAATCTGTCTCCGTCTGTCTCTCTCCCCTCTTCCATGAAGTTTCTGTCTGTCTCTCTCCTCTGCCTCTCTCTCTGTCTGTGGCTATGTGTCTGGAGTTCTCTCTAATCTACTTCCTCTGTAACTCTTCCTTTAGCGTTGTTTCTGCATGTCACTGTCCTCGGCTCTAGCTAAAGCACCCCTGATTGTGCTCAAATCATGTATTTTACTGTCACAGTGTAATTAAATACTGAAAGTGTTAACAGAGAAAGCTGTAGATTTGACAGCAAACTTCGGGCGTTTTCTCACTTGGCCTGAATGCTCAAGTCTGGATCCAGGATAGATTATATATAATTCTTTCAAATATGTGGACTGATTACCCAACCTTTTTTTTTTTTTTTTTGCTGAAAGGGAGGTCACAGATACATCCATTTATTGTTCACATTGTTTATGTAATTGTTTTATATTAAAGAAACTGTACATTTGCTTGACACTGATAACTTTGGAGAATTTTTTGGACAACTTTGGAGAAAATTGCTTTATTGTATATACCAAGTAGAATGAAGGCATAAAAATAATGCGGCTGCATTTGAATTCATTTTTTCACCATACATTGAGAGCATTGTGTTTCATCTGTAGAGCAGGTTTAACCAATCATGTCATTGGATGGCTGGCCTTGGTAGTAGATCACTTTTCAAATAATTTAATTTATATAGCACTTGTAACCATGGTCACTGACAGATTTACACATGGTGAGGTCATACTTGAGTTCGCTTAAAGCTAAGGTCACCCAAACAAAAGGGACGACTGTGAACACCGTCCATCACTGTGACCAATTGCCAATTTTGAAGTTTTGTTACGAGAGTGGTCTCTTAGGAACTGGGTTTTGTGAGGATAAAAAGCAAACAGTGGACATGGAAAGGCTTTCTTTAGATGGAGTGATAAGTACTCGCTGTCCAACTGGGTTTGATCAAAGAGACGGACGTTGCTGTTCAGTCCATTAGAAAATAAAGGACGTATCGTGACCAAGGCAAACAGAGTGAAAGCATAACTTTCATGCAAGAATGCATTTTGGAGTTTTGGAGAAAAAGATGAGAAATGCGTCTGTCCTGAGTTTACCTCGTCTACGCCAGTCACTGTCCAGCTAGAAGTCATCACCTCAAGTCATAAAATCATAGACGTATTTTTATAGGCCGGAATGCCTCCATTATATCAACTGCTATCTTGTTCTAGATGCTGTCTAAGTTTGGGTGAAATATTTATTTTCCTATATGTCCCCATGCTATGTTTTTATAACAACATGTGTATTTATGCTGTCCTGACTCTTTCCTCCAGTAGTTCTGTCATATCTTTCTTAAAGGAGCCTCTTTTTTTTTTTTTTTTTTTTTTACAATCCCTGCTATATCTCTCCATGCAGTGGAGAGAATGTGTGTTTAGAAAAATCTGGCTTTCGTGTCCATTTCAGGCAGCCAGATCGGGCCGTGCCAGGGCACACGCAGCGTTCCACAAGAGCGCTAAGAACGGCAGAAAAACATCACAAATCAGAGGCCCCAGACCACTGCGCATAATGATCAGATGTAAAAGAGCAGAGAGGAGAAAGGCAGACACAAACCTCAGAGTCCGTGTTTCTCTGTCTAATATTTCTAAAGCGAAAGTTAAATAAATTCTTCGGCCGAGAGGAGTGGAACAGCGTCAGCGGTGCAGATGGCGCTGATGGCAGCTGCTGCGGGAATGTGGTTTGGCTCGGGGAGAGACGAGTGCACAGAGGTAGCAGCCTCCTCACACATTCATGACTCACATACACACATTATGTAGTAGTCTGCATCTGTGCACTGTCTACATGCATGTGTGTGTGTGTGTGTGTGTGTATCTATGCCTCTGTACCATCTATATTTGTTGGCTTTTTTTTTTTTAATGACATTTTAATGGTTTGTGTTCCACCTTTGTATATACAGTCTAAGCTTTTAAACGTGTAAAATTGTCAATAAGCCTCTAGATCTGTTAGGAGAAAGATATACAGTACTTTCTGGTGATTGCAACCGTATGACTGGATTGCACCATGAAATATTAACCTTTAACCTGGATTAAATCAAAGATCACGGGTGGACAAATGATAAACTCAGTGTAAAGCCCACCGGTTATGTAAAAGTTCCAGTTTCATGTTTTGTTGCCCAGAAACCTAAAACACTGCGGCTAACGTAATGTAATAAAGTATAGCGAGTTAGTTCTATACTTCAGTGCACTAACACAGACTGTGGGAATGAATGTGTGTATGAATTCCTGAGAGACTCTGGGAGAAAATGCCAGACATGTGGACATCAAACAGCTGATCTGTAAAAGGATCTTTTTTTCTTTTTTCTTTTTTTTTTTTATAAACTGTGCACTACTATAGAACAACCTAATCCACAGTACATTGATACAGCTGCATTTTTTTTTCCCAGAGCAGGCATCAAACTCCTGTCTCTCCTGGTGTTAGCATTTTAGCACGACCTGGGGTGTTCAGGTGTTTAATAGAAGTTATAACACTACAAACACACAAAATTCAGCTTGTACTGATTTTATGAGAACGGTCTTCCGTGCCTTCGCTGTCCTGTTTTGCTTAGTAATGCGCACTCTTGAGCTATCGGTGTTAGCTAGTTAGCATCATTACATAACTCCTGCGCAGCTATCAATGCTAACTAGCTAAGACCGATACTGGCAGCTGAAAAACTCATGAGAGCACATGCTGCATTTGCTGCTCTGAGAATGCTCAAGAATGTCTTTCTTTATGAGCTGCATATTAAACACATGCTGCTGCCTCTAGTTAAACAAATATAATTTCTAGGTTATTTGTACTAGTATGAAAAATAATTTTTTTAAAAAATCAACAATTCCACCTTTCAATAAACTCCAGAAAACAAAACAGTTCTGCTAATGAAAATAAATGCTCTCAATAGTAAAACTGTTGCTGTGTACTTGTTTAGACTAGAAAATCCAGCATGATGGACAATCATCAGAATTTAATCAGATCTTATATTTCAGGACATTACACTACATCACACTAAGGTTTCTACATGTTTAGGGCTCACAGAGTAGACTAAATAGGGTTTATCTGCAAATCAAGACTGTTCTTCCAGGCCAGTGCAGTCATGCTCTGTTTTCGCATGCTCTGTTTGAATATTTATAACCCACATACACTTTTAGCCTTTGTGCAGTATTTTCTCCTGGAATGCGTGATGTCTCATCAAGGCTTGGCAGGACGTGTAGCATAAGGCCTGGCAGGCAGGAGCTTCAGCCAGAGTATCGTGGAGCAGGCGGCGTGGACTTGGCAGACGATGCCCTCTATAATACTGCCATAAATCTGAACACCTGTGGACACACTCGACTCGTGGGCAAACCCTATACCTACACGTTCATTCATTTCTCTGTGCTTGTTTACATTTTTAAAGGTCTGAATTAAATCCTCCTGTCTGTTTTCAGGAGCTGCTCTATCTACGGACGGTCTTTATCTTTAACGGAGTGGAAATGGGGTCGTATTTTAAAACATCAGCAGAGAGGAAGAGTCCAAAGAAAAGAATCACAATCCATTAAAAGTTCTGTTATCTTATTTGAAGGGTTCTGTCTGGCAGTCAAACATCGTTCTGACTTCTTATCGGGGCTCGTGCGCCCGACCATGGAGCAAAAGTATTTTCTCTGGAGGCAAGTCAGACTGAAGCTTTTACGGTTCTTCCACTGTTTCGCTCCTGGAGTGCATGATGGATCACCTGAAGTAATTGAATCAACGCTGAATACATCTTCATATGCATTAAACTGCAAAAAACACAGCTCCTGCTTCTTATCTTCTATCCAAAGCAATAAAAAGATGATAAAAGCGCATGAGACGTGTCTGGGAATCGTGTAGTGACACTTAACTATGGACGTACCGATGCACTCTGTCCCTTCCTTTGGCCTAACAGCTAAAGGTCCAATGAGGTCTCCTGTGTAATACCTGGCTTACCCTCGTTTTATTTTCCACTGCTCTTTCCTACAATTTTTTACAAATAATTGTACCCAGTGGCAACGTATAAGAGGAAAAGCAGCGGTCCTAGAACGGATCCTTACGGAACACCAAACCTCACTCTCCAGATATTTTCAGATGCTACAGATTTATAGCTCTGAGAATATCTGTTTATTTGGATTTCACCTATTCCAGCTGTTCATAGCCCGTGACGGCATGCTGATCAGGATCAGGCCTGGAGCATGAGATAACGCTCTTAGTTTAGACGGTTCGGACCAAACTGCAAACTTTCCTACATCCGATTCAATTCGTTATCTCAGATTATCAAAACCCGGCGGCATTTAACTCGGGGTTTTACATAAAACAACCGTTTTGTACACGTTGACTATGACACATAAAAGGTTGTATGGAGATTTCCAGCGTCTTCGTGATGTCTACATATCAAATTGCAAAAGTAACTTTCATCTACGATGAGGCACAAAGCTTAGTTAGCGTGACCAGCAATTAGAGGTACTGGAGAAGCAGCTTTCTAAGCTAATTATCTCATCTCGGTTGCCAGGTTTTCCATAATTACATCTAAATTCGATACGATCACACCATGGAAACGAAGAGATTCGATACAGTTACAAAACGTTGTCCAAGAGGTGATTTCTGTCTTCACATGGTAAAAATCCTGCAGAAACCTTTCACTATAAACATTGTGACAACCCCGGTATGTTGATGGTTAAAAAAAAAAGAAAAAAAAAAGTGTACAGTAATGCAGAACAACCGCAACGTTACGCTCTAAAACAAGACAGTAAAAGTCATGTAAACATTCCTGGTGGAAGAGAGCTTTATTATTGAGGAGGAATGGTGCTCTGTGTTGTGAAATCACAAACATAAGTGGAAACACAAAGGAAAAGCACCGGACATATTTACGTATTTGTTTCCCAAATCATACGTGTGTGTTTGTGAACGTAATTAAATTGTATTGCAGATGTTGTTTTCTCTCTAGTTCTTCTGTGCTATTGCTCTAAAGAACCCTTTCTAACAAATGATAAATCCATTAGATAGCCCATTGAGCATGTATAAGTTCCAGCACGCAGCCCAATCAGGAAACCTAACTGATGAGGCTAAACTGAGACTACTAATTAAGTGCATTAACACAGACACAAACGAGTCTATAAATTCCTGCGTAGGCGACGACTCGGCTGTAATCATGTGCCTGAGGTAGCACAATCCGTTTGCACCCGTGACAAAAGAGTCATCTGGCCGTGAGCTGTGGTGCTTTCTCTGGTTGTTAAATGAGAGAAGGAAAATAAAACTAGGGCTGCGAGAACTTATCAACAAAATCGATAATAAAAATAGAACTTCATTATCGACGAGTCAGCGGGCGATACGTCGCTTCATGAAAACACATTTTATTTGGAATGGTGGAGCCCGGAGAAAACTGTGCGACTCGATGGGTTGAGAACGAAGATGGTCTCAGATGAACGGTTACAGTTTCTCACTACAAAACCCAACTCATGTCCTGCACTGCTGGGCAGCGAAGCTTTCTGAATCAATCAGGTTTTAAGAAGTCAGGCTACTTTTCCGACCCAGTGGCGCTGATGAACGGTTGGATATTCTTAGCATACACGTTATATATTTCTAACATGTCTTGTGTGTCATCAAGTCTCCATCCTGCTTTCGGTTCACGTCGAGGTCGATCCGAAAAAAGAATCGATTCACTGAAAACTTCAGTCAACCCACACACTGAAAATGATTTGCCACACACACACACACACACACACACACACACACACACAAGTGAAATTAATTTAGCATGCAGTTAGCGAAACAGGCAGCAGATTTATTTTGTCTTTATTTTGAATACGTCGGTTCGTAATTTGAACAAATCAGGGCCTGAATTACAGATAAGACGCACAGGTGCAAGAGTGTGGAAGGTAATAATGAAGTGATAAGCGGTAAAAGATGTATAACATCGTCGCCTTGCGTTAGTTTGAGGGTCTCATTTGGCTGACACGAGCACTCGATGATATTCTCATGCTGTGACAGATGTGCTGTAGTTAGTGAAGTGTAAATTAAGCCTAGTTAAGAAAGAGTTCTGTAGTAGTGCTGATTAAAATGCTGCTAACAGATAGTTTTTTTAAAGTTTAAATATTTTGAATTTATTATATTTTTTTAAAAATACAACAAATGAATTAATCTATAAAATTTTTAAAAAAAAACGATGGATTAATTGATTATCAAAAATAATCATTAGTTGTAGCCCTAAATATACAAGTTGAACTTGAAGCGAATGGCGCTGGTGGGGTAGTGAAGAAAATTTGACCTTGCTGTGACCTTGACCCTGTGTGGATCAATTTCAAAATCTAATCGGTTCATCTACATAAACCCCAGGGCTATGGATTTGTCCACCTCTGTCGTCAGGTGTCTTACAGAGCTCATTACCGATGAACAGCAGTGCAGCCCTGTGTTACCTCTCCTCCGTTTGGGTTCTCCATGCCAGCGGCGCTTCATAATGCAGCTTTTGTTTCTGAACTTTTATGACTTCCTGCCTGGGCTTGGACCCAACAACCTCCCGACCTGGAAGCACAGCTCATACCTGTTAGGTGCAGGATCTCACACCGACAGCGTGATCGTTCTGACATTTGAATTCGTCGTGATGTGCCAAACCGTTCGCATTCCAGTAGGTGTGATCTTGCACACGCCGTCATTGTGCATCGGATCATCTCCGGAAAACAGAATACCTGGCACTGACACGTGAAACAGTCTTGATATGAAATCTTTAAACCTTTATGTATCTTGGAATCTTTAACGTTCGTGCCATATCCTACACCGGTCTCGGCTTGGACTCATGAAGCTCAAACACATGAAGGCAGCGTTTTTAAACCAGCCACATTACCTCCTCGGTGCTCGGCATGGGTCTGCTGACATTTAAATAAAATTCGATTTAAAACATAATAATGATTACACGGATCTTTACTTTCATAAATGGTATTTTAGACCCTTATTGTTGGTGAGACAACCTGCGCTTGAAGTGAGGAAAATATCATTTTTCTGACAAAAAATGTGATGTTCGGTGTTGGATATCTGCGACGTTAGCGCAGGTATATGGTGCTTTTATTTGGCAGAATCGGCAAACCGCAAAGTTTCGCTCCACCACTCGTTGACCGCCAACGTCACAGGAACTGGCCGGGAAGTCGAAAGCTCCTGAATATCAGAGCTTAAGGACTGGGGGAATCTTTCAGCTCCCGTTTGCTAATGGCCGTATACATTCTCGTTATTCACGAGCTAGTACGTTAGCCACTCGCCTAACAGCATGCTTAGTTATATATGTACGTTTCTGGTAAAAGCTGTAGCCTCTCCTGATTCGAGACGAAGAGAAAACTACTTTTTCCAGACGAGGGAATGTGGGATTGAGTAAGTTTACATTTTTTATTACATCTCATGGATCGAATCGAGAGCCTCGTCTTCAACAATACGATCACACGCTGTGTTGTTACATCCCTAAAAAACCCACTTCAAACGTCATCAGCATCAGTGCAGGAACGATCATTTCTGACCATGAAATAAAAAAAATAATAACTGGATTAAGGCCAACCAAATTAGCAACACTTGTTGCTGGCGTTAAACCAGAAAACGAAAGCTTGATCTGGCACAAAACCAAAGCCTTTAACTGAAAGCGAAGCTGAGAGTTTCATTCATTACATCATGTTACTTAGTGTTTCAGGTTTTGGGTGTAAACACCATCAAAACCTTATCGCTGTTTATATGACGCCAGATTGTTTTACAGTTTGTTGAAGTTTGCACCGTAATTAGGGCCACATGTACAGAGAAAACACATATCACACTTTCCAGGTTCCCATTTCCTCAGAAAAAAAAAAAAAAAAAAAAAAAAAAGAGTAAAACACATGCTTTAAGTCTTACACAGAACTCAAGCAGCACGCTAAATTATGTATTTCTGAAATCTATGAACACAGTGCTTGGGAAAATATTTTAAAACTGGAACTTTGTTGGAAAGTAACAAGTTTGAGTAAACGATTCTTAATCTTTAATTTTTCTCTAATTTAATTTCTAGAGATTTTATCTGGCACCGTGCACGCTCCCGCCATGAAGAAGGGGCGTGTCCATGCCAAATATGGACTGTCTGACTGGGCGTATCTACTGCGCAGACTCTGGCTCCAGTTTTCACTCTACTGCGCAGACCCCTCCAAAGATGGCGACTAGGGCTGCACGATATTGAAGAAAAATGTGATATGCGGTACTATAATGCTATAAGTGTGTAAAATCAATTTTAATTATATAATTATATATATATTTAAAAACTGAAAATGAAATAACCACCATAAATGTTTCATGTTCTTTTGAGGAAAAGAAAGCAAACTCTGCTGTCTGCATCGCCCTAAAACCTTGAATTTTTCGTAACGTTTTGTCATCATTTGTCATCAAATCACTCCGTTATCGCAAGCCCTTGCGATATGCATATCGCGATATTTACATTTGCGATATTTCGATATATTGTGTGGCCCTAATGGCGACTTTCAATTCGACCTAATGTAGGCTTCAATGGGAGTCAAATTACTCGAACGTTCTTTACATCACTAAATAATATATATGTTAAAAAAAAGAAATAAAAAGCAGACACGATACACATACATAGATGAGAATAGGACGCTTGTGATGGTTTCAAGAGATCAGTATATAAATGGAGAATAATGCTGACATCATAATCTGCTACAACACTCAGGTTTTTCTCTAATTCCGGTCAAGTGTCACTATATAATTATTAACTATAGATAAGTTTCCTATATCTGCTACACCTTACCAGTTTTATATAAAGTATTGTAGCCACATTAACGTAAGGAATAAAACACTCGGCGGACACGACGTTAAGAGAAAACAATCGAGGACGAGGTGGTGTACTGCGGCCCGACATAAATCCAAGCTTATTTTCCCGTAACGGAATGCTCCGTAGTGTTTTACTCCTCTTATACCACAGCGGTTTGCCAATGCAAACACTTTCGTTTTATTTATTATTAAAAAAAAAAAAAAATTAATCAGCATCTCCTGACTAATTGATTTCTCTAATCCGATTGGTCATTTTAATCATCTCTCTCTCTCTCTCTCTCTCTCTCTCTCTCTCTCTCTCTCTCTCTCTCTCTCTCTCTCTCTCTCTCTCTCT